>CM057004.1:79350442-79937942 GCA_029891345.1 Dryococelus australis
AATTAATGTTGAAATCCGACACTTGCATCACCTTCAGTAGAGGTTTCATTTGTAGCTATTTTGACTTAAGATTTTATTCCAAAAGTTTAAATCCAAAAACGGGCTATCCGGTCAACAATTTCCAAATAAAAAACCTTCTTGAAACGTTAATAACATGACAAATTACTTTGAGCAGCAGCCCAATGTATAAATTAATTGTATTGTATAGAGCTTTTAACGTCCCCGGGTTGTATACTTCAAAGCTTAGAGGTGGGCAGTTTACAGACTAACTTATAACCTAACTTAAATTGACGCCTATGCCTTGCCCGGGATTCGAGCCCAGAGCCTCCCGCACTCCAGATCGGTGGCGCACCAACCGACTGCGCCACGGAAGGTCGGCGTATAAATTTAGTTCCGTTTTAAGAAACTCACGGAAATCAATGTACATGATTCAGAATTCTTGTAACTATGTTCAAACTTTTCTGAAAAGCATCTTTCCTCCATTTCCTATACTTTGTTTAGGCTATATTTCATACCACAACGAAAAAGGATTTAATATACTAATAACGTAAATAATGGTTTTAGCCTCTTAGGCGCCAATTTGTGAAAAAAAAATCACCTTGAACGTTACGCCAATATACGTTATCGTTGTTTAATTTATTTAGTTGGGGTGTTTTAAGTCGTGATACTATACGAAAAAGTGTACAAAAAAGTGAAAAATTAACAGAGATTAAAATAGTCGAAACCTTGAAAAGAGTACGTATTCTCTGAGTAGTACGCATAGTAACTCAAGTTATGAAAGCGCTTTGAGATTTAGGTTGAGCAGTAACGCAAGGTATATAATGTTCAAGGTAAAGTGAGCACTTTCGAGGCCCTGGTTACTTTTAACATCCAACCAGTTTTTATCCTTCAGCCACATTTTAAAAATAAATATTGCTATGTAAGTGATAAACACAGTGTGTATATTACACCGCACTCGAAAGTTAACGCCTAAGGTTACAATGAAATATATTTATGGACTGTTATTCCAAAAGAGACGGCTTTGAAAAGTGCTCGCTTTATCGTTAATAGTCTATACCGAAGAGAACTTCAGCTTAATTTCACCGTAAGCTGTACAAGTTCTAGGTTCTTCACGTAAGAACCTAGTATAAAGTTTTTAACCACAGTAAACACTTTGCCAATCTGGTTTAAGGTGTCGCAAATGAATCCACAGCTATTTCACTAGACTATGTCGTTTTAATCAACATCTGTGTCACTTTATTACTGCACAGAAATTTTAAAAACATGTATTTAGTTTTATCTAAAAAGAAGTAAGCATGTTTGAATTCGAGTGGTATATTTTTACTAATGTGCCCAATTTGTAGTCTGTTGAAAAAAAAAAATTATTTTAGATTAGTTTAAACAGTTTTAGAATTATACATGCGACAATTCAGTTATACCTTAGGTGTGACACCATTATTGAGTTCAAGAAATTTGAAATTTCAATTGTACTAAGAAAAAATGTAAAATTCTAAGAAGCGTTCAGATGACTGAGTGGCTTTAAACAAGTGCGTAAACATAAGTTATTTTTTTTTTGTGTTTTTAAAATAATTTCTTTGGAAACTAGGCGCCGAAATAATTCTTGTAACGCCACTAGAAGATTATATCACATTTTACACAATACTGCCGTGGAATATATTATTTAAATTCCCTTTTAACAATAAATTACAGCATACGAAGATACATGAACGATTTTGTATGTTTCATGAAACTGCATCTTGTAAAGATGCAATATTTTACTATTGTCTATTGGCAGTATCTTCATACTTTCTGAATCAAACCTTTGAAAATTCATCCCATGTATGAAGTGTTTAGTTTTTTCATAAATATGCCCTCGCAAGCGTTGTATACTTCTGTTAAGATAGAAGTATCATATTTTTCGTTAAACCGAACTACAGTTAATTTATAATTAATATGAATAAAAATAGAGAAAAATATTTATGTGTTGGTAATGCATAGTAAGAAATAGTTCTCATGCAAAATATTATTAAACTGAGTGCGCGAGATTACTATACGCTGTCTTCTCTAGACTTCCATAAGCTTTGTTTGCACGAGGCGGAGGAATATCCTGAAAGTATCAACATGAGCAGGTTTTTCAGAAAAGTTGTGAGTCAAAACAGCAGGACTAGAGCAGGACTGTGTAGAGTTTTCCACTCCAACGGCTGGTCCCGGATTTCTGAAGACGGTGTATGAACAGAAGGGCCAGCTATTTGGGCAGCGGAGCCATGAATCTGCGTCGAAGGACCCCAGGAGAGAAACTGAGGCTAACTAACTGGATAAATTGTATTATGGAGGCTCGCTTCCAATCGAGTTTTCCCTCCGGCCGTTTCTGCGCTGCCCCAAAGGCATCTCCCTGGCGACATATCAAAAGTCCTCGCCTTGAAGACGCTCTGGAGTTCAAGTCCCCACGCCCTTAGCTAAAGGTCCATCGGATCGTCCGAATCGGATGGTTGGTGCTTGTCAAGGCGAAACATTGTCACTGGTTGAAAACAAATTACGGTGCACTATAACACTTAGGTTGACAAATACCGAAGCCATTTATTGCTCACCAACATATTTCTTTAAAATATATTTATAGTCTAAGAGCCGGTGAGAGATCGACTTACACCCATCTGATAACCAGATGAGACATTTTTTTTTTGAAATTTTATTAATTAATGAACACACCTATGATAGCTTGCCTATTGCAAAGCTGTCATGACTATTTTTAATTTAATTAATTTTAATTACTTTTTTTCATCACCTTCTCTCTATTGATAACCAATCAAATTTAGTCCCAAATGTTAATTTTCTATATGGAGAATATGCCAAGGTAAGCTTGCTTACTTATTTCCGGTCATAGCTACCTGGAAAGCAGGTATGAACAGGTAAATCAATATAGGTAACTACACCGAGCTGATAACCAATCGAAATTGGTATCAAAATAAAGATTATTTAATAACAAATATAATGGTATAGGCTTGCCTGCGAAAAATCGGTCATAGAATATTATTGCCGTGCGTTAAAGTTTTAAAATCGGAGCAATTAAATATGTGCGAGAGAGAGAGAGAGAGAGAGAGAGAGAGAGAGAGAGAGAGAGAGAGAGAGAGAGAGAGAGAGAGAGAGTAGAGCGCCCGAAGTCTGTGCGATAGAAGAGGATACAACATAGCAGCTGTGCGAGACGTGTCCGTTGAATGTACCCGAGTGCGCATGCTCTTTTACATGCGATTAAGGGAGACAACGTTTATTTACTGTCGAAAATGAATTTGGAGTCGCGAATAATAAACTTTATTTCGAATATAATCATCACATTAATATAAAATAAATTTATTGATAGGTATATAATAATCATTAATGCAGAAATTAACAGACATCAGACAAATTAAAATTTTTTTTTAATAAAAAATTATTGTGAGAAATTTTTTTTAGAAATTTTGTCACATTTCGAAATTTCGAGAAGATACAAGCATAATTTTTTTAAAACATGTTTAGGTTATAATTTATTTTTCATATTAATCCAAAATATTTTTAGAAGTCTACTAATTTCAGAATAATTAATTAAATAAATACATAAAAAACTATGCATACAGAATTATTTAAAGTGAAAATTAAGTTCGAAAATATAATAGAGTAAAAGGAAAATAATTAATTAACACAGAAAATTATATTTCATACATTATGATATAAAAAACGTTTATTACAAAACTAAATAGAATACATAGGAAAATCACATTATAAAATTCTTAATCATTACTCATTATCTGAATCACCTGATTCTACTTCGTGATTATCAGGCTCTAATAATTCTTCTTCACTTGAATTTTCCATCACTTGCACGATGTCATCTATCTTCAGAGGAGTTTGGTCTCCAACAAATCCAATTGGTTTCAAATAATTATTTTCTGAAACCCAACCGCAATTTTCAGGAAGCAATTTAATACAATCTGGATCGGTTGCGTGAAGCCACATCGAATTTACGTATATTGTTCGCAAAATTTTTTGCATTAAAGAAGACCAAAACGGTGGCATGGTGTTAGAGTCAAAACTCTTAACTTTTTAAAACAATTTATCGATATAAGAAAAGAAATTATGTAATTAAAATTTTCATTCACATGCAGTTTATTAATTAATAATCATAGCTTTTACGAAAATTAAACTTACAGATAAATACTTTTCATTTTAATTTGAAATTATCAACGTAATTACGATGGAAAGAAAATTATAATTACAAATTTAAATATTTAAAACTTGAGAAATCATTATTTGTTCTTCATATAAAATTTTTGAGGAAAAAAAATTTTCAGAGAGGCTATTCATTTAGGATTATTGATTTAAACTAATATTTTTACTTACCTCATGATTTGTGACAAAATTATCACATTCTTCTTTGTATTTATTACTTAAAGCGGTAACTTTATTATAACACGTGGAGTGATAACCAACAAAATACAACGATTCTTTGGTTAGCTCAATATCTCCATACTTAAAGTTCCGTTTTTTACGAAAAGCCAATTTTAGTGAGCACACTTCGAAAGACTGATCGTCAAAATCAATAACTGATTTTTTTTAATCACACAAAAAACACTTTTTACTCATGTTTTTTACAGCACAATTAACAATAACATGGAACACGTGTTGTCTCAAGATGATTTTCGACAGTAAATAAACGTTGTCTCCCTTAAACGCATGTAAAAGAGCATGCGCACTCGGGTACATTCAACGGACACGTCTCGCACAGCTGCTATGTTGTATCCTCTTCTATCGCACAGACTTCGGGCGCTCTACTCTCTCTCTCTCTCGCACATATTTAATTGCTCCGATTTTAAAACTTTAACGCACGGCAATAATATTCTATGACCGATTTTTCGCAGGCAAGCCTATACCATTATATTTGTTATTAAATAATCTTTATTTTGATACCAATTTCGATTGGTTATCAGCTCGGTGTAGTTACCTATATTGATTTACCTGTTCATACCTGCTTGCCAGGTAGCTATGACCGGAAATAAGTAAGCAAGCCTACCTTGGCATATTCTCCATATAGAAAATTAACATTTGGGACTAAATTTGGTTGGTTATCAATAGAGAGAAGGCGATGAAAAAAAGTAATTAAAATTAATTTAATTAAAAATAGTCTTGACAGCTTTGCAATATGCAAGCTATCATAGGTGTGTTCATTAATTAATAAAATTTCAAAAAAAAATATGTCTCATCTGGTTATCAGATGGGTGTTAAGTCGATCTCTCACTGGCTCTTGTACTATTATTGGTTGCCACCAAATATTACGGGGGCCGCGGTTGCTGAGCGGTTAGACTGCCCGCTTCCCACTATGGCGAACAGGGCTCAATCCCCGACCGGGCCACTCCCGGATTTTCGCAGGTGGGAATCGTGCTGGACGATGTCGCTGGTCGGCGGGTTTCCTCAAGAATCTCCAATTTCCCCCGCAATTTCATTCCGGCGCTGCTGCATTCCCACCTCATTTCACCCTCATCGGCTCTCAAGACCTTGTTGTCAAGAGTCGTCCAAAACTCTCAAGCCAACTAACCCACACTAGCATTCATGTCACCACAGTAAAACTTTTTTTTTCTGCGACTGCAAAAATGGCATTCCTTATATTCTGCGCATGCGCGCTAGCGTATTTGAAATGACCACCTTCTGGCCTGACGATGACACCATATTGTGTGAACATTCGGTTCATGTGTTATGTGGTGACTTTGTCGTCACGAAACCAATACTAGAATAAATAGAGGGAGCGGTGACATCCCATTAACCTATCAAAGAAACTTTCTTTGAGGTGAACTTCTCAGGTTTTAGTTGATGTGGGAGGTGGCGCGGTGTTTACACAGTGGACTAAATTCAGGAGAACCCGGGTTCGATTCCTGGTCCGACATCAAGATTTTTGTTTCAAATGGTTTTCTTATAGTGTCCCAGGCAAATGCTGGGGTGTTTCCTTAACAAAGGCCATTACCGATTCCTGTCGCATTCCCGATTGTCGGAGCAACTTGCACCGCCTCTAAAGCTTGCTAACCACAAAACACATTTGTGAGATTCACTAACAAGTATCGGCTGTTCACGGTGAAGTGAGCACTTTTGAAGCTCTAGTTAGTGTTTTCCTTTCAGCAATTTTTTTTTATCCATTAGCCACTTTTTTTAAGTATTGCCTTGTAAGTCATAAATATAGCGTGTTTATTCCACCGCACTTGGAAGTTAGCGTCTAGGGCTAAAATTAAATATACTGAGTATTATTCCAAACGAGAGGGCTTTCAAAAGTTATCACTTTACCGTGAATAACCTATACTGCTGCTCGCATCGCATTTTTAATGTAATTCCTTACTGTCTTACAATACAATGTATTCATTAGTGACAGCAAAAGTGAGATTTTGGTTGCCAATAGCCATTACCGTGAAGACATTTAGTTCTGTGCCACGAAATGTGTTGTCATGCCCAAATTGTGTGGCGCAAATAATTAGTTTTCGTCGCAAAAATTATTTTTTTACAAAGTCTTGACTGAGACAAAACACTTATGAGCCTTTTTTTTTTTTTTTTTTTAGTAATTAAGCTTCAGAATTCTCTCATAATGCGCTACCATCTTAATAATTACTTAATACTTTCAAATATGTGGTGTCTGAAACTTTCTTGCAGAGGGAATAAATGATTAACTGAAGCAATATTTAAAACTTACACCGCTGAAATAACTTGCTGTAAGTTACCGAAAACCCCGAGTATGACATAAAATCTTGGACACCTAAATAAGAAGATAAAAAAAAAAAGTCAGTGTAGGCTGTTGACAATACATGTGTGGATAACATGCAAATAGTGCCATAGAAGTATTATAGCCCGTAATCATACGGGGAAATAATAAATGATGATACAAGAACACCAGCAGAATGTGCAACCAAACGATGAAAGGTGAGTGAAATGTGTGTGTGTGTATATATATAATATACATATACATACATATATTATACATACATATATTATATATACATATGTACATATACATACATATATTATACATACATATGTATACATATATACATATATCTCCAAATGAATCGAGAAAAAAAAACTTTATACTTTGAGGGATTCACCTACCAGCCGCTTGGACTGTGTCGCAGAGCGTTTGAAATCCTGGTTTTTCTACGAAACTATGAAACATGCCCCCTTTATGTTTACCTATGAAAAGACACCATACCCAAGACGAAGTATAAATAGTACTTTAATATTACCACGCATGATATGAATGTTATTTTGGAGCCCTCCAGTATAATTAAAAACTTTCTTTTTTCAGACTGCCGTAATTAAAAACGTACTAGTGAACATGAGCCGAACTACGATAGGAGCACGTGTTGAACTATTCTACAGACTTTTCATAAATAAAACGATAGGGTCACTGCTTTTTAAGTCCCATAGGTACACGCTGCACTACGATAACACTTCACGCCAGTTCCAAGGCCTGCGTGTAGCGGCGATGGCGCTCTTGTAGCGCGTGCCAGTGTAACCTCGCTTCTTGGCCAATGAAGGAGAAAAAAACACGAGGGCAGGCAGGACCCTTAATACACTAAACTTAAATAGCATCGAAAAAAACGAGTCTGAAGTTTCTAGCTAAAGGACAATACAGTAGGCTATTTAAATTTTCTTTGAAGTCGTTCAAAATACAGCATTTCTTTTTCAATATCGAGGATATTTTATGGATTCGTAACATATCAATTATAACTAAGTAGAAAACAGAAAATAACTTAAAAAATTACATCCACATATTGTGGACGGGAAAAGAAGGGGGGTGGGGGGGGGGGGGGAGTAAAAATAATAATTGCAACTTAACATACTATGTTAAATATATAAAACATTAAAAATATTAAAATTGCTTAAAACTTACTATCAAGTAAATAAAAATAACTTTTAAAAAAAATTATGCGTAAGTGATTATTAAAGTCTCATAGGTGTCATGTTACCATTTGTTTGAAATCCGACAGTTGGTCCACCTGCGGCAAGGGTGTAAACTTTAACTTTACGTTTTATCTGAAATCTGAAAAGTTAAAATTGGAATACAGACGAACCACATAACAAATTATTATGAGATATTTTTAATGACATTCTAATAACATGAACAATAATTTTCAGCCTTAGCCTAATGTATTGTTACATGCAGCCTCTCCGTATCCTTTCCCTTGCTCTCCTCCTCAAGCTTGAAAAGCGAAGCTATCTTCAAGGGCATCACCGGTAACCGGAGAAGCACGTGCATTCACAAACGAGCCGCCGCGTGCCGTGTTAGGGCTATTGGGGCTATTGCCGCTCCCGACCTCGGAAGATTAAATATCCTGGGATAGTCACCGCGCGAATTTTCTGGCAATCATCTCGTCTCCCTCTCTCTCAGCTAGACTCGGGTTGCGAGAACCATCTGGGCCGGGGCAAATGAGCTATATAAGCGGCGGCGGCGTTCCTCTGCGTAGAGAGTTCTGGAGCCGTGGACGGGCCCTACACAATGCCGCTTTCCGTAGCAGTTTTCTGCTACCGGTTCTGCTCCCGTGTAGGTTACAATTCAACCCCTTCCGGAGGGGCCAGGCTCCGGGTATAACAGTTTTCGTACCCATGGGCATGCCCGAAACTGTAATAGAAGGTGTTATAAATTTCTGCTATATCCACGGAGCTGTGACAGACAAGATAGTGGACACCCGAGTAGTAAGAGGCAAGAGCAGATAGAGTGAGCGACCGGCTCGACTGTTGTGAAGTGGGACTGGATGCCTGAGTGATATAGGCTGTCCACGGTAAACTGAGCACTTTTTAAAACTCTGCTTGAGATCTGCTTGTACGACTGTCACGCATTCTTCCGCCTTACGTAAAATTAACATTTCCATGGGCCTCATCACCTTATTCATGCATCGGCAGAGTGAAACTAAGAAATCATTATAAAAGTAAATATTTTAAATATCTGCAAGTTCTTACACTCTGGTGCATTAAAAAAAAAAAAAACAGAAAGCAAGAGCAATCATTATAGTTTTCACGAGTATACCTGCCACTTTAAATTCAACGTTAAAACATGGAACTAGTTTTCCTTCGGTGTTACCAACTCTACCGGGCGAATGTGCGCATGTTAAAACCTATGCAGGCATGGCAGTGACATTTTTCAAAGTTTGATCTCAAAAGTGCTCACTTTAAAGTGAACAAACAGCCTCTAGTGATTTTGAACGGTTTTGATGTATGGCAGTGGACGTTTTGACCGTATATGTGTAAATAATAAGTGAGTATTAAGTGACTGCAGCTATTATCAAGTCAGTGATAAGGACTTACAGTAAATTATTATTGAGATTGGCGTTGCATACTACGCTCGCCGATATGATAGTAATTGAAATAGACGAGTTGGGTAGTTTAATACTGTAAATAATAATTCTGCGAACTTTTGTATCGTCGTAAATAAATCCCTTACGATTTAGGTGTTACGATTTCGGATACGCTCCGGGCGACTTGTGACAGTATTAATTCTGTTCCATTTTGAGATTTGTAGGAAAGAAGAAATGGATTAATATTCCTATAAGTAGTTTCATTCTTTTTTTTAAAACCTTTCTCCTTCGTTTTACTACTATTCTTAGACTATCATTTTATGTCGCAACGAAAAAGAATTTAATGTGCTAAAACATTAAAAAATTATCTCGTGTACGCGGACCATATAGCAGCTCATCTACAGGACTAACGTTAAACATTTCTGAAGTACGGAAGCGAGCTTGGAATTAAACTAATGCGGATCATAGTACCCATTACCGAGCTCTCTAAAATATGAAAATGTTTCAAAAACTTCTGCATCGAAATTTTACTAACGCCCACTCAAACTTTTCATAGTAGTAATTAAATTATCACGTCAATCATTTATACCGTAACTGAGATAGCATTTTAAAAAAATACTAAAATAATAACCTAAATACTCTATAATTAATAGTAATTCATTTTGGACTCTGAAAACTTCATTTTAAATTGTAATGCGCAGACTATAAGAAAATGATTTTCTTCGATAAATTTGGTATATCATTTGCTATTTTTCTAAATGCAGTAAATAACCTTTGTTAAAAACATATCTTGTCGAAATCAATTATTTTTAGATTGAGATTCATGATAAACTAGACAGGGAAAAAATGTTTCACGAAGGGATTTTAAAGAAAATATAATCTGCATATTCCAAACAAATTTAATAATAATTAATATTAGTCAAAACTTAAAATTACCGCCAACTTATAAAGCGATCTTCAAAACATTAATTTGCTATTGCGACAAACATTTTTCATTTTTTAATAGAAATAGAAATAAATTTTATTTTGAACATTTTAGCTTATTTACAAATTTTGTGAAGTTTGGCGTGTGTATATCATGTTTAAGCTTTTTTCCCCATCTCCATATGGTCACTGGCAAAGTAACTGGACCTTAGCACTTAATTATGTTGGACTAATGACAAAATCAAATTAATTCAATGTTATTGAGCAAATTATTTTAAGGTTATTTGGTGTTATATAACTTTTAGTGATATAATGCGGTTAAGGATGTGTAAGGAATTTTACTTGTAACTTCGTGTCATCGACTGCGAAGCTTCAACCACATTGAGCCTCCCAAAGGAAAAGCTTATATACGCCTCTGTACCAGAACATTGTACGGTTGATATGCGTAATTAAAAATATTTAATATCATTATTGCTTAACCTACATGCTGAGCATCATCCGTACAAATTGCAGATTTTTTAACAAAATGTTCACGTGACCCGATGTTGTATACAAAAATGGTGACGTACTTGGTAATTTGGTATTTCGTATTTTGTATCTAGTGGATGTTGGCAAAGATACAAAATGACAAAATCAGCATCATGTTGGTTTTGATCTTCAAAATATATACGCGAATGGGTAATTAGAACGTTTTTAAAACAAATAAGTGTCCTTAAAATACCCTGAAGGGGAAAGTAGCCGAAATCGTACCACCACCTAAATCGTACCACCGCTGGTTTTCTATAAAGCAGGACTAGTGAGCGCTCTCACGGTGAATACTTGAACTACTATATGTACTACTGAACAGTCCGAGAAAGTAGCTAGTCAGTGTAAGTACGTATTGCGTTTTTATTACAGTTATATTTTTTTAGTGTTTGCCGGTGTAGTTTTTCAACTCCATATGTAAGATAATACAGCACTTCAAGGTAAGTGTTACTAGATTTCATGCAGTTGTTATTGTGGTGGAAGTAATATTGAACATAACGGCCGGTCGCCTTGTAGCGCGGCACCTGTTTTAGGTTAGCAATGACATAAAGAGTGAAGTTGTGAGCAGTTGCCTAAATCGTACCACGGGTGAGGTTCCTAACTCGTACCGGTACCAATTGGGGTATCATATTATTTGAAGTTCTATATTTGCAATTTATTTGCATACATTAAATACCTTTTTAATAAACGCAAGTAACACACGGGTCAATTGTGTGTTACAGAATGGCGGAAAGGAAATATGGCACCTGGAGTGGATCAGACATGGAAAGGGCTCTGGAAGCGTACAGAAATGGGGACATGGGGTTCAACGAGTGCTGCCGCCAGTGCGGCGTTCCAAAACCAACACTGAAGCGCCACTTGGACTGTAAAAATGTAATTGCTAACGACGGCAGGAAGGCGCTTGGACGGACTACTACCTTGCCACTTGAAATGGAAAATCAACTTGTAGAACATATTTTAAAATTGGAAGAACTACTTTTTTGAGTCACGATTACCGATGTACGCAAGCTGGCATATCAGATAGCAGAGCGCAACCACATTTCACACTGTATTGTTGTGTATGTGAAGAAACATTTGTGGATGATATGGTCCCGTGTTTAGTGTGCGCATCCTGGGTTCATGAGTGTTGTGCGGTTGCTAAGTCAGAACTGAAACATTTGTTTCTGTAGCCTGTAAATAATTGAATATTTCTTGCATTTGCCGTAGAAAAATAATCAAACTTTATTAGTATTTAAATACTACAATAATCCTGTGTGTTATTACATGCTGTCTTGTTTGTTCTCTCATTTGTTTTAATTTATAATGTTGTGGTACGATTTAGGACACATGTGGTACGATATGGGAGACCATTTTCTTATATCGTACCAGTTGCAGCCTGTTACAAAAAGTTCTTTATTTCTTCCCCGATGCTACATTTTGAAATATAACCCACATAAATGTACCCATAAATAGTCATACTTTTTTATACAAATTCGTAAAACCTTGTAATTTTCCATTTGAGACAGATCAAGTTGCAAATGTAAAAAGTGGTAGGATATAGGAAACTCTCCCCTACCTGTATTGAAAAGCAAGTAAGTGTTGTGGTTTGTTTATATATTTCGCAACAAAATTTTCTTAAAGTCGTTATCGCATAAATAATTATTTTCCTATTTATTAACATATTCGCAGCATTTCAATGATGATTATAGAAATATCACGTCTGTTTTAAGCATTCGATTTAAATAATTATTATTTTCATTGTTAACGTAAAAAATGCGTGGCCGCGAGTGCTAAACAAATGACTGCCGACAACGTCCGAATTGAAACTTACGAAATTACAAATTACGAAACACCAAACTTTTTTCACTTCGGACACGACCTAAATCCCTTCTAGTAGTTTCAAGGTAATCTGATGAACACTAACTCGTAAAAGAAAAGAGCATTTGAAATTAATATTATACAGTAATGTCCCCAAATACAGAGAAGAAAAATGCATGTCATTCGCAATACTGTCGTTTTTGCTTACTACACAGCTGAAGCAGGCCTTACGAAGCGTGGGGGCAAGAAGGAGAAAAAAAAAAGGGGGGGGGGGACTTGAAGGGGAAATGTGCGTATATTAAAATTCAGAAGAGAAACGGAGAACGCCAGAAATAACCCTTGAAGCGATCCTTCTAAAAGCAGCACTTGACGAACGCCGATAGATTCGAATGGAACTCCGTTCATTATTTATTCACCGAAGGAAGCCGATAATGGAGCGATATTTCTGCTGGATTGTGATGGTAATCATATTGGCTGGAGAGCTGGGCGTACAGCTCTGATGGTTAAGTTGGTCGCCTGGGTAGGAAATAAAGGCGCCAGGCAGGCATTTGTGAATACTGATAATATTTATTTTGTTCTTTGTATTTTAAATGCGTGTAGATATAAGAATAAGCATAATATGTAAAATTATCATCTTGGACACTGATCGCTTTGTCCATGCGCCAGTCAAGTGTAACTGTAAAGCTATAACAAAAATTAAATATTTTCCAAATTTGCAGGTAGGGGAAGTGACGACATTTTCCAAACGTTGATTTCAGAAGTGCTCAATTAATCGTGAGCAGCCTTTACTTGATTTTCCTTTGGTGTTTACGCCAAGATGTCATCTTCAGATTAAATCGCAATATTGTTGCACCCAGTCCTCTATATTTCTAAATATAAGGAATATACCACCGACTTAAAATAACTTTTAAAAATGAATGCCAGTTTACCGTGAACAGCAATTACGTAGCGTTATTTGAAACCACAACATTTCCCCTGAGCAGCACGGTATTTCCATGCCCAGCGATTGTAGGGGCAAAACCGGGCATGACACCCTGTGTTCACGCGATTGAGATACGGTATATAAATCTAGTTTGATCTAAAATTTGCACGTTAATTATTCAGAAAACGAAGCCCGAAAAGCTGTGCTTTCGCACGCCTTCTGTGGCCTTCCAAGTTCTAGTGACACACTCGACTTTCGCAGACACCTGTGGCGCAGTCGAGGTTCTGTTAATCCTCAGTTCTTCTGCAACCACCATCGTGCTCCGTTCTGAATTTCGGGGCATTCGGCGCCGTCTCTGTGTTCGTCCGACGTCTACAATGTTCTCGAGTATTGGTGTTGTTACGGTATTTCGGATATTATTTAGTCACCCTTTAGATGTGTTCAACTCTTTTTTTTTTTTTTTTTTTTTTTTTATGTTGGCCGTCACCGTTTAGCCGTTGGACACTCATTCGCATAGAAACGGATCGCTATTCTCACCCTAATTGTCTGTCCAGGACAGTGATGCAACTATGTTGCCGCTCACTATAGCCCAAACAGTTTGAGAGAGATTTATCCTTTGAGATCTCCATATAATGAGGGGCCCTGGCTCACCCCACTTTTTTCCGATAATTTCCGCCAAAATCGCGAGAAAAAAGTACCATTGACAATTTCCGTTATTTTTAACGAAAGTAAAAGATAAAAAATTAAAAACCCAAAATTTTAAATTCGATGAAAAAAAGATAAAAATCAAGCAAATTTGAGCTGAAATCAAGCAAATTTTTCGTTTTCAAGCTGCTTTTTCGTGATTCTATAAACAACAATTTTCAATTTAAAAAAAACAGCCATTTTCATCAAAATCAAATAATTTAAGCTCAAAATCAGAAAAATTTTACAATATTTCACCAAATGGCCGTGCAGAACTTCTCATAACACAAAAAGAAGCAATTTTCGTCGAAAATCAAGCAATTTTAAACCAAAATCAAGAAAATATACCATTTTTTCAAAATAGACGTTCGGGATTTTTCATTCCAAAAACAAGCAAATTTAAGCTAAAACAAGCAAATAAAGCTAAAACACGTGAAATATTATCTTATTATTCTTTACAGTTTATATTCGAAGGTCTACTAAGTTTTCAAAAACTTCCTCTATTTACTCTAGATTTTCACCTATTTCTCGAAGTTCATATTTATCGTCAATGTTATCTAAGATTGATAATTATAAGCTTTGTCGATTTGAATGAAATTTGCGAACTATATTTTTAAGATATTCAGACGCATTGCCTAATCTATAGGAAGGTGGTCTTGATCCAATACCATCTTTTATAATATTTATGAAACTACATGGAAACAAAGGCATTTTTTTATTTATAAAGAAAAAACTAATTTAGAATTATAAAGACGGTTTTTTATTTGATAAAATAATTCGATTTATATTTCTAAAAATTCGCAAAACTTTTAAATGTAACCACTCACCTATAAGTCTAAAATAACCACAAGTAAGATTTATTTTACTAATTAGAACAGCATTAACTACAGTAGTTTTTCTAAACACACAATCTATAACATATAACGGTTTTCGCCCCCAAAATGAATAGTAATTAATATCACCATTCAAGTTTACAGTTGGTTTATAATTAAGTTCATTATTTCTATAGTTGGTATCCAGTTTGGTTTTTGAATGTCTAAAATCATTATAAGTAAGAAATTATTTAAGACAAACACTGTTTACAATGCCTAGATTTCAGCTTTCTTTAGGAAAAATTTCGTTTCTACCGTTTTTAACGTAAATATTTCTCACTTTACAATGATCAAACATAGCGTGTTTATGCTGTCCAGCATGATTTTTTCTATTACGTTGAAAACCTACAGTTACAAAATCAGGCGTATCAAATTTAAAAAAAAAAAAAAAAAAAAACTGATCTTTTAAATCAAAGCTAAAAACAGTTGTTTTTTTTTTAAATTGCCAATAATCAAAACTGATAGGTATTTTTGGATCTTTGTATATTTTTATTTAATTGCAACGGCTGTGTTGGACTCATATTCAAAAATAGGCCACATAATTTCTAATTTTTGAATAACAATTTTACCAGGATCAGGATGATGTTTCGTAACTTTATTTTCTTTATCCAAGGTTTCATAAAGAAATAAACAGTTGTTATCAGATGAATTACGAGAAAAAGTAATTTTATAACCACCTTTCAAATAAATCTTATTTTTATCACCAATAAAACCAAACAAATACCTCAGCGAATACATTATTTAATTTGTTTTATCACAAGAAACAGTTTTAACTTCATCTGTTATATGACTAGAAACAGATTTATCTCGATATAGATTATCAACACCAGTAAATTCTAAATAATTTTGTTCACTTGGTGATCTTAATAAAGCATTCATCATTGTTGATGTTATACCTGGATTATCAACAGCTTCAATAATATCTCCATGTTCTGAAATTTCTACTCTAGAATACTGAGAAAGGAAAAAAGTTCGAACGAATGTCAACATTATCTAATTTATCATATTTTGCTTCATCTCCAACTTTATCTGTCTTTAGTATACTAAATAGTTAATAAATATAAGCATAATTTGGGAAAGAAAAGCCATCTCCTATTGGAATATCAAATTCCATTATATTATTGTAAACATTAAAATTTCCCCTTAGTTTGATAATTAGGAGGAAGAGTTCGTCTGTCAAAACTCTCTATACTTTTATAACTCATTTATAAGAACAAAAATTTATATATAAATGACAGAATCAAATGGAGTTTCTCGAGTTAAATTACTCATTGAAAGATATAAAAAAATACAAAAAGCATCATGAAAAAGAATATGAAAAAAAGAAAGAACAACCAATAATTGACGAATTACGAAATATCAGTAAATAAAGTAGAAAAGGTAAGTGAAGAAAACAAAATTTTAATAACAACATTAGTTCTTGTTGACTTAAAAAATTTGGACTATCCACCAAGGCCAGAAGAAATATCATTCGAAAGAGAATTATTCTTGGAACAAAAATCTCTTAATTTGGAAGAGCAAATGGGAATCGTACCACTGACAAATTTACCACATGCAGCGTCTACTATATATCTAGGAAAGAAAATTTCTAAAAGAATTGATGTTATTGATGAAAAATTAAGTGTACGTAGAGTTGGGCAAGATTTGTACATTGGTAATACAAAAATATCTATAAATAATGATATATTATTTATTAAGGATAAAGAATATGAATTAACGGAAGGATTTTCTAATTTTATAACAGAAAAATTCATCAGAAGCTCTTGTGGATAAATGTGATAATTATGAAAATTATACAAAAATTGTTAACACAACCAGTACTGCATGGAAAGAATATAATCGTAATAAAAAAGTAGCTTCGGGTGGAGGTTGGAAATACATAAATATAATTGAACAAATTAATAATAATTACATAAGAGTACCACGATCAGAGCCAAACACACCCAAAAGAATGATTTCGCCAAGAACTCCTAGATCTGGAAAAGGCATAAAAATAAAATAATTTACCAATAGAATATGTTTGGATGGATGATGTTAGAAAATTAATTGATAGATTATGAGTTATTCATGGTGAAGAAAATGCTGGAAATGAAATTGTTTACAATGAAAAAGTACACATTATGAATATGTTAAACAATAAATTTTCTGATATTGTTATTAACAATCCGAAAGAAATTCCATATCTAATAAGAGTTTTAAATGTAATTCCACAATCATTTTGGAATTTTGTACATCACGACAAAGGAATAATAAATTGGGCATTAAATAATTTAAATTCACCCGAAATGCATTTGCCAGGTTATAATTATTGTGGACCATTTACAAAATTAAACTAAAGACTAGAAAGAGGAGATACAGGAATAAATAAATTAGATGAAGCATGCAAATAACACGATATTGCTTACAGAGATCATAAAGATTTAGAATCTAGACATAAAGCGGATAAAATTGTACAAAAAGAAGCAAAATAAATTATGTTTGATAAAAACACTCTAATTGGAGAAAAAATTGCTTCTGCTGCTGTTGCCTCAACTATGTACACAGAAAGGAAATTAGGTTTAAATGTTTTATTGATTATATACATTACTTGTACATGATGATATCAAATATAGTTTTCCACATTCCCTTCGAGGAATTAAAAGATTTGGGTATAGATAAAATTTTTAACAAAAGATAAAAAAAAAGGGAAAAAAAAAGGTAAAAGTTTCGAATTAACTTTATCACTGCCAACAGTCATAAATATGGCCAATAAAAATCTAGGAGTGATGTTAACATAGGTGATATTTTAACTTTAAAAATAGAAATAAACTAAAGTATCTGAATATGATAATGGTTTGATAACTACAATAGGAACATTCGTAAAATATAAATATTAATTATTCTTATTCTTATTAATTGGAGAAAAACTTGGTGTTTGAAATTCAAGAAAGTTACTAAAAATAATAATATAAAACTGAAAATATTAAAAATGAATGATTAGTTTAGAAAAGTATATACTCGATGTGTAATTTAAAAAAATCAACTTTTATAAAAAAAATAATCAATCAATTATATAAACCTGCACAAAAAAATTTTCCACAAAGAAAAGTAATTTTGTATAGTATTAATGATTTATGGCAAATCGATATTGTTGAGAAGGATACTGGAAATTTAAAAGGCATAGCACATATAAACAATGGATACAAGTATATTATGCCAATTATTTATGTTTTCTGAAAATATGTATTTTCTATACCAATTAAAAATAAAAACAGACAAGAATGTAGCAATTTTTTTAGAATCTATATTAGTTAAAAGAAAACTGCATAGTATTCAAAGCGATAATGGGTCGGAATAAAATGATAAAATATTTAATGAGCTTATGCAAAAATATAACATCAATTACAATTCTACATTCAGTGAACTTAAAGCCAGTTGTGTGGAAATATATAATTGTACAATAAAGAACAATACGTGGAAGAAATTTGCTTTAAATGGTAATTACAAGTGGGTAAATATATTAGATGATTTAGTAAAAGAATACAACAACACAAAACACAGTAATACTGGCATGCAACCAATTGAAGTCAATAAGAAAAATTGAAAAAATATAAGACATCTTTGAAAAGGGTTATACAGCTAATTGGACAACAGAATTAAGTACCATTTTTGAGGTTTTAAATATGATATGCCACCTTACAAACTGAAATATCACAAAGGAGAAGAAATAAAGGGTAGTTTTTATGAACACAAAATTATGAAAACCGACTATCCAAATGAATATTTGCTTGAAAAAGTCCTAAAAACTAAAGATGATTAAATTGATGTAACATGGTTAGGTTTTGATAGCTTGGATTAATAAAACAGATGTTTTGTGAATCTAAATAATTTCTATAACAAAATATTTTTATATAATTGATTATTTCAAACACAACATAAAATGTGTTTTAACGCTCATTTAACATACATAAAACATGCTTAAAGTTGGTTCAAAGTTCATTCATTGTTCGTTCATAGTTCATTCATTGTTTGTTCATAGTTCATTCAATGTTCATTCATTGTTCCTTTACCGTTCATTCAACGCACATTTCACATATGGTGGGCATTTAATTTTTTTAAATTTCAAAAGGTTTATGAGCAACTAAATGCTGCACCCGGGACCTGTTTATTTTTTGAGTTTACAGGTAAGTTATTACCTCGCCAGTGACATTCAATTTTTCTGGTCTTATTTAGCACCATCATCAACTCTATTAGGAGAAACCCCTCACTTTGCCACTGGCTGACCATTTTTTTAGTGGAAAAACGAGGATTTTTTAATTTTATTTATTTTTTAATTTCTTATGGTACCCCTTCTTATATAGTAATGCACCATTCACTATATAAGGATACTCCACATTATTATAAATACGTTATGCTGCAAGTGTAGTATGAAGAGCCGTAGCTAGAGTTTGAGAGTACCATTTCTTTTCCATCAATACTTAAACATTGCTGTATGAGCAAGGCCATGGTTTCGAACCCACGACTTTTGGGTTTGAAATCAGACGCCTTGCTGCTGATCTATTGCGACAAGACAGGCAAGGCGATGATTAAAAATCGTCATGTGGTGAGATGTGGTGAGTTGGAAACCTGTTATCAAGAGTCGTGCAGAGTGCACTTCAGGATTGCTTTCTTCCTGCTGCCAGTATGATAGTGTGCTCATTACTGAAGTAAATAAATGATTATCTAATACAATTCACGAGACAAAGTTAGAATATAAATTTTTTTTATTTGATTTCTGTACTTCCCTTTCCTCATTTTTCTGCTCAAATCTGTTGTGATAAAACCAAAATATTTGTCCCAGCTCTTTGCACAAAGCTCTTTGAATTTATCAAAAGTCATATCTCCACCAACAAAATCACTATGAATATCACTTAAATATGCATTGTCTTGTCAAAATATGCATAAAAAGTTCGCATTATCTCTTACTAATTGTTTAGGTACTTTCGAATGTGTTTGTGCTAAATAAAATACATCAATATATTATTGCCATCCTACAGTAAAATATTAGCAGATGACATCCTGGTTTTCTAAGATGACATTGTAATATACAATTCGAGATTCATTTTCACACTGATCTAAAGGAATCAAATTATAGTTATTATTAAAAAAGTATGACATTTTTTCTTTGACTCTTTTGGATAACACATCAGACTCAGCCTGTAACTTAATATATTTTGGTTGAGATAATTTTTTTTAGCAAACATACAATTTACTAAAATTTAGCCATCCTGGTTTATAAATAAAATTTGATCATTAAGTTTGTCTTGCAACGATCACTGGGCCCCACCATAATTGCTCTAATGTCATCAGGCAATAGTTCGCCATTCGTTTTTTCCTTAGCATCACCTTCGGAAATTAAAACATCAATACCCCAATCAACTTTTTTTCATTTAATATGATGATTTTTGTAATAAATGGATAATAAAGTGTTTAAGTTAATAAATAATTGTTCTGTTCTAAGAAAAAACTTAATTACGATATCAACCATAGCGAAAAATCGATTACTTTAATTGGTTTTCATGCGAAATTTCAAGCTTCTAATATAGACAACGATACTACAACAACTGAAAAAAAGAGTGCTCTCGTTGATAAAAATGAAGTTATAACTATTCCTAAAGGACAATACTATATTGAATCTTTAAAGGCAACTATAAATTCAACTGACCCATTGTCAACAAATAACATTGAACTGATGTCAGACAATATGAAAAATAGTTTAGTGGTTAATTATAAGTTTGATATTAAACTTGATGACCGATTATCCGATATGCTTGATTTTGAGAAAAATATGCTTATTGAAAGAGACAAAGTTGTATGTACTAAGCTGCCTAATTTTAATTCATTTAAAACAATAAATGTTCATTGTAATTTGGCATATGGAATGTTTACAAAATATGACTAATCGGATCACATAGAAGCATATATAATTGCTAGTTTTTCCACCAAAAAGATGTTTGGTTTTAGAGATATTATTTATGAACCAGCATATCCAATTTTTTATGGAATCAATAATGAGTCGTTTAATCACATTGCTTTAGAAATTAGGGATGAAAATGGTAAACTGATTGATTTTGATGGTTCTGATATCGATATTGTTTTGGAAATTAAAGATATTTAAAATATAAAAATTAATTTAAAATTATACATTTTGTCATCTGTATGGCACTGTATCTATTTTATTTTCTAGAACAATTATATTGTTATCATAAAGGCTTAATGCAATTTTATTAACGTCTACTTTAAATATTTTATGCTTTTTGCTCCTTATTAAATTCATTGTTCTATATTCTATTTTTTGTTTAAACAAACAATAGTTATAGTCAAATGTGATTATCTAGTAGATGTATGAGGATCCAAGGGCAACACAATATTTAGGCTAAAACTCGTGTAATTTTCTCGCTTTTAATCAACTTTTTCAAGATCTACTCGAATCATCATCGATCTCTTAAATTTTATCCTCAAAATTAAGAAATTTGAGGTCAAAATCCAGGAAATTTGACCCAAATCTGCGATCTAAATCGAGTGAAGTTTTTTTTTTTTAAACATACCATTGTGCCACTTCCTTTATAAAATATTATAAATTGCACTTCATTTTTGGGTTAAATACATAAATATTTACTTTAATTTTGCAATCCAAATTTAGAAAAATTATTCTGGAAATTTGATCAAAAACATTATTTTTTCTTGGAATTAAGGAAAAAGATACATACACGTAGCAAAAACTAAACCATAGCCATTAAATGAAGCTGTACGAGCTAAATTAGGACCCATGAATTGTAATTATCAATGCAACTATTTTAGAATTATGTTTTTTTTTTTTTTTTTTTTTTTTTTTTTTTTTTTTTTTTTTTTTTTTTTTTTTTTAAATACATTTGGAGTTTTTACAACGTCTCGGCGATGAGTAAGCACAACACAGAATTTAAAAAAAATCACATTCCGAATAAAAAACAAAGACAATTTGTTGGCGTGCTACGAATACTTATAAACAACTCCATATAAAAAACACCATGTTTGATCTACGTAAAATAGTTAAACATCTGGAGTCGAATTAAACATTCATCATGTACTAGCTTAGCCTGTTTACGGATTCTCAAGAAATGCATACTTGTGCGTACCTATCCCCGGAAGTGACATCACCATGTTTATACTAGCACTGTCCGAATTCCCAGTATAGTACACAGGCACTATAGTTGGCAAGTATTTGAAATTGTATACTTGCTGGGCATACCTGCGTAATTATGATAGTTGCCATATCGTATTTCAGATGTGAAAATTATCGTGTACGTTTCGGTTTTTGGTTATAACGCTAGCAAGCATCAAATGTTAATAAGTATTAAAATGTAATTCTGTTGTATGTGTAGATTATTGTCAGTGTAATAAATGTACTTCCAATTATGAATAAATTTCTGAGCGTTTTGTAGACGTCTGCAGCATATTTCCCAGGTGTATGCTTAGAAATAATATTAAATTTGTAATCAGCATTTCCAAGTTATTACAAACCCCACTGAATTGTATTTCTTTTTGTTATCAATGTGTATATTTCAAACTTGGTAAGGTACGTATCGAGGGACAAGGAAAGAATGCCAGTTTCTGTGTGATGCCGCTTTACATGCGATAAATAAATGCAACAGATCCCATAACAACTGCCCTAATTTGTTTACAATCTTATACTGACGTGATAAAACAATATCCCAAGACTATCGGTGTGGTATTAACACCTGTGAAATCGAGACAAGCTGAACAGATACACACCACCTCAGGATACTGAGGTGGAAGAATTTCTATATTTCTGCAATTTGTTTTCCTTCTATACAATCTGTACTCCAAGTGTACAACGACCAAAAACAGAAATTATATTGTCATATATTTATGTATTAGTTTTCGTTTAAAACAACACACGACCTTTGTCTTGCTGCTCTGCCAAGCAACCAGAGTACAATATTTCTACACTGCCGCTCATTTCCTTCCTGGAAATAATACGCTCCTATTAATTCCTCATTCCCGGCTAAAGCCATGTTTCAGCGCTTAAATTCGTAAGATGTCAAGGTACAAAACATGACAAAATAAATAAATGTTTATAGTTGTGTTTTTTATACCTCTGTTAAGATAAAAGTATCTTATTTTTAGTTAAATTTAAGTTTCATTTCAATTTTATTTATAAATTATAATATTTCTGTAATAATAAATATGAATAACAGCAGTGAGAAAATTGACCGTGGGTAGCGCCTAGTCAGGAATATTTCTCATGCAAAATACGATTACAAGCTGTTTACGGTAAACTAAGCACTTTCGAAAGCCCTGTTTAAGATCTACTTGTATGCACGTTGTGTACTCGTCCGCCTTATGTATAATTAATATTGCCATGTGCCTCATCACTTTATTCATGCGTCAGTCGAGTGAAACTGTGAAATTTTTGAAAAGTAAACAATTATAAATCTGCTCATTTTTACACCTGGAGGCAGTAAGAAAAAGAAGCGAAAAATATAATTAAGTTCTCACAAATGGTTATCAAACACTTTTTATTCGACGTTAAGATATGGACCTACTTCTCATCCATCGTTACCAACTTTATTGGGCGCATGTCGCACTATCCTCCTTATGGAAAATTAACATTGGCACGGGCCTCAACACTATTCATGCGTCGGCGAGGTGAAAAAGCGAAACAAATAATTTAAGTTATCACAAATGGTTACCTAACACGTTTTATTCGACGTTAAGAATTGGAATTACTTTCCATCCAGCATTGCCAACTTTACTGGGCGCACGTCACTCAGCGCGCTCGTTAAAATATATGCAGGCAGGAGCAGTGACATTTTTCTAAGGTCGATTTCAAAAGTGCTTACTTTATCCAGCACAGCCTTTACTTACATGTATATACTGACAGTCCGGAAACAGCTGAAACTGTGCTGACTGGGAGTGACAGGTTAGATCCTCAGTAATGGTATATAGCTTCAACGAACCACGCACGGAATGACTGGGGGTGGGGGGGAGAGAGATTGGCGAGCGCCAGTTTCCGCGCCGCCAGTCCCGGATGTGCGGGACCCCTGCTCGTCTGCTAGAGGTAGCTGCGTCGCGGTGCGCCCCAAAGCGGAAGGTAGAACGACGGAAGGCGGGCGGCGATGCATACCAGACGGGATTTACTGTCTAGTCAGGAAGCGAGACATTGGAGCAGCCGACTGTGCGAGGACAAGTTTTATTCTACTCAGGTACGCGATTTCTTACGGGACAGTTTGGCATAGGGAAAAATTTCAACGTTGACGTCTTGAGAGCCGATGAGGGTGAAGTGAGATGGGTATGAAGCAGCGCCGGCATAAAAGAGCGGGGGAAACGGGAGATCCCGAGAAAACTGGCCGACCAGCGGCATCGTCCCGTGTATCAGGCGAATTTTACCCCTTGAATGCCTGAAGGGCGTCACTTGTCAAAGCAGCTTGGCGGTCCGCTGACAACCGCGACAACAATATAACACTGTTCACAACCCTCGGCTGACCACAATACATTAGGTCGACACTAATCCCCGAGAGCGTTACCCTCGTCGCTTTCTAGCCAGAACGCCCCCCTTGGTAGAATAACAATTTAAGGAACAGGCACATGCCCCTCGCAAATAAAATTACTGTTCAAGCGTAGCCAGAAATTACGCACCGAGCCAGAGTCCTCAGCGCCAGCAGAGGAGTTAAAACCCAAAACAGTGATTCAAGGCACGGTAGTGACCGCGAAGCAGTCACGCATCAGCGAAGCTTGGAGTTTCCCCAGAAATGATTTTCAAGCCAAGTAATTTCGTTTTCTGTGTAATCAGTAGAGTGGAATTGTACCACTTTCCGAGAAAAAAAAAATTATTTTTCAGAACAGCCTCTATTCTGAACACCGCTTTTTTTTCCGCACGTCACCCCACTGTGCCGACATCTCACCAATGGTATAACGTTGTACTTAGAACGTTCTTTTCCTGTCTCGATCGCGAGGGTGACGGTCCTTTCCTGGAGGTAAAATTCGCCTGTTACACCGGCACGATTTCTACATGCGAAAATCCGCGAGCGACCTCGCCGGTTCCCCGTGGTGGGAGGTGAGTAGTCTTACTACTGTACCACCGCGGCCCCCGGCGGAAATTATACAAATTATCTTTATTTGTGGGTAAAATTTCGTGTTTGGCTGTAATAGTGGTATATATTTGTCCCAGCCAAAACGTTCAGTATTAACTTTATTTAGTAACTGTTATTCACGACTAAATGATGCTTACAAGAACAATATTCACGCCGAGTAGAAACAAAAGGAAAATAAAGAGGCTGGTTTCCTTGGTCTCGCTTTTCTTTGGACGAAGGCTGTGCACGAGACAGATACTACCGGTGCTGAAAATATTACCTCTTAAGGGCTGTACTCACCAACGCTGCAACCACGGAGTTTAAATAGAGAAGTTGTGTAGAATTTAAGACAATTATTTTTGCATGTTATTTACATGTTATTGTTTTTGTGATTTGTAATCCTACTTTACGGCAAATATATGTAGATTTTAAATCGGAAATTATAAACTGTATCCCTTCAAATATCTTGTCAATAAATATTTATCCCTACCAATACATTTTTAATAGTTAACATTGTGTTATTCATTTTATACTAACAGCCCGCCATAGCTTCGCTCAGGTTTTATGGAGTTATTGAAATGCATGCCTATATATGGGACTACACGCGACTACCTACGACTATTCGCGACTACACGCGACTTCCCGTGACTACATGCGACTACTCGCGACTTTTACTTGTAACATTGTTCCAAATTATCTTTAATGGTTTTGGCAGAGCACGCTTTTGGAAAGCAGCCAAGTAGCTCACTTATTCTCCGACTTGGTTTACAAATTTTGAAATTTCTCTAGGACAGTTGACTATTGTGATAACGAAGCGACTGCAGTTTGACTAATGAGACTATCCACACTCGAGATGTTCCAAAATGCTTACACGGAGTATCGCAAAGATAAATATCACAGCATTATCGTCCGGAAACACTCATATTTAAACGTGTCCAACACTGAAGAAAACAAATACCAATATTAGGGTTACTTGTAAATTGAAATAATCGTGCTCAGATTTTTTATTCAAGATTCGAATAGAAAGCTGTCTCGTACAGTTCGTCGTCGTTAAAATTGAAGCTGTCGAATTCTGAAGATTTCTTTTGATAACAAGATATCCAAACAAGAACTGAACCCATCTATAAGAAGGCTGTACTTAAATCTATCTTTGAAAATATGTGAAGCATTGTGGGATAACAGAACTGACATTCAACATGCAGACACTCGCATAACTCTTGTCGTAGGGGCCGCGGCGGTGTAGCGATTAGACTTCTCGCCTCCCACCAAGGCGAACCGGGCTCGATTCCCGGCGGAGTCACCGCCGGACTTTTGCATGTGGGAATCGTGCCGGACGATGCCACTGGTCAGCGGGTTTTCTCGGGGATCTCCTGTATCCACCGGCCTTGCATTCCGGCGCTGCTCCATAATGACTTCGCTTCGCCCTCATCGTTTCTCAAGACTTCGATACCAAGAGCCGCCGAAATCTCTTCACTCACTCAAGTTGTCATACAGGAGGTTCGAAAGATATTTACAATATGTAGTGCTTGTAAGCTGTTTATTAAGATCAATCGAAAATCCTGGAGGTTACTGACTATACATAAATAATCTACTACGTGTTTTTCTTTGATTTTGCGTATAGTTGAGATGACATTTAAATTATCTTATCGATAGGCGGGAAATTCCACGCCATGTATTACTTACAACAAAATTTATTTCAAATGCAGTAAGAGCGACACGGTATAGTATGTACTCTATGAGGACTATGCTGCCTCTGTTAACTGAAAAAAATAAAATAAAAATAAACGTAAGTACTTAAAATTTCTGACAGCGGCGGGACTTCAACCCACGCCTCCGAAGAGGCTGGTGCGTTAAACCAGCGCCTTAGACCACTCGGCCATACTACCACATAATTAGCAATTTTGATGTATTTTGTATTACATTAATTTCGATAAATCAAACAGAAAAATGACAGGAGTAAATGTAAACGAGGCCATACTTGTGCCTCGCGAGAGTAAACATCCGACGCGATGCAAAACGACAAAATCTAAACCTATTCTCTTCACGCAAACAACTCTTGCATGGTGAACAATCGGCGATAACAGCGGTATTGCTGATTTTCTTTTATCTGTCCTCCTAAGAGTATTATCTATTCGCGGTTTCTTCAGACTTTTCGAATCAATCCTTTGAAATATCACCCCAAGCATAACGTGTTTAGTTGTTCCCTAAATATGCCATGTATCACAAAATTTTTATACCTCTGTTAACATTAACGTGTCTTATTTTTCGTTAAATTTAAGTTTCATTTCAATTTCGTTTATAAATTATAATATTTCCGTAATAATAAATATGAATAACAGCAGTGAGAAAATTGACCGTTGGTAGCGTCTAGTCAGGAATATTTCTCATGCAAAATACTATTACAAGCTGTTTACGGTAAACTGAGCACTTTCGCAAGCCCTGTTTAAAATCTACTTGTATGCACGTTCTGTACTCGTCCACCTTATGTATAATTAATATTGCCATGTACCTCATCACTTTATTCATGCGTCAGTCGGGTGAAACTGTGAAATTTTTGAAAAGTAAATAATTATAAATTTGCTCATTTTTACACTTGGAGTCAGCAAGAAAAAAAAAAAAAAACAAAAAAAAAAAAAAAAAAAAAATTAAGTTCTCACAAATGGTTATCAAACACTTTTTATTCGACGTTAAGATATGGACCTACTTCTCATCCATCGTTACCAACTTTACTGGGCGCATGCCGCACTATGCGCCCGTCGAAATATTTGCAGGTAGGGGCAGTGACTTTTTGCTAAAATTAATTTCAAAACTGCTCACTTTATCGTGAACAATCTTTGCGACTAAGTTCGTACGCATTCGGTGCGTTATTCTTTGGTGTAATTTATAGACGTAGTTAAGGCTGGTTTGTACGAGGCGGAGGATTATTCTGGAAGTAGCACTTAAGCAGGGCTTCACAAAAGTGCGAAGTAACCGTGAATGGAATATACTCTAAACAATGAGCTTCTTCCAACAACTGCTCGAGGAGACTTGAGGTGAAATTACTCTCTTATGTTCAGTCACACAAATACCGATATCATCCATGTGCCTTGCGGCCCACCAAATGTACAGCTTAGGAACACTTTAAATTTTACCAAACCGTAATGCGCTTCTTAAAAGATAAAACTGTGTGCTGTTTGTACTGTCTTATGTTCTTGTTATAATTCCCGACTACGTTTGTTGTTTGTTTAAACGTTTCGACGTCTAAATATTTTCACGTACGTCTACGCACATTCACAAGATTCCTGTCCAATAACTCTAATGCGGTGAGGCGAGTAGAGAGCATCACTTTTACACAATGTTGCCAGACTCTACAAGCATCCATTTCGACGCAGCTGCGAATAACACGATATTTCCTGGCCATTGTTTGTGTAACCAGCATCGCTTGGTTAATTAACAAATTCTCATATTTATTTGCGAATATTCCTGATATTAGCCCTCATTATTGGAGGCAGAGCAAACAAACAAAAATTGCAGTATTTGAGTGAAAAATGTTTAAGTATTCAGACCTATGACAGAATGAACATTATGTAAGTAGAGATAACCTGTTAATGCTGTATGATCAACCCAATTTTTGCTGTTGGTGATGGCATATAGCATGCAATTATACACTAAGTGCGATTTCAAACGTGCAATTATGCGTTATTAATTTTATATTTATTACGGCTTGTTTAAAAAAAAAAAAACAATCAAATTTACCGAATTTTCTTTGAATTCAAAAAGATGTACAGGTATTTGTTTAAGCGTATTTTATTCGTATATTTATTCTTTAGCAGCAGTTTCGTCAGTCCGAAAATAAAATGTTTGTGTTTATTAGACTGAAAGTAAGTAGATAAGTCTTTCCTTTCGCCTTAAGAGCAGAAGTTAAGTATTCAAATGATACTTACATTCGGAATACATAATTAGCCATGTATTCCGACGCCCCGCTAAAAAAAAACAAGTTTGAAAACATAGATTTTGACTGCAAAGACCACTTTAAAAAGATAACATGGCTTTTAAAAAATCCAACTATCTAACTACTAATACTTACCTCAGTATTGACAAATCATGATTGTAAACAAGGCTATAACCCGAAAATATGATATAAACCAACGCAACAAAGTAATAAAAACCCACAATGACATTAAAATAACATCTTTTTTTTTTTTGGCTGGACAAAATAATAAAACCAGTGGATTTATTTCTACTAGTCAGCTCTTTTTTGAAGAACTATGACTAGGTGAAACTGTATTTTGCGAAAAGATATCAAGAAAAGGTGCGTTCCAAAACACTAGTTCAGAACCATTCTCATGATTTGATCATTTGAGTTGTTAGACATCTTTATCTGTCTGCGCGCGAATCACAGACGGTCAGTGTCGGAGAAACTTAATTCAGATTTGCTCACTCATGCAACGGACTCTTCACACAAAGACAAGCGACCAATAGCCGACGAACCCTCTAAGAAATTATTCGGAAATGTACCATACCAGTGTATACGCTTAGCGAGAAAGCGGGAATGGTAATTTGTCCCCTTATACAATCATTACAGCGTTCCCACATTTGCTCAGGAAACAGTCAAATGCGTAGGGAAGTCCCCAGCTCTGTAGAGGAGGGACGCTAAACATTCCTATATCTGCAGCTTGGTGTCTGGTATTATTTCGGCACAGTGTACACTCTAAATTCGAATCAGTGGAAAACCACTGATTCGCAGTGAAAATGGCTCCATTTAGAATCAGGGTGGGGGGGGGGGGACACTGATTGTTTCAGTGGAAAAATTACTCTGATTGAAAGTGATGTGAAAAATTTCACTGATTCTAAGTGCAGCCATTTTCCCTGCGAATCAATGTTTTTCCACTTATTCAAATTTTGAGTATATATACGTTAAACATTTCCATTACAGTTCAGGAAGTTTACCAGAGAATGTTTTACGGTGAAAGCTTGAAGTGTGCACATAGGATATTGAAGTCTAGCTAGCTCCTGCGTAAATCTTTTCGCGAAATACAGGTGGCGCAAACTGTAACGTTCTATCAGAGTTTTCTTCGACCGTAGTCTGAAGAGTTATTTAGTTTCGTGTGCACACGTCAAATAGTTTGTTTTAGAGCACGTATTACAAACATACTGCAACCCAGGTCGCTCTCTGAGTGGACGGCTGCTTTAAGGTGATATTTCTAATTTTTTTGGAATATGTTCGTCTGAGGGAGGTTTCAAAAAGTGTCCTCTTAATGCAGTTGTTAGTTGTCAAATCATTATAGTTTTCTAAATGTAACACTCGAATTCCGACACGAGTGCTATAGGCAGGTTCGAAGCGCGGCATACTGCATTTGTGTAACAAGCTACGTAAGGAACAAAAACAACTTTTCCTCTACAGTTTATGGTTTAAACTATTTATTAAATGAATGTTATCAGTTTAGCTTGAAAGAACAAAAATATATTTACGACAAGTCTGACCCCTATTTTCAACAAAATTCAGAGGGCCAATACTCGGTCACCTGTTTACAAATCGCACACATACTGAATCAGTATGTTCTGCACACCATACAGAATGCATTTAATTGCAATTTGACTGGAAAAAAATATCTAGGAGCAAAGCCTAGTATGCTGCAGAATTCTGGAAATCAAGAATTTTGAGTGATATGTTTTGAAAATTATATCGTTTTGACAACTAATAACTGCATTAAGAGAGCACTTTTCGAAAGCTCTTTCAGATAACCAAATAAAATAAATGTGAAATAGCACCTTAACAGCGTTGGTTACCAGACAATTTATTATTTTATATTCGTACAAAATACAATTTAACCTGTTGACATTCCTTGTACGGACTCTTTCCTCGCACAAATACATTTTAGTGTCATATAGTTTTTGCATTACAACATGCCGAAATCACAATCTTAATGTTTGGGAATATTTCCAAACAAAATATTTTTAAAAGAATGACTGACACGTAATTTCTTAGTTAGTTCTGAGGCGTGCTTAACAAAATATACTTCATAAAAATCGCAAGACTGCTGCAAATGAAAAATGTGTAAAATTCCATTATTTTACGCAATTTCTTAAAACTGTACTGTAAGGCTGGAATTCATAGTCGGAAGCTTGTTTCGCAAAGAAGCTATACTTCATGAAGTAGTGCTTCTTCTTCAAGCACTACTTATCTGACGAATGAATTCATAAATCATGACCTGAAGAAGTAATTATTGTATTATCACTACTTATTTGGGCCAAGCTGTGCTTGGTGAAGTACGGAAATAAGTATATGTATAATATCAATACCGACATAACATAGATATATTTGCCACTTTATTTACAGCAGTCACCCAGGCGCAATGAGTTTGTACGTTAGTTTGTTATTTTTTTTTTTTTCACTTCTGTTTTGTATAATTTTAACTTGTTTTATCGCACACTTGAAATTAAAATAATCGTATGTGCAATAAAAACGTGTTTGTTTCATGTGTGATGTAATAATTTTTTCAGAAGTTTGTTATAGTGCTTAAAAAAAAAAAAAAAAAATAATAATAATAATAATAATTTGCCTACGACACTTTGTGATAATGTAATTCTGGACATTTCCGTCGAGCGCCAATAATCGCCACTCCGCGAACGACATTATCGATCGTACAAGTGATTGCTTACATCTCATGCTACCATCCAGCCAACATAACATATGTTTCAGACCTCGTATTGCAAACACAGGCGTTTGCGACTACTGGAATTTTCGAATACCGTTTCGAATAATGGAAGATAATAGTACTCCAGTGCCCGTGAACTGAACTGTGCTAATTTTTATCACGTTTATTCGAGTACCTTGTTGGTGTTGTGAAAAATTTTACCGGTAGTTAATTATTTTTGTATGTGATTTGATTAAGCGTGACTGGTTGCAGGTACTGTTTTAGTAGTTTTCTTGAGTGAAATGTAATATTATCGGCATACGTTTTACCACAACGGCTCGTTCCGCCATTTTACAACTGCCGTGTCGTTCCCCACGAAGCTAGGTACATACTCGAAGTATTTACGTTGTTTCCCCAAGGTTTTAAGTTTGTTGGTTTCAGGAAATGGGGAAAGTGATTTTACTGAATGAATACGCTAATAAATTATTTCATACCAGTGATGGACAAACATTATTATAGTGAAGTGTTCGTGCAAGGATTTCCATATAAAAACAAGTGTTCGAGAGGTTGCGAATTACAGACGGTAAGTCAACGTGTTTTGTAATTAACGTACTTTGAAACAGTTACTAGAATGTTTGAAATGCACATGCTTTAAAAAGGCGTCACTATCACCTCTTTTGTCTTCTAAAAATATTTTTCTACTACGCATGCGTTGTACAGCCAACGAGTGTAAGGTTAACTTCCGTAGCGTGTTTATTGCTGGATCGCTGTGGAATTCAAAATGGCACACTCGTAAGAATTTCAGAACAATGTCGTTTCACGAAAGACGTTAATCTAAAGATCCCCCCACCAGCATATTTCTCCCGAAATATAAAACAAAGAGAGCACCAGCAACAAAAATATACTGTCCAGCCAACATAACCTCTTTCAGTAGCCTACTCGTTCGACAAACACGTTCGATCATAACCTAACTGTTTTGGACACGTTCTGTTTGTGTTTATGTAATAGAAATGATACAGTGATCCAGTTTTGTGTGCTAAAATTTATGTTGTGATATTTTAACTAGCCTTTTGTTAGTATCAAAGCTAAAATGTTAAAATATTCGTTAGGTATAAAAATCGGCTCGTTTTAGTATAATGAATATTTCACCATTAATGATGATTAATGTCGGTTTGCGCGATGAATATTAATATGCAATCGTCTTTATTCAAAAATAAAGGCTGTTTTTTTTTTTTTTTTTGCTGAATCTGTATGTACGACATTTTTATGTAAAAACATTCGGTTATTATCTTACTATACACCAGCCCCTAAAAGATATTACAAATAAGAAACATTCAAAATTATTTGATCATACTTAATGTGCCATAAGGTACTTAATACACAAATTGTTAAAAATCATCCTAGTAACCAAAATCCATTGCACACAAAGGATTAGAAAAGAGGTTGTGTTTTCACATCAAAGTGTAGGATTTTTTTCCCCACATGTCCCATGTAATTATCTAAAGTATAGCCCTGTTTCCGTAAAATAATTTTAAGGAAACATAAATTGTAGTAAAAATATTTTGTGAATAACCTACTCTTATTATAAATATTCAGTGCTTAAGTTCACAAGGAAGCAGACTTGGTGAAGTACTACTTATGTGCATAAATATGCAATGCTTCTTTGACTAAGTACACTCGATAAATAAGTAAAACTTATTTCATTACTGTGAATACATGATAAGCAGTACTTCATAAAGCAGTACTTCATAAAGCAGTACTTCATAAAGTATTACTTACAGCTATCAAAATAAGCAATACTTGTATCTGACACTATGAATGGAAAATCGTACTTAAGCACTAGTATAAGTATTTCTTGTTTCAAGTATTGCTCATATGCTCACTATGAATCCCACCCTAATTTTTTTTTTTTTGTTCTTTTACAAGAAAACTCCTTGGAAAGCCAGTTGCCAAGAAAATCCTTAGTAAAACTACAAACAGTTTTCTTGCAAATTCTGCAAAAAAAAAAAGCTTATATTTGTAATATTACAAATGATAGCCTTGTATTACAACTTACATTATTTAAAAGCGTACATAACTTTTTTTTCTATAAAATAAATGTGATGATTTAATAATAGAAAGTAACAAAAAATATATATTTCAAAATATAATTTACGAAAGTAAGTTATTCTTCGCCAGCACGGGTACTAGAACACAGACCCCTTGCGTTATTAGCTCGTATTCTTATACAGAAGACCATTTATATTAAATAAGTTATTCTTCGCCAGCACGGGTACTAGAACACAGACCCCTTGCGTTATTAGCTCGTATTCTTATACAGAAGACCATTTATATTAAATAAGTTATTCTTCGCCAGCACGGGTACTAGAACACAGACCCCTTGCGTTATTAGCTCGTATTCTTATCCAGAAGACCATTTATATTAAATACAGCTGAAAGTGTCTACCGAATAATGTGAAGTAATTCTATTACGCAGAATATATTTGTTTCACTTCAGGAGTTCTGTTGTTGAGTTGAGAGATTTGGACGGCTCTTAACAACGAAGTCTCGAGAGCCGATTTAAGATTTCAATGCAGCTACGAAACAGTTGATGAGTAATACGGTTATGTTTTATTGAAATCGTCATTTTATAATGAATATTTGAGTTGTTTTAAGTGTTTTACGTTATTCAAACTATGCAACCCCATTTGTTTTTGCACTCAACTACACTTTACATCACCCATAGTTTGTGCATAAACAGGCTATATACGGTTTTGCGTTGTTGACTGTGCTCCATTGTCCTGAAGCTCGTGGATACGGATCAGTATTTAGTACAAACATTTCTTGAGTTCGACTACAAACACGGTACTTTCAGTTTTACAAACGAATAGTTTTACAAGAGATATCGTTGTGCTTTTACAAGCATTTGTAAAATTACCAACAATTTCCCAGTAAAAATTACCTATTTTTTTTCTACTGTGTGCGAAAACATTAATAGAGTGATTTCAAGTATTTCTGGAAGTGACTCGTATAATCTTATTTCAAAGTCAGTTTTCCAATTTCGGATAGTGAGTTTGTTTTTATCGTTTGTACGTCCGAAAATACTGGAATTGTGATTCTGACATGCTGTGACGCAGAAAATATGCGACCCAAAGGCTGTTCACGATAAAGTGAGCACTTTTGTAATCAATCTTAGAGAAAGTCACTGCCTCTGCCTGCGGGTACTTTGACGGGGGCACTGAGTGACATGCGCCCAGTAAAGTAGTTCAGTATCTAAACGTCGAATAAAAAGAGTGAAATAACCATTTGAAATAATTTAAACTATTTCTTTCGCTTTCTGTTTTTTTTTTTTAATGCATCGAAGTGTAAAAATGAGCAACTTCGCAGTTTCACTAGATCGACGCATGGATAAAGTGATGAGGTCCATGGCAATGCTACTTTTACATATGGTGGAAGAATACACAACGTGCACACAAGTAGATCCTAAGCAGGGCTTTTAAAAGTGCTCATTTCACTCTGAACAGCGTATAATTATTTTAATTCGTAGAAATATTACACGTAAGTAATGCCTAAGTGTTTAACACTATTCCTCGCGAGTATAAACTAGCGAATTTTCTTCGTGAACAGCACGCTTAGCAAAGTTAGTCAGGTTACACGACAACGGCCAGAAATTTCGTTTAACTTGCAGCTGCGTTGAAAAGATATTCCAAAATGTTTGATCTGGCAACGCTGCATAGAACATGCTGATTTCTCTGCTGCCCTTACGTAAAACATGCTGATTTCTGCTGCCCTTACGTAAGTCAATTCTTCAGACGGAAGAAAAGACTTTCTGCCACGATAAGAACGCGAGGGGTGGGAGTGGCTGATAACGAGAAAAGGCCAGCTACAGAAAAAAAAAAGGCATTTTTTTTTTAGTGTGGCCTATTACGCTCCAAACAGAAAAAAAAGGGGGTGATTCTTTTCTCTCAAATGAATAGGAAGCAACCGCGATTATTGTCTCCCTCTAACAGCATATCTCAAGTCAGTTCCCAAGACTAAACTTTTCCCTCGAAGGCAATATATCAGAGGACGATATTTGAGAACACAGAGTATGACAGGATGTCGGTCTATAAACCACGGTGTTGGCCAAGTTGGACGTGGGAGCAAATACACTTAAAAATATACGTGCTCCAGAGAGCGCGCGTGGGTTGAAATATTGAAAGCCTCGAAGCAAAATTTCTACACGTTTAATGAAAAAATATCGAAGTTCCGTCGTCATGAATTGCATTATTTTTATGTGTTTTACCGACACGCTGCCGTCGTGTCTTGCAAAAAAAAAAATTTATCCTAGCCTGTGAGCCGATCAAGGCAGACACAGGAAAGTGTCCTACTTCCGCGGGTATTCTGCATCTATGTTCTTTAACGTTCTATATTCAGCTTACTTCCGTTTCTCACAGCGCTATTTTGGCACAGAGTTTTATCGTAGTAATTGTTGTTCTGTTGTTGAATTGAGAGATTTGGACGGCTCTTAACAACGAAGTCTTGAGAGAGCCGATTTATGATTTCAATGTAGCTACGAAACAGTTAATGAGTGATGCGGTTATGTTTTTATTGAAATAGTCAATTTGTCTTGAATATTTGAGTTATTTTAAGTGTTTTACGTTATTCAAACTATGCAATGAATTCGTTTTTGCACTCATTTAATCTTATTTCAAAGTCAGTATTCTCATTTCGGTGAGTTAATTTATGGCTTGTACGTCGAAAAAAAGTGCGAGGTAACCATTTGTGATAACTTAAATTATATATTTACCTTTATGTATTTTTTGTGCATCGAAGTGTAAAATATGCAGATATTTAGCACATATCCTTTTCAAATAATTTCGCAGTTTTACTCGACAGACGCATGAATAAAGTAATGAGGCCCATGGCCACGTTAATTTTACATAAGGTGGAAGAATACACAAAGTGCATATAAGATCTTAACCAGGGCTTTCAAAAGTGCTCATTTGACCACGAATAGCCGTTAGTCACTTGTTTACCGTGATTGTGTTATAAGTTCAGCAGTTGTAGTCTGCGTTTTATGACACATACTGGCATAGAATATCCCAAAACTATAATCATAAATGAAAAAAAAATTGTGATATAAAAACAAGTGTATTTTATATTTAGTTTATATTCGGCGTGTCATTGGAATTAAATCGAGGAAAACAATTGTGTATTACGTATATGTTTATTCAATTACCTGAATCCGTAAAAAAAATACATATGTGAATTCTTACCGCATAAAATTCAAAACAGATATAGAGGATATTTGGGATTTGGTAAATTGGTATTTAGTATGTTCCGAAACATAGGAAAAAAATACGGAAAAACCAAATACGTTATTAATGTGCGAATAACATTTTTTTTTTTTTTTTTTTTTTTTTTAAGAAAAAGGGGTGGAGGGTGCCATAAGTTTTTTTCCGTGGCTCATGTATAAAAACTATTATCCTGCCAGGAAAATAATTTCCCTTCGCTGAATAAGAATAGTTCGTGTTGATTGATAGAATAATCATTCAACAGACCAATTATTTCAAGGAAGCTTATTGCTGTCTTCTTCAGACGGAAAATACTGGCTGAAAAAACACGCGAGGCAACAGATGACCAATATTTACAGACTGTCAAATCCTAGGTTTTCTGTGTAGCAAAAAATCTCTTATAAGTATACGATCATAATTTCAACCAAGAACAGACTGGAAACATAACACTGCAGTTTGTTTTAACCTATACGCTGTAGTCTATTCGCGGTTTCTTCACTATTTTTTAATCAAACCTTTGAAAAATCACCCCATGTATGACTTGTTTAGTTATTTTCTAAATATACCATATATCAAAGAGTTTTATAGTTCCGTTAACGTAAAAGTATTTTATTTTTCTTTAAATTTAAGTTATATGTTATTTATAAATTGCAATATTTCGTTTATAATAAATATGAATAAAAACAGTGAGAAAACATGTATGTTGGTAGCGCCTAATAAGAAATAGTTCTCATGCAAAATATTATTACATGTGAGTGCGCACGAATTCGGTGCGTTGTCCTTTGGTGTAATTTTCTAGCATTAGCTAAGCTTTGGTTGCATAAAGCGGAGGAATATCCTGGAAGCAGAACTTCAGCAGGGCTTCAGGAAAGTGTGAAGTAACCGTGAATGGATGACAACAAGACATTTGTTCGAGCGGTTGGCATAATGCCTCCTCGCACAATTATTGATCCGCCTCTACACTGGTCCCTTTCCACGATGTTCGAGGGCCGAAATCACGCTCCAGGTTCCCTCCAGATGCGAAACCGCCGAGAATCATCCTGTAGACCCAAACTGGACTCATCCGTAAAGAGAACAAACTATTCGTAGTCCAGTCGTGGTTATTTCAAACTTTTCTGAAGCCCTGCTTAAGTTCTACTTCCAGGATATTCCTCAGCCTCATGCGAGCACAGCTTAACCAGGTCTAGACAATTGCACCGAAGTGACAACGCACCGCATTCGTGTACACTCATGGACGCTGCAAAGGGTGAAAAAAAAAAAAAAAAACAGCCCGCTAAATAACCACAAAACAGCACAGCTAAAGGACCGTTATTGTCCATTTCATATAAATGGTCTCAAATTTGACAGTGCTAGGAAAGTAGTGCCAATGGCATCTGGGTGTCTATGTATCCATCCGCCACAGCTGAGCTGTCATTGACGGTGACTCTGTTTGCAATCAAACGCCATGTGACTGCCAGTATTTGTAAATAAACAGTATATGACTGCCTGTTTTTGTAAACAAACCGCATGTGCCTCCTCCCAAATGACTTTCAGAAGCTGTGAAGGGCTGTTCAAACAGTTGCAGGTTGGCAACAATCTCATTGTTTTTTTAGTTTATAAATGTTTTATGTAAATGACTAACAGCCCATGTATATAAATTTATTTTTGTATTTACCTTGTAAGAAATTTGTAACAGGATGCACGAAAATGAAATTGTATTTTGACTGGTAAATGAATAAGATATTTTACTGTTTTTGAATACACTCAATATATATATATATATATATATATATATATATATATATATATATATATATATATATGTTAATGACAACTAATCTTGTCACACTTACCTGAAGTAAGTTCTTGTAAACATAAAAAATTAGCATTGTTCCCACGAACACCAAATACCATGTCCCCCCTCCCCTAGCCAGAAATGCACAAATACCAAAATACTGATTCCCTCCCCCTTCCATACCTTATTTTCAAAGACAGTATACATTCTTACATACAGGCTATGCCTACTATTGAATTAAAATTACATAATTCAGCTTTGTGGTATGATATGACAACAAACTCTGTACAGCATGATACTTTTATGGTGGTTTTAATTCCCAGAATGTTAAAGTATGTATGTAGCCAAAATAATATTTAAGCAAATGTTACTTAATTTCAGTAATTTAGTAAATCAAATGTTAATGGACTATATACAAAATATTTTAATAACTTTTCTCAAATACCTACGTGTTCAGATTGTCATGCTGTGAATAAAAACTTATTTCTGACTAACTCTGTGTTGATATTTACACTGAAGTTCAGTCGCACAACCTCCCTCCTCAAAATTGAGAACACAGCCCTATGCTTATTCTCGGGTACCTAATGAAAAACAGTTCAGAGATGTTGCAAAGCGCTCTAGAGAAGCAGATGTGACCTAGGGCAACAATGTATTAAACGCACATCTTACTTACACACTAAAAAGACACCTACCCAAGATTGAAGACATTATAAAGTTCATTTTCCTTAGCGATAAATTTTGGAATGTCGCAGTTCTATACTAAATCTGTTCTTTTTTATGCGTGTCAATCAATTAGATTCTTTTAACACGTGGATTACGTTTCTAAAGTTCCTCACCAGTCTCAATGGCAGACGGACGTGTTTTAAGATATTGTCAGGTATGTGCTAGAGGCGTCGAGTAGTGTCATTTTTTAAATATTTTTTGTGTTCAGGAAGACTGCTGTTTAATTTGTAAGGAATTTTTTTTTGCTTTGTTATTTAATTAATTAATTCATTTTAAGACACCAGGAGAGTCACTTAATTGTGATAATTTACCACTTGTCCACACCAGATGTTATTCATGTAGTTGTGTTCGTTGTTAGACTTCTCTAGTGTAAATTATATTTCTAACATACATCTTGGGGTAGAATTTCTTTAGGACACCTGGAGACTCACATAATTGCACTTGTTTATTTATGAGACCAGGTAGTTATAATTCTCTCTTGTGTTATTTATAGGTATAAATCGTTTAAATACTCTGAAATTCAATCGTTTGTCTTTAATAGCACGTAAATTGCATCTTTCAAAGTCGCCTATCTTCCATCACCGTCTACGAGCAACACACACACACAAACACACACACACATTATATATATATATATATATATATATATATATATATATATATATATATATATATATATACACACACACACACCCAATCCCCAACACGCCGCACCTCATCCGAGTGCCAGAGCTACAAGAGTGAGAACATACCAGAGCTCCTCCCCACAAATGGAATGAAAGAAGACTTAGTACACTCTTGCACCAGACACACCATCACGTTCTATCAAGTGAATGGAAAAACGGGTCTTCACTGTCATAGAAGCCAATAAATAAATGGAACCTACTCGAATATTTACAGGATGATAAATTTTAGCGTGCTGCCAGAAAACAATGCGAATTTTGCAAGTCTCTAGCTATTGGACGTCAGTCTGTGAGTGAAGACAATCTGTTACATGAATGAGCACATCAGAAACAAATTTCTTCCACGCTGCGTGTTTTGGGGCACAGCTTGTCCTGAAATATATCCACGAGAAACAGGTACCGATAAATATCAATGAAAACTGTTTTTTTTTTTCTGGTATACCGCATCTCTTTGGCACGCTTCTGCCAGTTTCTCGCACTCACGTGTTCGCAAAAAGTAATTAACGCTTTCCAATTTATGTTGCGTTACACACTGTCAATGAATGTTTGCTCATTACGGACACTCTCGGCAGTCGACTATCAAAGGTGCATAAATTCCAGTGATTTGCACTCCCATCCCTTTTACCTCGAATTGACGTCGAAAATGTCACTTTTCCTCACACACATTTCCCCTTCCTTACTTGCTTATAATTTCAAATAAATTACAAAGCAGAGAATGTGAAATATATATCTATATATTGAGGTTATATTTTTATAAATGCATTATTGACTTAAAAAAAAAAACACGTTGGCTTCCAAACCCGTTACATATTTACTCACTAAACTATGTTGTTTCGCTACCCGGCAGCTTAAATAGCTAACGGGATATCCGCTAATATCCTACAGTTTCTTCTCAGCAAACGGGATGAAGCAAAGCTCCAGACTAGCGAGAGACGCGGGCTCCTAATGATAAAGGCTGTTCACGGTAAAGCGAGTACTTTCGAGATCAACCCGAGTTGCCTGGGCGTCTGCCTTGAGCACATTACGGGCCACGGCATAAAAAATTTGCGCATCCCGGTGGAAATAATTACGTGCAGCCTGAAAAAGGGGACATTGTGGTGTTCCTTTACCTTGGATTGAAGTTGGAGGTTACGTCTGCTGGCTTGCGAACCTCGCCATCCTTGCGGAGGGGGGGGGGGGGGGGGGGGGAAACTGACCACCAAACGCCGACAAATGGACCTGCCGTTCAGCAGTGACAGCAACCCTGCAGCCGGCTGTCTTCGTGAACGCCAAAATTAATACTCCCGTGCGCAACGGCGTGTCGCCCCTATCGCTGCCAGCAGGGTGATCGCGCACTGTTAAAAATTTTCCGTATATTTACAGGGAATTTTTACGGAAACGCACAGTAACTATACGGAAAACACAATCCGTAATTTGCATAACTTCGGGTTTCGGGCACGAACAGTGGCGAGTCCACAGGAAGCTTTCTCCTCCACAGTAACTAGGAAATTATAGTTTCTGCTGCAGTTAAGGTTAGACATGTCACTAAGATCTGTTGTTTAAAACATTAAAAAGTAGCAATAGGCACCTATACAAAAACTATACCGGGTTCACCAGGTGAGAATTGTAGGTAAGTGGATAGGGTCGTGAACTTGCAACTTTACTTTTACTCGGGTTCAAATCTTGCTTAAGTATAAAATATTTTAACTTTTTTAAATATCTTTTTGAATGCAATAGAAACCCCACATAATTAAAATTAAAGTTAAAAATATATAAAAAATTATTTAAACTAGAAGTAAGTTACAGAAAACTAACTCGGGAATTAACGGAATGGTTTCGTAAATTTTACTGAAAGTCCGTTTTTAAAAATCAATGTGTCCGTAATTTTATGAAGAGTTTGCGGACACCTCTGGATAAATTTTTACCAACACTTTTCCGTTAAACGAAGGAAATATTTTTTTAACAGTGCGTGATTCATGACGTCGCTGCTCCTAGATTCGTCCCCCCTCCTCAAGAGTCGGCGGAGTTGCAAGACATGCAATAACGAAGACAAGACAAAAATAAAAGACTGGTTTTTGGTTACTGCACATGCGTCAATTTAAATAATAATTTAGATTAGCTATCGTGCCATATGCCAACTGACTACGAAAATTGCAATGTTGCGATATTTCTTCTCGGGAAGGAGGTGGGTGTAAATATCTTATGTATAAAATGGCCTGGCTGGGCCCGTCTCCAGGTATTCGGCTCCCGTCTGCGTCAAGTATTGCATCGGGCCCCTTCTGGTCAATGCTAATATGGGCATTTTGCGCTATATATTTTGTGTTCGGGTTTCATTATGAAAAATTTTATAGACATGATTGCCTGTTTTATTGCATTTTATTTTAAAACATAAAATTCGTTAATGTACCATGCATAGTATTGTAGAAGCCCCGTGGCTTTTTATAGCAGACCTATGTAATCACCATAAGGTTTGTTTATGCCCGGGTGAGCAACTTTTATTAATGCATAGTAACATCAAATTGGGGTCAATTTTTACGTAACTATTTATACCGCTATTTTTGTATAATTTTAGGCCAAAATTGTAAAAAATGGGTGTTAAAATGAAATTATACCTGCAACATATTTCTTACTATATAAAATTACATTAAGAAATTTTTATTCTTTCACAGGGTGTGTGAAAGGATTCCTGTGGCAAAGCATCCCAGATTTACCTCTATGTCGTATATTATTCTGGTTTCATACGGAGAAGTAGTTTGAGCTGTTTAAGAGAAAGAATTTGAATCAATATTTTCTTATTAGTTTGCCAACAACTGAGTTATTGGTGGTTACTGTACTCAGGACGGTCGGGGTGTCGGCATTTCCACACACGCAGTACATGTTGGCGATACCCTGGGGACTCAAACATTTGAAAAATGCCACTGCCCCCTGCCAGCATGTATTTTAACGGGTACACAGACTGGTAAAGGCTGTTCACGATAAAGTGAGCACTTTTGAAATCTAACTTATTAAAAAGTCACTGCTCCCCCCCCCCTCCACACCCCGCAAATAACTTAACGGGTGCATTGAGTGACATGTGCCAAGTAAAGTTGGTAACGATGGAGGGAAAGTAGTTCCGTGCCTTAACGCCGAATGAGAAGTGCTTGGAAAACATTTGAAATTGATTTTACTTTCTAAATTTTTAATGCATTGTTCTATTACCCTATCCCACTTAAAAAGGCTATAGGGAATAGACTTGGGACGAAGTTATAATTTACTCTTAAGCTCCTCTCAGCTGGCCTTATTGTCCTGACTCACAACACACTTGACAAAAACGCTATTAATCAGGAATACTCTTTGTATAAATAACACTCCTCTGGTTATATAACAAATTATTAATTTTGGAACTATTACAATAAATCGTTATCAACGCTCAATGGTAAATGCTCCTCAATCAAGGCTGCTACTGAAGCAATCTAACAATCTCTTCGTATAGCCACGGCTATCAAAATCGCACTCGCCACTGGAATGTTATGTTGGCGGGACATTCAAGCTTGCACCGCGGAGAAGGTCTCTCAGGATCTCCTCGTGGTGGATCTTCTCCTCTCGTTTGTCGTCGCTCGTCCTGGGAGCTCGAAGTCGGTCATGCGGCGACACTCTGGCGACCCCGTTTATATAGTATGGCCGCGCCCCCATCCCCCCCTCCACTCGTCGGTGATTGAGTGCCACCCGGCCTCTCCTCTCGAAGTTCGCACCAAGCAACGCCACGTTTGCCGTAACATGTCGGTGTAGTGTACGAATTAGAAACATTATAAGTAGAGATAGGAACATTTCTCTAGTTCATTTCAGGACAAGATCGACGTCAAACACGTATACACTGAAGTTGACTTTGCAATTGGCTCACAGTTCATTAGGCACACCCTGGACGACTCTGAGCCAATAGAAGACATGCAAGGAAACCAGTAGCGAGTTCCATACTGACAGGTGTGAAGTAACACTGGCTACTCTATGGGGCAGGAGCCAATCGACAAATATCTGAGGCTCGAGTATACACATTACTGTGGAGTCTGGCCTACAGGTCATTGAACTCGCGAATTTTTCCTATCCATAATTATAAGGTTTCTTTCATGCCCAGTGTAGACGATTGCCTATATGTTGCAGAGGAAGCTTATATTTGACCGGTACTGTACTCTGCGAAGCTGTACTAGAGCCCCGAGTATTTCGCGGGTTGATTTGGCAACAGACTAGACTTGACAATCATCTATACACTGGAGACACTATCGTATGTTTATTGGTTACTGCGATCAAGTGAGGCCATTGTACAGATCTGTTCAACACTCACTCACACTACTGCCCCCTGCTTACTACTGGCTCACAGTTGAACGAGGCGTGTCTAAACAACTGCCGTCCAATCACAATGGAAGGAGAAAAGAACAGGTGTTTGAAGTGTACCTCGCTACCGAATTAATTCGCGAAATACTCGTAGCTCTACTGATTAGCCAGAGACCCGAGAAATTCGCAAGTTCAATGACCTGTAGGCTAGACTTCACAGTCTTATATACTCTCATACAGATCTCAATTGTTTATTGGTTAATTGTTGTGATAGTAAAAGGCGGTGGTTGAATGCACAATTTATTGCATGTTTGTTATTGTCTCATTTGCTTAAGGAGGTGTCAAACAACACGTCGACCAATTACAAACGTAACATGAACGTATATGTGTGTGAATTCCAACTTGTCTAGAAATGAACACGCGAAATTCTCGGCGGTCTACTGAATAGTATGGGCACCTGTTTTCCTCGAAAACATTTTACAAGTTGTACTCCAAAGCACTTTGGTTCAGAAGCACTTACGTGATCGGGTCATATGAATTGTTACGGATCTTACCAGTCTTCCCGCAAATCACGGATGGCTAGTATCGGAGAAACTTAATTCCGAGTGGCTCACTCGTGTAACAGGTTGTCTTCACACAAAGAGAAGTGGTTAGTGGTCAAATGAAGACTGGAATTGTGCACACGGGATATTGAACTTTAGCCACCGCGTAAATCTTTCCGCGACAACAGGGTGGCTCTAGATGGTCCTGACATTATATCGTTTCAATCGTCGTTTGCGCGGTCACGCGTATCTCAGTACATAAATATTCTGGGAATACAACTTTCTTCCAGAAATGGTGAAGATTACATTATCCGATCCCGTATGGTTTTACATACATCATATTAAGTGTAGTCGACGGGGGGGGGGGGGGGGGGGGAATCGTGAAAATGGTACACAAAAAATAATGTCGTTTTTTTTTTTTTTTTTTTTTTTTTTTTTTTTTTTTTTTTTTTGCCTGCGCCTGTTCCCTTAAGAACTAGGAGAAAAATACAACCACATGTACGTAGTTAAATACGCGGGCTTTCATCCCGTGTGATGAAGTCTCGCTACTACGTGTCTAATTTACGTACTTACAGCGCACAGACGGAAACACCTCAACACCTTGCGAGTGGGAGCCAATGAGGCTCCTAGCGTGCACGCTAGTTCTACTCGCTTGCCTCTGTGCATCAAATACACATAAAAGCTCCCGTGACCATCCACTCTGGAATCTTTTAGAGAGGTAAAATGTACCACCGCCACTCTATGTACAGCCATCCAGGATATTCAATTCTGTCATGATTACTGCCATTTAAAAAACAGTATATTAGTTACACCGATTCACAATTTTTTTTTTTTGTGGGAGGGTGGCTGTTCGTCTGGACGCCAGTAATTTATGCTACAAATTCTATTCCTTTTCAAAAGCATCATTCGCACTTCCTAGGAAGGTGGTGAGCTATTCTGCCCCGACCGAGACAGCTCCCCGACGGGTATCCTTTCGGCCACCCCCCCACCCCCCCCCATTTCGCCGTCCCGAAGGAACAGATCAGGGACCGGGATTCCCGAGAATCCGCCCGCGCGACCAGACGCCGTCGGGCCCGCACACAGCTAACTAGTCTTTAGGCCGATCCGTCATAGCACCGAAAGTTCGAATGGCCCCGCCCACGAACCCGAAGACCCCCGGCCCCCTCCCTATCTGTACTATTCTATTTTGTTCTTTCCATTTTTCCCCTCGCCCAACGTTCTGCTCCAACCTAAGCATCGTCCAGGACATCGAAGTACCCCTTCTGAACACCCAGGCCTTCGTTTCCCGGCGGACGAGGGAATGAAGTTCTGCTCTATCGGGCGCCCCCCCTTTTTTTTACACAGTCGAACACACATATATCAACCAACATATTATCACAAATCACATATTTCCTTCATTTAGATTTTCTTCTCCGTAGTTCCTTCCATTCTTCTTCTTTCATTCGTTTCAGATCTTGTCTTTCTTCTTCTCTTTCTTGCTGCTTCTCCTCCTCTTTTTCTCTCTTCTCTTGTTCTTCTACTTTCCTTCTATGTTCTCCTCCCCATTTTTTCCCTCTTCTTCTTTCTCTTATTTTTCTTCTCTTCCTCCTTGTTCTTCTATTTTTCTCCATATTTCCTTCAATTCTATTTGCATTAATTCCAGATCTTGTGTTCTTCTTTATAACTTTTTCGTGTTTGGAGCTTTTCAATTTTTCTTCCCCCACTGTTATCCTGCAAAACTTCAATATTTACTAAAAATTACGGACGGGCGACTGACGAGTGCGACGTTAGATTGTGAGCCCGCCTTCAGCGGTATTCGCAATAAAGCGACGCGATGCGGCGCGGCGCGTCGCGTCGTGTCCGACGCTCACCGCCAGCGACGAGCGTTAGTTTCGTCTTCACAATGGAACGATGTGCTGACGCCGGCACCCGGCGACGGAGACCGTGCTGCCATCTGTTATTCTGCAAGGAAGTTTGCCTTGAAATGCTAAAAGCGAACGAAATACAGTGGATTTGTTTGCAATTAGGTTTTTTTTTTTTTTTTTTTTTTTAATGATGAAAATTCGAAATATCGGGAAACATTATCCTTTTGTTTTCCTAAAGGTAAAAAATGTCTATACAAATTTGGACTCCCAATTAATATCTCTGCAAACCATTTATTATGTTCATTTTCATTTGTTCTTTACCTCAGCTTATAGCCAGTTTATTTATTACGAAATGCGCAAATGATATTCTTCTTATTCTCCGTCACCGCCGGTCGCTCGTGTGACGTTCTCGAAGCTCGTCGCTAGCTTCAAGGCTCTGGTTGGCTGATGCTCGACGCGATGCGTCGCGACGCTCTACTGTGAATGCCGCTTTAAGGTTACAGAGGTAAGCCCGCTCTAATTCACTTATCCTGGCGCGAGTAGCAAGAACTCTAGGGCGAGTTTCAATTGCCAGCAGTTGGGAAAAGGGTGAGGGGGGGGGGGTGGGCGTCGTGTGATCAGCAAATCCAGGACAGACGCTTCTGCCCCGGGACGTGCGCGAGGCGTTAAACAAAACCAACCCCTCTGAGAGCACACCGTCTCTCAGAAACAAGGAACAAAGGGATGCTAGCCGTGATAATCACTCAGAATGCGTGTCGCGATCCAGTGTAAACTACGTTAGGTGAGCTGTAGCAATAAAACGACCACACGCGAGGGCAAAATTTTTTTATATACACTATGCACGTCAGAGGTAAAATTGTTGCGACGAAGTTTTTCCTCCCCTTCCTTTTTTTTAAAGTTCTCTTGATGAAACGTTTGATATATGCTGTTCACGACTAAAGGCTGTTCACGATAAAGTGAGCACTTTTGAAATCAACCTTAGAAGACTGTCAGTGCCCCCCCCCCCCCCCCGTGACAATATTTTTTAACGGGCGCAATGAGTGACATGTGTCCGGTAGAGTTGGAAACGATGGACGGGAAAGTAGTTCCATATGTTAACGTCGAACGAAAAGTGTTAGGTTACCATCTGCGATGACAAACTATTTCTCTCGCTTTCTATGTTTTTTTAATGCATCAAGTGTAAAATTGAGCAGATTTGTACAAAATGTACTTGATTAGTAATCTCACAGTTCCGCTTGACCGACGCATGAATAAAGTGATGAGGCCCATGGCAATGTTAATCTTGCATAAAGCGGAAGAATACGCAACGTGCATACAAGTATATTTTAAGCCGGGCGTTCAAAAGAGCTCATTTTACCGTGAACAGCCTATAATTGAGCATTTTTGTAATGCGACTTCTATATTTTTTAACACCTTACACTATAATCTGTTCCCAGTTTCTTCACACTTTTTGAGTCAAACCTTTAAAAAATCACCCTATGTATAGCGTATTTGGTTTTTTTTTTCTAATTGTGTTATTTGTCACAATTGGGGCCACGGTTGGTGACTGCTCGCCTCCCGCCAAGGCGAACCGGGTTCAATCCCCGGCCGGTTTACTCTGGATTTCCGCAAGGGGGAATCGTGCTCGACGATGCCGCTGGTCGGCGGGTTTTTTTTTTTGGGGATCTCTCGTTTCGCCCGCCCTTTCATCCCGGTGCTGTTCCATGCTCACCTCACCTCACCCTCATCGGCTCTCAAGACCTCGATGTTAAGAGCCGCCCAAGTCTCTTCACTCACTCATGTTATACTCTTTTTAACATAATTTATCATAAAAATGTCTTAATTGTAATACTTAATTTTAATTAATATGAATAAAACAGTAACAAAAATGTGCGTTGGTATTCCCTAGATAGAAATAGTTCTTATGAAAAAATTTTATCACTGTTTCAAGACCCCAGAAGAGCATATTGGAGTTCGTGAGTGACGGAGGTCTTAATAAAAACATGAACTAAATTTTATTTTAATTTATTCACACACCTATTACTTGCAGCATTAATCTACCTATCTCCACTATTACTTTCTTTATTTCTCAATTAGCGCAGTATTTAATGTATATTTCAACTCTAAGTCTTTCTCGACGTCTCTCTTTGGTTATTGTCAATGAACTCACGCCCATCATTATCGCATATTCAGTCTGTCTGTTGCCATCATTTGAAATGTCTTACACTTACGCATCCAGTCCAATAGTCCAACCTTGCCAAATGTAAGTGGGACAGGCGAGCTTGTTAAGTTGCCTACAGTAGCAGGAAATGTTTTGATATATGATATACATAAGGGATGTTCGCACAGTTTTTACGCGAAAAGGAAAACATCTATATTTTGCATGACAATGCATCAGGAAAATAAATAGCGCTTATGTCCTGTAGATATACTAAAGTACTCATTGTAACCCTAGGCATTTTTTTTCTCTCGAAATTGTAATATAACTCAGAAAAAGTATCTGTTAACAACTAAGAAATTCTTTTCAGCTGCGTAAAGAGCAGGGATTTTGTTTGATGGATGTTATTGAACTCTGAACTCAAAACCCCAAAAGGCTTATTAATCACAGTGGTTAAATTTTAATTTTTAATACCTTCAAGCATTTCATGTCAAGGCCTATGACATTAAAGGTGTGTCCGAGTTCGTTAAGCACACCGCATGGTTGAGGTTGAAAAGAACTGGAATAAAAAAAGGGGGAGTAAAATTATGTCAGTATTACGGCGTAGTATATTCATACGCCTCCCGCTGCCCCTCGTTCCGATTCTAATTAAGGCGCACGGGTTCCGTCAGGTCGTGGTCAAAGGCAAAGGCGACCTAACACAGTGGAGGGCACGTAAGCGGCGGAGAGGGAGGGTTACTTGCGTGCCGTACCAATAGCGCTGGCAGGAGAGTGGCTGGGCAATCACCTTGTGCTCCGGCCGTCTTTGAGCCAAGAGGCAGACCCTGCTACTAGTCACACTGCTATCTGAGTAGTGCGTCTAGGAAAAAAAACTCCTGAAATTATGATTTCCCACCTGAACTGGACCTCCACGACTGAACTCCGAAGACTGTCACACTTATGCTACAACTACTGCTACAAACCACTACCACCACCTCTATTGCCACCACCACTAACACCAGATCCATTGCCACCACCACTGCCACCACCATTACCACCACCACTACCACCACTGCCACCACTGCCACTACCACCACTTCCATTGTCACTACCACTTCCATTGCCACTACCACTTCCATTGCCACCACCACCGCCACTACCACTACCACCACCTCCATTGCCACAACCACTAACACCAACTCCATTGCCACCACCACTGCCACCACCACCACTAACACTAACACCACCACCGCCACTACCACTACCACCACTACCACCACTGCCACTACCACCACTTCCATTGCCACCACCACTGCCCCTACCACTACCACCATTGCCACTACAACTTCCATTGCCACCATCACCACCACCACCACCTCCATTGCCACCATCACCACCACCACCACCTCCATTGCCACCACCACTAACATGAACTCCATTGCCACCACCACTGCCACCACCACCACCACTAACACTAACACCACCACCTCCACTACCACTACCATCACTACCACCACTGCCACTACCTCCACTTCCATTGCCACCACCACTGCCCCCACCACTACCACGTCCATTGCCACTACCACTTCCATTGCCACTACCACTTCCATTGCCACCACCACCGCCACTACCAATACTACCACCACCACCACCACTACCACCACCACCACCACTACCACTACCACCACCACTTCCATTGCCACCACCACTACCACTTCCATTGCCACCACCGCCACCACCACCACCACCACAACCACTACCACGTCCATTGCCACCACCACCCCCACCGCCACTACCACTACCACCACCACTACCACCACCTCCATTGCCACCACCACTACCACCACCTCCATTGCCACCACCACCACTATCACCACCGCCGCCACCACTGCCACCACCACCACCACCACCACCACTTCCATTGTCACCACCACTGCCACTACCACTAACACCACTTCCATTGCCACCACCACTGCCACTACCACTACCACCACTTCCATTGCCACCACCATTGCCACCACCATTGCCACCACCATTGCCACCACCACTGCCACCACTGTCACCACTGTCACTGTACCACCACTACCACTGCTACCACCACCACCACCAATACTACCACTACCACCATTACCACTGATACCACCACTACCCGTACCACTAAAACTCTGCTACTACTATTACTTCTACAACTACTACTTATTATTTAGAAAACCGCAAATTTTACGGATGCATTCAGCAACAAGCTAGATTCCGCAATAATATGTGTACTAGAGCCTATGTTTTGTTTTACTGTTGCTCCAGATGTATCGCAGACCAGGCAGTACAGGCTTTGATCCTTGTTAGCCTGGCAGGTTCTTTAATAGATCGAAAAAGCGTCCGGAGCGTGTCCAACAGTCTGTGATACAACATAAGCAGAAACTTGGATGTACGCGTGTTTCCAGTTTAACTTGCTCTCGCATGAATATCATAAAACTCCCGGATCTCTAATAACAACAATAAGTATGGAGGGTGCACACAAGAATGGCGACTCTCGAAGTAGCACCATTTAGGTCATCCCTGAAGGGTGGAATGCAATAGGATAGTTGAAGAAGCGGCGAAACGCGAGTGCAGGGGAAACAGAAGTAGGCTGAGAAAACCCGATAGTCAACGGCAACTCAGCACCGTTGCTGCGCACATGCGAATTTCCCGGGTGTGGATCGAACCCAGGATGCTCTGGCTCGAGGCTGTTGCGCTGACAACGCAAGCACCATGTCCCCGGCTGATTGCTTGGGACCTGCAAAATTCGCGTTTTCATTCGGCATCAGGCTAAACTTCGCAGTACTGTATATACTGGAGCCGACGTCGTTTCTCCATTGGCTGCTATGCATAGTTGTGAAGTCGCTCCGTTTCTTACTGAACGGCATGTGGCTGGGGCACACAATTGTGAAGTGTTATACGTACTAGCGCAGAGTTATCCAGGGCGTGTCAAAGTATGGTCCAATGATAGACGTATTGCAAATTAAAAGTATTTAAAGTTTGACGTGTCCCCAAATAATAACGCGAACTTTTCATGGCTCTACTAATTGCCTATGCGACCAGGAGAAGACCCTGTTACTCCCTGGACGTTACACAGAAAAATCAACAAAATATTTGTTTTTATAAAGCCAAAACATACCTACTAAGCTGCAATATTAATTTTGTTCATCTATCAAAATACACTCTTGAATTTTTAAAACCTCGGTGTTGAACCAAAAGAAATAAAACTGCCAACAAAATATTTAGTTGTATCGACTTTACTGTAGGCTTATTTGTTTGGCCGTTCAATTGACTGCGTTCGTTTGAAAATACAGCAGAGTGTTTGTTAATTGTTCATATTTTTGCGCCAATCTGGATAGTAACAATGTTTGTTAGTACATATATTGACGCTTAGTAATGGTGTGGACAGCCTAATAATACAGGTTGAACAGGAAACTAAAAGGTAAAACGGTAAAACTAGAAATATTTATTTGCACCCTTTATCCAGTATTTGAAATGTATTTATTTATAAACGCTTCGATTTCATCAGAAGTCAGTTTAGCTGAGGTCGCTTAGGCGAAGCTGATTTAGGTTTGAATTTTGGTATATTAACCGAAACTGTAATGTGCGTAGAGCCAAACAACTCTCCAGTTGCACCAACGAAATGTTTGTTTGGGATAACAAAATAACAAAATAATTTGTTTTCGATGACAAAATATTTCATTACTCCTATACAAACGATTCATTAGGTAGCGCCAAACAAACACTGAGTCAACAAAAACATTTTTTTTAGTACAGCTGACAGGTAATCGTCGGCGACACCTGATTTGAGTGAAATACTGTTCCACGCAGTTATGTTTCAATGACTTTCTTGGAAACCTGCCACTTTACCCCGATTTTTGGCCGCGCGTCTCCGTTAGAAGACTATGAATCCACAGAGTATATATATAATACATTCACAGTTACTTAACACTTCTGAAGCCTTGCTAAAGATCTACTTCCAGGATATTCCTCCGCCTAGTGCAAATTGAGCCTAATTATGTCTAGAAAATTACACCAAAGGACAACGCACCGCATTCGTGCGCACTCGGTTGTAATAATATTTTGAATGAGAACTATTTCTTATTAGACGTTACCAACACACATATTTTCCCACTGTTTTTGCTCATATTATTCATAAGTGAAGAATTATAATTTGTAGATAATACATAAATATTATTTCAACTTAAACTAATAACAAAAGGCACTTTCATGAACACAAGTTAAAACGCCTGTGATCCGTAGCATATTCAGGAAATAACTAAACACATATATTGGGAGGTTTTTCAAAGGTTTGATTTAAAAAAATTGGCTTTTGGTTGTGTTGGGGACACAGTCGTTTGTTTTGCGTGAATACGTCTACGTTGACGCGCTCGGACGACTTGATGTTTATTTTACGTTCCCGGCACCGCTTCACTCGATCATACGGGGTTTTATGGGTATCACTGGATTGCTTTTGAAATGCTCTTTCCAACCGTATACGATTTCTGTATTTCGACTTGGCTTTTCGACGAGTATGGGCCGACATTGTGTTGAGTTTTCTTAATTTTTTTTTTTTTACATTAAACGCACACAATTTCACCATAACCACGCTACACAAATGTTTTTTATACACGCAATCGATTGATCTTGACGAGAGCTGTCGATTGAAACCTAAACGAGAGTCGTTGCTTCTCCTAGTCAAAAGTTATCCTACTCGAAAGTTACGAGACGCTGTGAAACGAACTCAAAATTGCGGCAGCGCCTTCCCCCCCTTCCCCTAACGATGCTTCAAAATCCTCACTCAACGTAACATATCCTTTGATCCTTTGGCAATCGAGTGTTGTAATTGAATTTTGAATGTAGACGATAGATTCGGAGCTGCAATGTCAAACTCTATCCCCCGATTTTGTAATCTGCGGATTTTCTGGATTGCCTCCCGCTATGGTTGCGAATCTAAAGACGTGTTCACGTCAAAAGCGTGAAGGTACCGTGAATGAGTTATATCGCTTCCTTTCATGTGTTCGCACACACTGTCCGACTGGCTGCCCGAGCCTCTAAGAACGGACCTTGGGTACGACTGGCAACCGAATGCTGCGAAATGTTCCCTACTGACTGAGCGGCCCGGATGGGGTGGTTGGTTACCTACAGTCTATTCACAGTTACTTCCAACTTTCCCGAAACCCTGACGAAGTTCTACTTTCGACTTATTCTTCCGCCTTGTGAAAACGAAGCTTCGCCAAGTCCAGAAAATTAGACCACAAAGACCGTATTCGTGCGCACTCAGCATTAACAATTTTTCGCAAGAGAACTATTTCTTCCTGGTTAATACCAGCACACACAGATTCTCCCCGTTTCTATTTATACTAGTCTGAAATGAAATATTATAAATGATATATAAAATATGAGTAAACGTGGAATTTAACGAATAGTAAGATACCTTTACGTGGACAGAAGCAGAAGACGATCGTGATTCACGACGTACCTGCACTTGGGAAACAACCAAACACGTTATACATGAGGTGGTTTTTCAAATGTTTGCTGGCTTTCCAACATTTATTTTGCTGGCCAGTGACGCCATTCTGTTGGCATGTGTGGCTGGAGTTCGCGGAATAAGCGGCCATTTCGCCTTTGTATTCCTAAGTACACCCTAAGAAATTGTTTGCAGATATACCACACAGTGTATACGTATTGTAAGAAAGAGCGGATGGTGAAGGTTTTTCCCGTGCATCTATGGTAGCGTTCCTACATTTGCTCAGGAAGCAGTCAAATTAAAAGGGAAGTTACCAATTATGTATTAAACATTCCTATATTTGCAGCCCGATAGTGCATACGTTAAAAAATTGCATTACAGTTTAGGAAGTTCAATAAATAAATTGTTACAGTGTATTTGTGTGATGCGGTGTTTGAATGGACGACACCGAATAAGGTCACTTAAAGTCTGTGATTCACTGACCTTAAGACACAGAGAAGTTAAAAGAAAGATATTCAATCGCGAAAATGGATACGAGTTAAAGTGTTTCGACATATAACTAGGCGGAAAGTGTTTTCGCGAAAATCGGGTGTCCTTTAAGCACTCTCATCTCCTTGCGGTCGAAGGAGTGAGTGAGTTAAGATATTTCGGCGGCTATTAACAGCGAGGTCTTGAGAGCCGAGGAGGGTGAAATGAGGTAAGTATGGAGCAACGCCGGAATGAAAGGGAGAGGAAAACGGGATATCCCCGAAAAAAAACCCGCCGACGAGCGGCATCGTCCGGCACGATTCCCACATGCGAAAATCCGGAGTGAACCGGGCCGGGGATCAAACCCGATGTTCGCCTTGGTGGGAGGCGAGCAGTCTAACCGCTCCGCCACCGTGGCGACTTCGAAGAAGGAATTCCTCAAAATAGCGCCCGTCGTCTGGCATTAAATCCCAAATCTCTCTATCGAATGAGCGTAAAATTATCCTGGAGATCACATCTCGCTTATATGTGGACCGACCCTGACCTAGTCACTGCACATGAACTTGTGGAGTGCAGAAATAATACTGCGTGTTCGCCTATTGACCTAGTTAGTTTAGGCGGACTGCTATAGGGAGAACCTTTCCCCGCCAGATTAGATCATTGGTTGTACTGGCTTGTTTATGTTCCTAATAAAAAAAAATTCCGAAAGTATCCCTATACCCAGATAGCTATAGTCCATTCGCGGTAACAACCACTTTTCTGAAGCCCTGCTAAAGTTGTACTTTCAGGATATTCCTCCATCTCATGAAAACGAAGCTTAATCAACTCTTGGGAATTACACCAGACGCAATACCCGCCACAATCGTGTACACTCACCGTAGTAATATTTTGCATATGAACTATTTTTTTTTTTTTACTAGGCATTAAAAGCCGGCGATATTTTCTCTGTAATTTTACTCGAATCGTTTATAAATAAAATATTATATAATTTTTTTCACTTTAACCAAAGATAAGATTGAGCAGGAGTATGAAACGCTTGCGATACACGACGTATTTAGAAAACGGCAGACACGTCATACATGCCGTGATTTTTCAAAGGTTTAGGTCAAAACGTGGGAAGAAACCGCTAGTAGTCTATACTGATATTACACAGTCTTACACAACGAACGACTGTAATGAGAACTTGTGCCATAGTACCGATTTTGTCCAATTTTGGCAGAATTTGAAATTGTAACGTAATTATCAGTTCGTATTTTTTTTTTTTTTTTGGCTTGTCTGTATTGCAGTGTTAAGGCCAACCGCTAGTTAGGAACAAGGGTACTTTCAGAATTTTATTTTTTTAAATATAAACAAGCTAAGAAATTCAAGGGTCTATTACAATAGAGGAGGGTTCTCCATAAGTTGAAATACTATGAAAAAGAGTGGAGAGAAATATACTATTCCATAATATAGATTTATTACGTTTTCTTCGCACTTTACGAATCAAACCTTTGAAAATTACACTATGTATGACATGTTTCGTTGTTCCCAAAATATGCTCTGTTTGAAAATCGTTTTATACTTCTGTTCACAAAACTAACCTTATTTTTTGGGTATTTTGAAATTTTATTTATATTTTGTCTATGAATTGTAATATAGAATTTATAATTAATATTAATACACGAGTCAGAAAACAGGTGTGTTGGTAATACCTAGTAAGAAATAGTCCTTATGTAAATATTATTAAACTGTGTGCGCACGAAAGCGGTGCGATGTCCCTTTGGTGTAATTTTTCAGATTTAATTAGGCTTTGTTCACACAAGGCGGAGGGATATCCTGGAAATATAACTTTAGCAGGGTTTCAGAAAAGTGCGAAGTAACCGTGTATGGATTCTATTCATTAATTGATTATTATGGTTCTGTTCGTGGCGACTTTAAGGGGAATCAGACAGTTTTAAAGTTTAGAAACAGCCACGGTATGTACAGTTTCGTTTTATTCAAATCAACATTATCACGCGCATGTGCAATATTGACAGCCAATCCGTTACAAAGGCATTCGTAATGTTCTTGTTATGCCAACGAAATCTTACCAGGTTAACCTGGTCGGATTAAATATTTAACTTTGCACCCGCGTCCTCCAACACTTTCCTCCATCAAATACAAGCCAACCCTGCTTGACCGCAATTTCCTTGAGCAGACGGCAAAAAAGCGAAATGGCGTGAAAATAGGTGGATAATATAATAACAAACTGCTGCGTGCAGCGCACACACACAGGATAGAAACGTTCAACGAGACGAACTATTGTTATAAGATGCCAGAAAGGCGTTCTCAAGTTCGTGAAGTTTGCAGGTCTCAATGAAAACAAAATAAGTAAATTAACTTTTAATTTATTAACGCAACTATTAGTTACATCATTCAACCATCTATCTCCGCTATTACTCTTTTTATTTCTCAGTAAGCGCAGTACTCTATTTAATGTGTTGCTCAACTTTATTTAATTTCCTTCGCAATGTGTATGTATGGTTATAGTAAATTAACTAACACTCGTAATTAACTCATATTCAATCCGTCTGTCGCCATCATTTTAAATGTCTTCACCCATTCAGACCCAGTGTACACAGTTGTGTATATTACGCACGTGTAGATAATTTTTGGTCTGCACTGCACACTGCGATGCTCGATGACCAATGAGCTTACCTGTAGGTAAATGATTCGCAAACTATCTTACTGCTCTAGGTGGTAATTGGTCCATATAACTGTAGCTGAAGATATAGCCTACCTCTCATTGGCTACGACAATGAAGCAAGTGTTTGTTGTGTGTCGACTGAAATACAGTATGCGTCATACATTTTTTTGTTTGCAACGCCTGAAGCTGTAAATTGAAGTGGGTCTGAAAGGGTTAACCCTCGCACCGAGTTCAATAGTTCCCGCCTGCCAGACGCACTCTTCGCCGCACCGATGCTCGCAGTGGCAGATTTTACTCCCGCTGGTCACTTCCCTCGCTGCTCTTCCAAACTCCCGACTTTCATAAACTGTCGCCTCGGAGGCCTGTCGCACCAAAATTATATCTCTGTGCCGTAATCTGGACGGTTCGCCGCACCCTTAAGGGCCGGTTGCTCCAATATCTTCCTCGATCCGAGATCGAATGATCCTAGTTCAGAACCAGAATCCCGTTTGATCTTTGTTCCAATGTAAAAGTGTTGCACCAACAAAATTTCATTATTCTGGATCTCCGATTCGTCGATCTTGGAGAGATCCATATTAAGCATGAGACAAATTTTGCTATTGGTTAGTAATATATGACGTCATGGAAGTAGGCGTATTTTTCATAATAGGTAGAACTAGATGTGCGATCTTTTATCTGTTTTAAGTGAATTATTGTTGTACGAATTTTACAGAATAATATCCAAGTACGTGTAATGTTGTTTTGATTTCCCAAGAAAACAATCGAACGTAGTTATATCTGTTGGCGTATTTTAAAACTAAATTTGTCGACGATGGCTGCTGATCTCGGATCGAGATTTCGAACCGCCAATTTGGGTGGTTCGAAATGAACTTAATCTCGATCTCCAGTCCAGCTCTGAACTAGAATGGTGCAACAGTTTTCAGTGTCGATCTTAGATACGATCTCAGATCGAGTTTCGAACCACGAAGGTGCAACCGGCCCTAGGACACGCTGAGGTAAACTAGGCCGTTACCCAAAATATCCCTTTGGATAGACGCAGAAATTCAATCAGCTGAAGGTCCGCAGCTCGCGAACCGCGAAAGGTTTATCACGGCGACATGCAGAGGAATGCGCGGCGTGACACTTTACGTAACAAGATAAGCGCTTCTTGGATTATCGCACGCCTGAACTTCAAACATTTCTTCGTTCTCGCGAACAGGACAGGGATAGGAGAGCGACGAAGGCCTGCGACACATGACAATATGACTTACCAGGTTTCGAATTATATCACAGATACATTTTTCAGTTCGTGAGTTGCCAGATCGTATTGAAGGAAATTAAGTTCCAGTGTAGTCTATTTTCAATTGAGCAGTTCTTAAATCATCTTTGGAAAAAATAAATCCTGTTCCTGTCTGCATTTTTTAACGGACGCGCCAGAACTGACAGCCCCCCCCCCCCCCACAAACAAAAATAATGGCGTAAAAATAGGGGTAATTGTAGGCCCAACCACTTTAATGACCAATTTATTTATGAGTTAGGATGGTTAAATTTAAATAAACTGTATGTTTGCTCAAAAAGTATGAACCAAGCTAAATATATTCTGATACAAAATGATTTTGATGCGGCATTTAAAAATTAAAAATTAAAGAAAAATGGCATACTTTTTTAATAATACTATGGAAATGCCCCCTTTAGACGAATGTGAAGACAGCTCTCTAGTTATATTTGGCGATGTTATTTTAGAAAACCAGGACATAGTTCACGAGTACTTTACTATGAGGAGGTATAAATTATTGATGTATTCGAAAATTCCAAAACAGTTGGTACGAGATATCATTAATTTCCTGTGTATATTTAGACAAGATGACACTAATTTGAAACACATTTATAATTATTTTGTCGGGGGATATATCCCCTGAGTAAAATTTAAAGATATTTGACCCAAGTATTGGGAAGAAGACTATGGCTTTATCACTCTAGATTTGAGTCGAAAAATGAATAATGGAAAGTACAGAAATAATATCAAAGACTTTATTAAATTTTAGAATTGTTGAAAACAGATTTTAAAATGAATATTAAAACGAACATTAAAATGAATGCTAAAACTAATGTCAAAAATGAATATTAAAACAATAGTTAAAAACGAATGTTAAAATGACCATTACAGCTATGTGCATTATGTTTTTGTATTCGAATGAGATAATTATAAAAAATTATTTAAATTTTATAAAACATCCGTTTTATAAATCCAAGAGTTATGTCAATTATCAAAACCTAACCATTTTACATCAATTTTATCGGCTTTAATTTTTAAGACTTTTTCGACCAAATATTCATTGGTGTAGTCTGTATTCATAATTTCGAATTCATAAAAACTGCCTTCTATTTCTTCTCCTTTAATATTTTGTAATTTGTAAGTAGACATATCATAATTTAAAACTTCACAAATAGTAAATAACTCTGTTGACCAATTACCAGTGTAACCCTTCTCAAAAAAAATTATTTTGCTTACACGAACGACATCGCTAAATTGTATTTAGCTTGCAGTTTTGGTTCAGTAAACACATATGGCGATATAAGGTTTTTTCATTGTTTTTATTACCTTCAATTGTCTTCATGCCGATTGTGCTATATATTATATTGTTGTATCTTTTCACTAATTCATCGAATATACTGACCCACTTATAATTTCCAGTCAAAGTAAAGCTCTTCCACGTGCTATTTTTCATTGTGCGATTAAATCTTTCAACAACACACTTGCTTTCAATTTGCTAAAAAAAGAATAATAATTTTTGCATAAGTTCATTAAATATTATATTATAAAATTCGGACCCATTATAGCTTTGAATATTAAGCAGTTTTCTTTTAGTAAATATAGATTCTAAAGGAATTGCTACATTTTTAGCTGTTTTATCTTTACTATGTACAGCAAATGCAAATTTTGAATAAACATCAATAATTGTCATAATATACTTGTATCCATTGTTTATATGTGATATTCCTTTCAAATTGCTAGTATCCACCTCTACATTATCAATATGCTATAAATCATCAATACCATACGAAATTACTTTTATTCTTGGAAAATTTCTTCTTGCAGGCTGCTATAATTCATTGATATTCCCTCTCTCACAGTGGACAATTTTTTATGTTGATTTATTAGAATTACATATTGAACACATACTTTTCTGAACTAATCATCCATTTTTCGCATTTTCAGATACCAAAAATCCTATTGTGGTCTTAAAATCATCATTTTATTCAGATACTCTTTTTCTTATTATTTTTAATATTAATATATCACCTTTGCTAGCATCAAAAGGATCACTCTGATCTATTTTTGTAACCCTCCTAATAACGACTAGACCATTATGTGAAATAAACTTAGTAATAACTGTTTTATAAACAGTACAATCCATGAAAAAAATAATGAAAATTTGATTATTATCTAAGTGAAAAATATTATAACTTTTATTCCACTTTACAGATAAATAAAATATATGAGATTGGTTTAAATCCTCTAATTTAACCTCTAATTCTTTATCGGAAAGTTCTTTACTTTTTTCAACTTCCAAATCAACAAGTTTATTACAATAAGTTGAAACTGTTTGTCTTAAATTTTGTATTGTATCAGCTACTTCTTTATCAAGAGCTTCTCTGCTTTTTTCAACTTTCGAGTTAACAAGTGTATCACAGTAATTCAAAACTGATTGGTTTACATTTTGCAATTTATCAGTCATTTTTTATCGAAATATCTTTTATTGGCAGCATCTTTTCCATCTACAGGGCAGCCATATTACTAATTCTACGATTTTGAATAGAAACAAAGTCTGTTGTATAAACAAAAACGTTACTAAGTTAATCTTGTAAAGCGGTAACAATAATATTGTATTTCGATTCTACATACATTTTAAATCAGAAAAAATGGAATTGTTTTTTGAATCTACATAGTTTTTTAATGCATAGTCTGAAGCGATCGTTTTATATTTTGAATCTACATCGTTTTTTAGTGCCTGTTTTGCATTATTTATTCGTTTTATACAGTCAGCAATAGGGTTGCTGAATTGTAAATTTATACCTTCTTTTAAATTATAATCAGAAACAAAAGTTTTATATTTTGAATTGACAGCCTTTTTAAATGCATAATCTGCTATAAGTATTATCAAAATATCTTTTATTGACTGCGTACTTATTGTCTACAGGTTCAGTTATATTACCAAATCTACGTCCTAGAAAAGAAATATATCATTTTGTAAAATCAAAACAAGTGCTTAGTTTACTTTGTAAAGTAGAGGAACACTATAATTGAATTTTGAATCTACGTATGTTTTTAAATCTTTAGTAATATTGTCAATGCCCTCATTTAAAGATTTGATCAATGGTTTTCCATATATATATCTGTCATTTAATAATAAAGATATTATATCGTGAAACTTAACACATTTAGAAAAAAGATGTAATACAATAAACATAGAAGTAAAGGTAACTGAATTAAGATTCTGAATTCGATCATCATTATAATAGCACTGCTATTTTTGAAACAATTAACTAAATTACTAGGAATATTACTTCCAAATGAATCAAATTAGTAAACATAATTATTTTCTTTAAAATAACAAACCCAATGAGTACCAGGATTTGTTGAAATGTCAAAATTAGCTGCAGCACATTCATCCTTTCCATATCCACTTTTCAATCTATAAACACTTCTGAAATGCTTAGTATTTAATAGTTTTGTGTATTTTTCGATATCATTATTAGATAGTGGAGCAAATTTTTTTTTGGGCTGCCTCTTTTCGCAACTAATCATTTTTCAGCCTTGTTTTCCATTGCTAAATTATGTCTGTTTTGTTCTTCTAATTCTTTTTTATTTTTTCTAGTTTGTTAGACAGAATTATAAATTGCAGTAACTCCACCGGCTAAACCCTCAAGTGCACCTAAAGCAGCAAGTACGAAGGGAATGATTCCTCCGTGATGTAAACCGCTTCCAGATTTTTCTTTGGTCATCTTTTTGACTGTTGGTAATGAGAAACTTTTGCCTTCTTTCAATTTTTTATTTTGTCTCGCAATTCGATCATCTGTTAAAAATGTATCTATACCCAAATCTTTTATTCCTCAAAGGGAATATCGAAAGTTATATTTGTTATTTTCATTTGTAAGTGTGTGTGTGTGTGTATGTTTATATAATTAATAAATTAAACATTTTAATTCCCCATCCTAATTTTCTTTTTGTAAATATACTTGAAGCAACAGCAACAGAAGCAATTTTTTCTCCAATTGGAGTATTTTTGTCTAAAGGTTGTTCACTATAAAGTGAGCACTTTAGAAACGGACCTTAAAAAAAATTACTGCCCCTGCATGCATATATTTTAATAACCGCACTGAGTGACATTCGCCCAGTAAAGTTGGAAACGATGGATGGAGAGTAGTTCCATATCTTAACGTCGAATAAAAAGAGTTAGGAAACCATTTGTGATAGCTTAAAAGTAATTATTTCACTTACTGTTTTTTTAAGCACTAAATTGTACAGATGAGTAGATTTGTAAAGTGTTTACTTTCTTAATAATTTCAGTGTTTCATTTGACCGACGCATGAATAAAGTGATGAGGCCCCATAGTAATGCTAATTTTGCATAAGGCGGAGGAATACGCAACGTGTATACAAGTAGAATTCAAGCAGGGCTTTCAAAAATGCTCATTTTACCGTGAACAGCCTATAACTAGATTTCTTTTGCATCTTTTTAAAAATTATATCAGCATTATGTCTAGAGTTTAAATCGTTATGGTCTCTATAAGCAATGTCGTGATACTTGCATGCTTCATCTAATTTATTTATTCCTGTAGCGCCTCTTTCCAATCTTTCATCTAATTTTGTAAATGGTCCACAATAATTATAACCAGGCAAATGCATTTCGGGTAAATTTAGATTGTTTAATGCCCAGTTTATAATGCCTTTAACATGGCGTTCAGAATTCCAAAATGAGTGTGGAATTACATTTAAAACTCTTATTAGAAATGGAATTCCTTTCAGATTATTTATATCGAAATCAGAAAATTTATTGTTTAACATATTCATTAAACTTACCTTTTCATTGTAATAATTGTTATTTCCAGCATTTTCTTCACCATGAAGAACTAAAAAATTTATCAACCAATGTTCTATCATCATCAATCTAAACATATTATTTTGGCAAACTATTGTATTTTTTTATGCCATCACCAGTTCTTGGAGAAATCTTATTTTCTGATATGTTTCATGCTGATTTTATATAGTTATGATTAATTGTCCAATTACATTTTCATGTTTCCAACCTCCACTCGAAGCTACCTTTTTATTAGGATTATATTGTTTCAATGCAGCATTGGTTGTTTTAACAATTTCTGCATAATTTTCATAAGCCTCACCATCAACATTTATTCTCAAAGGCTTTTTGTGAATTTTCTGTTAACAAATTTAAAAGTCCTGGTGTTAATTCATTTTCTTTATTTTTAACACATAGTATATCTTTATTTATCGTATCTTTATTTTTCCTATCTTTATTTATCGTTACTTGTGTATCACCAATGTAAATTTTTTTTCCCACTCCACGTAAACATAATTTGTCATTAATAACATTTATTCTTTTTGCACTTTGCATTCCGAGATTTATAGTAGAATCAGATGCTGCATGTGTTAAACTTTTCAGTGGTACAATTGCCATTTGCTCTTCTAAATAAGAGATTCTTGTTCTGCAAATAATTCTCTTTCAAACGATGTTTCTTCTGGTGTTGGTGGATAATCAAAATTTTTTACTGCAACAGGAACGAGTGTTGTTATTAAAAGTTTTTTTTCTTCGCTTCCTTTTCCTACTTTTTTTAAACCAATATTTCGTAATTCGTCAATAAATGACGGTTTTTTTATTTTTTATTTAATTCAATGAGTAATTTAACTTGAGAAACTACCTTCGATTCTGTCATTTATACATAATTTTTTTACTTATAAACGGGTTATATAAATTATTGAAAGTTTTGAGAGGCAGACTTTTCCCCCGACTGATTAAACTAGGGGAAATTCAAATGTTTTACATAATAGAATCTAATTTGGTATTCCAATAGGAGGTGGATTTTCTTTCCCAAATGATGCTTATGTTTACGAACAATTTAGTTTACTAAAGAGAGATAAGGTTGCAGCTGATGCAAAATATGATGAAGAAGTCAATATTGATGTTTGTTCTAACTTTTTTCCTTTTCAATTTTCTAGAGTAGAAATCTCAAAACATGGCAATATTATTGAAGCTGTTGATAATCCGGGTATAACAATAACAATAATGAATGCTTTATTAAGATCGCCAAATGAACAAAATTATTTACAATTTACTTGTGTTGATAATCTATATCGAGATAAATCTGTTTCTGATAATATAACAAAAGAGGTTAAAACTGTTTCTAGTAATAAAACAAAATGAAATAATGTATCCTCATAGCTATGTATTTGGTTTTATTTGTTATAACAATAAAGTATATTTTAAAGGTGATTATAAAATTACTTTTTTTTTGTTTTTTTATGTGCTCTCTCGAGCATCCAGAATGATAAAACTCTAAAAATTTTGTTAGAAACAGACCCTTAATAATTGATTAAAAAAATATTTTCTATGGTTTAACACCTTTAGTCAAATTTTCCAAAGGACAAGAGACATTTTCATTTATGTAATGTATTATTTTCATTTAAACTCCTCTGTTTTTGCCTTTAACCGTGTGCAATAAACGTAAAAAACGATTCCTGTAAACTGTCTGGCTTCACCTTTTTGCAATATGCTGATAGCTAACGAAGATACTATAGTGGTTGCTCCATTAGAACTATAAAACGTACCTTCTGTCCGTTTAATAGTGAATTATTAGGTCATGCGTAAAAGCAAACGTCGATGAGGGAACCTGTTTGTAACTCAGGCAATTATGCAGCATCGTTTATAAAGTTAACGTGGCTAGTTTCATAGAGCACGCGATTGTTAGCGTGAACTGCACGCATGGATATCAATTATGGAACTTTATTTATTTCCTTTCTTCACAATGATCGAAGAGTGCTGTTTATTTGCGCTAGCTCCTAGTTGTCGTATTACATAACGCTAATGTATTGGCTTCACATTTTCTTTGTTTTCAAATTTAAATATTATATTAATAATAATTATAAGGTGTTTACAAAAATTAGAATATATTCCTTTAAAATTATTTTAATAGAGAAAGAAGGTATTACAATACTTCCTTAGTCCTCACGCATTTGAGACAATACATTCAAGGAATTTCTTAGCCTGCAACTGAATTCTACGAGTTATTTTCAGTTGGCACGCATTTAAGGTACTTATGAATTATCAGTTTTAGAAAGGTCTCGGAATATAATCAAAACTTTGGAATGCGACCGCAAAAAAAAAATCCTAAAACCGAGAAAGGAAATGAAAGTTGGTTGATAAAACTTGAATAACTCAATAATTAAATGCCACCCCGAACGTTTCACGTGAGAAAATGTCTTCGAAAACTAAACCTCTTCAAGTAACCACTTTCTCGTCCAAATTTTAAATTGAAAACTTTTCTTTACGAAAATAGGGACGAAACAGAAACGAATTTTCCTTGGATGTAGAACAGAAATTCCGGTTGCAGAACTAAGCAATATCATAAAACAAATTAATTCAAACAGTTTATCAAAAAACGGAAAGAACTAATAGGGGTCAAATTCTATGGAAATGACCACACTATGGTGCGAAGAGCAACCTAACGGCAAAAGGTGTCACTAAAATAAATTTCAAACATGTACCGGATGTCCTAGAATCAATATTTACATTATCTGTACGTTAATAACACAGAAACTATTGAATATAATTTGATGTGGACTGCGTGTATTTGAAGCTATAAGGACAACATTGGGGTGTGCAGGCGCGTGTAGCCATTCTACTGTTTCCAGTTACATTTGCATTCACGAACGGTAGCACTACACTTACAGAGGAGATGGCGGAGGCGACAGTTCCCTTCCGATTAACATTATTTGAGATGAACAGCATTGTGTGCGATGTGAAGAAAGGACGGTGCGGCAGGGAAGTGAACGACAACGTACGAGGGAAGTGTGTGGCTGTGTTGCGCACATCCGCACGTTTCCCCTGGGAGATTGAAGACCATGCGACAAGCTGCGACAGATGTAAGTAATTCAGTGACCACCGCATTTTAAAGCAAGTAAAGTGGAGGTCCTACATTGCAACGTTACTTCGCGCCATGGATGAAGACTGTTACGATGTGATCAGGCCTTAGGAGGACAACCTGCCTGATCAAACCATCAAACGTTGAACCAGGACACGAGCGTGGTTGCAACAACACATTGCGAAAAGCCAGTTGTAGAAACCCCCTCAACGGGCCGGTAATCGGGGCCGAATATGTAAAAAAAAAAAAAACGCGTCGATATAGGCCAGTGCCACACTGGGCGCGGCGTCCTTCCTCATCGGACTATCGCCAAGAGAAGAGTACGGAGATGGGGATGTCCATCCGTCGATAATCGCTTACCAGGAACAATATCCGGTATCATGATTAAGGTGGGGACATTCCAGTTAGATTGTATTAGTAGTGACCTGTGGTAATTGATCATATCGATGTAAATTAGATAAATGACATTCCATATAAGCTCCCCCGATTTATAACCAGGTACATCAATATATGTTCATCATGTTCAATAAGCCCTATCATTACTGATGTGCTTAGCCTAATCATGGTTCATTATTCAGCTACACCTGCAGCGCATTCCATGTATCAATATGACCAAAAAGGCATATTTATAACAAGACGACCCAGGCAGGCGTGTCTAATCTTATGAGTGGGTTGTGGACATGTGAAACTATAACGGTCATTTTACTGATGTGTCTGACTGGTCCGATGAAGCAACCTTAACAATGAATGGCTCTGTCGACATCCACAACTGTCTGTACTGGACCGATAAAAATCCCTACATTGTGGTAGAACGATGAGTTCATCTTCCTGGGGTATGTCTCTTATAGGCGATTCACGGTGAAGTGAGCACTTTTTAAGGCCCCACTAAAGTTTCCTTTTAATCGGGTTTTTATCTTCCTCTCACTTTTAAGTACAAACATCGCCATCAGACTAATAAACACATTGTATACATTTCACCACTCCCAAAAAGTGAACGTCTGGCGCTGCAATAAAATATTTTTATTAGTGGTCGATGCGTGCTGAAAGGGCATTAGAAAGTGCTCACTTTACCGCGAACGGCCTATAGAGGACCTATAGGGCCATTACTATGCGATGGAACGGCGGCAGGTGAATGTCTCCGTACGATATAGTAGGACAACATGCGGCCAGTTGTCCACCAGCTCTACCCAGATGGCGATTGCTTTCTCCAGCAGGACGAATGTACAGTCGCTCCTGGATGAAACATTAGTTGTGAGATGTGTGGTTCGACGAGGAAGTGCTGGGCACCCACCCAGATCTCCATATTTAACGCCGTCAGGTTTTTGTCCGTGGGTGACTGAGGAACAGTGTACACGTCACAAACTAACAGACACTGCATGGCGTGGGAGACACGATTGTGTCCGGCTGTGAATCCAATCCCATGGAAATTGTTACTACTGTTCGTCGTTTCGTTCTACAGCGTGTTGGACGATATGCGGCTGTTGATGAAAACTTCGGTATTTTGTAACAGTTATAAAAATTCGCACACACCCAATTTGACAGAATTTTTTTTCCTTTGTTTATTTACAGTTGTTTGTTTATATATATTTTTATTTATTTATTTATTTTATTTTACCGTGACAGTTGTGCTATTAAAACCTCGGTTTGTTTATGATTATTTGCCGCAGATTTGCTATGTTATTAATTTCTGCCCTTAAATTACATATTTTCATCAGTGTTTATTTTAATTAATAATTTTGAACTTTATATTGGAGATGTCAATGAATGCATGTTAATATTTGACGTCTTGCTTTGTCTACGTATGTATTCACGAAATGCATTATTGTACAAGAATTTTCGTCTTTGGTTTGGTCGCCATTAAATTGTGGTAATTCACCAGAAAGGCAATGCATCAATTAACATTTTTACACCGCATCTTCGTGATTTTGAAGTGACTGTGTTCCAAAGATGGTATTAACGTTTTATAACAAGGGGGAACGAAGATTTATCCCTTCAACCAGAATTTCTTTTGGAATGTCGTATTCCAAATTCGAGTGTTCCAGTCATTCTACGAAGGACTGCGAAACGATAAATTCCAACCAGTTATTTTAATTGGGCTAACCTATTCAGCTATAATTTTCGGGTACATACCAAGCTCAATAGCAAATTTGTTGGTTTTGGAAAATGAACTATGTATAATTTTATGAATATTATCTTGCCGTGAAAAGTACACACTGTCCAGAAGCCCATATTCTACCATTGCTTTGCCACGGCCAGTCTTAAAAACATTAAATAAAAACATGTGTTTAATTTTTTTTAAACAAAATGTTCAGCAAGTTTATTTATTTTCTTGATTAATTGCTTGCATGTTAAAATATGTTGTAGGTCACAAATTACTTTGCTCAGCATTCTTGATGAATGATTTTAATTAAAATTTAATGCTGTCAAGCCAGCAGACGTTGCATAAGAAACGGCAATTTAATTTTTCTCATGGTGGGCATTTACAAGATTATGCTTTGGTTCTGTGAAATATATTTGTGTCATTTGAACCTAATGTTTTTATTTTTTATTTTTTCATTTTCTTGTATTCAACTTACTATGGTTTCTATAATTTTGGATTTCCGTCTACAAATGTTTATTAAGGTATTGTATTGCAATTTGAATGTGTTTGTTGCAAGAGAAGAGAGCTAAGGTACAGGTAGGAGCAACACTGGGAATTTTATTCATAAGTATGCACACTAGCCATGTAATAGCTTTTGGAGAGGGTATTCGTCATTCTGTGTCCTGTGCCAGTTAAAGGTACATTATATCTTGCGTATTTGTTTATAATATATTAGTTATCTTGAACTTCTAATGTTGTGTAATGTGTTTTAATGTCGTATATTGTGGCCAGGGTCATATTTTCTGTGTAACATTTACTATCTCAATGATACCCATCCTTACCTACTATGATATGGCTAAGTGCAAAACTTACAAACTCCAGTGCAATGCAATAACACTATACTTGAGCAACATCAGCTCACAACCTGTATCCTGCAAAAATGTTGTGTGTGGGTATTGCACCGCGAGCACACACACTTGCAAAAATTGGGCTCCCAACATGGGGCCGATTATGTTGCAAATAGTAAACTCTCTCTTTAATAAAATTTGGAAAACACTCCAACGTCGTCCTTATAGCTTCAAATGCAATCAGTCCCACTAGAATGTCTTTTGTTAGTTTCTCTGTTATTCCCGTTTATAGGCCATTCGCGGTAAAGTGAACACGTTTGAAAGCCTTCTCATTTGTCAATATATATATTATATTTTTGCCTTCGACGTTAACATCCGAGTGCGGTGGAATATACACACCGTGTAAGTTATATTACTTATATTGCAACATTTATTGAAAAATATTGTTGAAGGATAAAAAAATTGCTGAAAGCAAAAAGTAACTAGGATCTCAAAAGTGCGAAAAAATTAACTTGGGATACCGGATAGTATAATTATTATTATATGGAGGGATATATTTTCTACGTTGTACGTAGGCCTACATATCTGATGTATTAGAATATTTAATTCGTTACTGTGTTTTAGCCATCCGCTAAAAAAAAAATAGAGAAAATGAAGTCAGTTATTTTTATATTCTAATTTATAAACCAATTGAATGCGTTCCTGAACGGATGTACTGCCACCTGTCAGATGTATGGCGCATCATTCACGGTTTCCTTGCAGAAATGAACAAGCTGTCCGGTATGTGTGTCTATAGTCCATTCACGGTTTCCATGCAGAAATGAACAAGCTGTCCGGTATGTGTGTCTATAGTCCATTCACGGTTACTTTACACCTCTTTTGAAGCCCTGCAAAAGTTCTACATTCAGGATATTCCTCCTCTTCATGATAACAAAGCTCAACTGACGAGAAAATTCCACCAGTGGAGACACGGCACCACATTCGTGCGCATCCAGTGCTATAATATTTTACATTTTGCGTGAGAACTATTTCTTACTAGATATTACCGACGCACCTATTTTCTCGTCGTTTCATTTATATTAATTATAAATTAAATGTATTAAATTATGGATAGAATATAGATAAACTTTCAAGTTAACCAAAACTAAGGTAATTTTACGTTACAACTCTTATGATACATTGCATATTTATGAAACAACCAATCACGTCAAACATTGGGTGATTTTTCTAAGGTTTGATTCAAAAAGTGCGAGGAAGCCGTGAATAAATTAGTGCAATTAATTTCGTCCGTTGGTAGGAAGTAGTAATGTTGACGCCGCCCAGACAGTTCGAATGTTCCTTCCGAAATCGGCAACATTTTAATGTTCGTCGATTGTTGCTTTTTTTTTTTTTTATGTAGAAGCGAGGGTTGACTCAGATGGTTTAATCGCTGACCTCAACTTCCTTAAGTCCCTAGTTTTATCGCAGGCCCTGGCGGGCGGGAATTTTTTTTTTTCGGGACGGCTGGTTTTTTTTATTTGCGAGGTGTGGCGGACGATGCCGTGGTGTGTGGAGGTTTTCTCGGGGGCTTCCTCCCGCGTCTTCTCATTATTCCGCTGCGCCTCCGCCCTCATCTCGTCTCGTCTCGTTCATTTTTCGGGCTGGCCGGAACAAAAGGCCTGTCTCTCGAGTAGGACAACTTCTGCTAACCCGTACGTCTTCCTGCCTCAGGAAAATTCCTTAAGGGGAGTGGAATGAGGGGGGGGGGGGGTTTATTTAAGATGTAAGTTGAATTACCTCAAAGTAATAAATTGTCAGTGATGGAACAGTTCATTGCCTTATTCAGTCAAATTTAGCCGTGGAGTAATTACAAGTCTGAACTGCATCCGTTTTCTACTTGAGATCACCCTCCGTATCATTTTATCTGTTTTTTAGTGTATCCAAAAAAAAGTGTATCGCTGGAAATTTTCAAATTCATTCGTAAAACATCGCAAGAAGTGTAATTTGAATGGCATTTTTCTATTTTTATGGTCACACATAACTCCCACTTAATTAGTACTTTCAAATATGTGCAACTTCAAGTATAGAGAAGGTGGTGATGTTGCGATGTTGTACTGATCTCGAAAATGCTATTCTTCTTGCGTTTTTTGTTGTAATCACGAAACAAGTGACATGATGATAGGATGTCAGGTGATTCGCAAATACGGACCGCACCACACGAATTTGTGATCAAAACTAAGCAGAAAATACTCCTTGGTAAAAATGCATAAGCCTCCTCGTTTACGAGAAAAACGACATCGAAGTTCCAAAAATCATTGTACCAAACAAATGGCATTCCAATTAGATAAAGGTGAGGTGATGTGGTAGTGCTGAAACTAATTTGTTGATCGCAAGGCACACGGCAAGGGAACGAGCCAAGCTCAGTAGTGCCAAAAGGGCCATGGAGTTCACATGCAGTGAGTACTGGGGCATGGCAATGACCATGGATGCATCCGGCGGCCAAGCTCCGTGCATGCTGCATGCAGCCAACATGCGGAAAAGCGCATTGCTATGGGTGGCGCGGTGCAAACTTCGAACATCTGTTATGACGTTTCAACTTTTGTATGTTGATGCTGTATGCTGTGCTTAACGTGAAATAAAGTCATTTCATTTACTTTAATGACTTTTTTTTTTTTTTTTTTTTTTTTTTTCCACCTAAGAATATTTTCCACATAGTTGTGATCACAGATCCGTGCGGTGCAATCGTTATCCGCGAATTTCCTGACATGATGTATAATAGTAACAAACTGGGCAAGTTTTCTTTCTTCTGTTATAAAATTTCTCTACCGTTTTATTTGTCGGCAACACCGAATCCACCAAAAGGTACAAATTAGTTTCTAGAAAAGAAGCACGATCGTGGCGGGAAGGCATTTTCATAACGGAAACACGAGAACGAATAACTTAAGCGAGACTTTGTAATTGTAATTGGCAATTAATTTGGTGCGACGTGTCCCTTATCAACGAGCGAGGTGGAAGATAAGCAACCTTGATTCCGGCGCATAAGGATAAGGTCCCAGGTGTTTGCAGCACTGCAACCTGTCTCTTTGCACCACGGTTCCTGGCCGCACATCAGCTCTGCAGCACGGATATTCACGTTCGATTCCCGGCGGAGCCATGTCCGTTTTTCACACGTGGGAATGTGGCGGACGTTGCCATTAGCCTGGTTTACATTTGCGCCACATTCATGCCGAACTGACAGAACTATCGGCGCCCATCATGGAGTGGAAGCCGAGACACGAAAGTGAAGCCGAAAATGAAAAACAAGGACAGGGCTAGTAGTGGCAAAAAGGTGCGTGTTTTACATTGCTTTACTATGTAACTTTCTTCCACTCATAATATGGCGGCTGACGTAAACAATCGGTCTGGGCATGCGCAGTTGAAAGAAGTCAGACAAGGCATCGGCTTCACTTGATGAACGCGGAGAAGATAGGCTGCTGCCACTCTATCGTCTATTACCTCCATGCTGCCCACACGTGATCGGTTTTTCCAAATTAAAAAATATATAATGCGACAGCCACAATTTTTTTTTGTGAGTGAGTGAGTAAAGAGATTTGGGCGACTCCGTAACACCGAGGGCTTGAAAATCGACAAGGGTGCAGCGAGGAGCGTGTAGAGCAGCGCCGGAATGAAAGGGCAGGGAGAAACGAGAGATCCCTGAGAAAAACCCCGCCGACCAGCGGCATCGTCCGGCACGATTCCCACATGCGAAAATCCGGCAGCGACCCCGCCGGAAATCGAACCCGGTTTGCTCAAGTGGGAGGCGAGTATGATTTGTTGGGTCTTCGCGTGGCTTGTTCCTCTTTGTGGTGAGCGTAAACTAATTTAGTTGTCACTAAACATACGTCGCTACTCACAAATTGTTTATAGCAGGGAAAGTTGTCAACAAAATATCTTTCTCCGTGTACATTACAATTTTGGTGTTTGGTTTAAAGCTCATTGTATGACTGTACTGATCGTTAATTATTTTAAATAAATACTATCCGATCCCGGCGAACGTTGTTCCGCCTCTTTCACGTTCTATTTCTCCTTCTCAATGACTGGTACGTCAACCGATGTTTGACCGCGATATTGCTGGCATTTCCGTCTTTCAGATCAACAAACATTTCCTACAAGTATGAGCAAAATCGGCCCATAAATATCGAAGTTAGACTCCAACGCTACCTTTCGGAACGAAACATAATTAAAAACCATATTCGCCACCTCAATAACATATGGTGTGAATATGGCCTTGATTGCTCCAGTGCTTTGACAGTGATGATGCGGTTTAATCACGCACAACGAATTTTCGTTGAATAATTTGTGTTATACTTATAAAAAAATATTTTATATTTTAGTGAAAATCATGGGTTCGTTTCCAGGCGATAATTTTTTTTTAGTAATGTTGACATTATAATTGACACATTTCATTACGAATTCATCCATGAAATTGTTGGTACGAGACATTCGAAAGGGTGGATATCCGGGAAATATCGGTGAGGTCTGATCTTTCTGCAAGGAAAAATTTCAGCGTGAGTCCAACTTTTAGACGTCCATGATTAGTAGAGTGTGATTTTGATGGAGCAGCGATGGAATACGCAATGCAAGGGCGAGGTATACGGGAATAATGTTCTTTTTATTTATTTTTTTCATAGTGCGGCATTTTTTCACGATACGGACGGCTATGCGACGAAGAGTAAAAGACAAGTGTTAAAGCAAATACAAAAATGCAAGAAAGCTTAAACTTAACAGAAAAACAATTATGAGGCGATCAATTTTACACCTAAATAGTTTATCTTGTTTCCAGGTACACGTATCAAATAATATGAAATAATACACAACTTATATATAACTCACTACGCATTGCATTTTCTATTGTAGCTCCTGATTTGATGACAACAGCTTCTCTCGGAATTGAAATCAGCAAAATAAAATCTATAGCCACCATTCGTCTCCTGTACGTGTTACAGAGTGCTACGATTATACGCATCGACCAACAAGAAACGAACAACAGAAGTCTGTACCTCACGAGGGCAAGACATACTCGAGTAAATACCTCACTTTTTCTGCAGGATTTGTTTTCAGAGCAATTAAACCACTCAAGCGACTTTCACGGGAGTTTCAACAACTTATCTGAAGTAGAATTTTCGTAAGAATTATGGGTGAACGAATTATTCGTGGCATCTGAAAAGTTCACACGTTTTTTGGTGCGCGTGTTTTCAGCAAGACTGCTTATAGTGTGCGTTTTGTAGTTCACGTGAATGCTCCTGAAGTATTGAAACGAAATGGAGATAAAGTGTAAAGTGCTGTTCTGTTTGCTCGGTAACACGACGAGTAGTGATTTGCAACCAGAAATATTGTGCTCACGTAACTGACGACTGGCAAATATGTTCTTGCTTGCACGCTTGCGTCACATAAAATGTGCGTACCGTTTTGAAATTACTTAGAAACTAGTCTTCCGGCCACCGACTACAAGAAACGCGTAGACCTAATTCTTACGTTATTAATATTTATTGTTCACCTATATTATAATCAGAAACGCGCGTAGTACTATAATACTATCTTGCTTTGATCAAACCACCTTTGAATGCTTAAATAAATCAAGGTCAATGATAAAAAAAAAATCTGATGATGCTAATACAATAAAATGCGATTCCAGGGCCCGATAAATTTTCTGTATACTGCACTTCTTAGTAATAAAAAATGCGATTGTATAGATGCTTGCTGCAAACAATCATGAATTCGGTCCCAGTCATTACAGAAGTTTCGAGGAAGGAAAAAGTAAAAATCTATCAGAAATGCATCAATACAAACCATCAAATCGTGATCTTTTTCATTAAAAATTACTTTTCAAAAATTTAATTTCCTGGGAAAGGCTACTAAAAAAAGCCAGTAATTTATGTTATACAACTTTCCTGGTGTAGGGGTGGGGGGAGGGTTACAAGTTTGTAGCTCTACTCATTGAATTAATTAAATATGGGACTGTAAGCTTTGTTTCCACTCAGCGTAATAATAAAGGGAACAATACGTTACTTAAGGATATGTTTAGCGAAAGCTTTTGACGCATCCGTATGTCAATGAGAACATCAAATAAACTACGTCAAAAAAATACCATACTGGCCATACTAAACATTTGGAAAAACGTCAGTACACGAGTAAATTACCCAGAATTAGACTTCTTAATAGCCCTTAAAAGACAGGTGCGAAATAACTGGCAAAGAAATAGAAATCCCGCAAGTAAAACCGAGTACAATAGGCTTAAAACACAAGTTAAAAATAAGCTCGAAGAATTAAAAATTAAAGACTGGAGCGAGGCCACCAAAAACGCGGCTAAATATCCTAGAGAAATGTGGCGATTAACTAAAGCACTAACAGGGAAACGTAAAAAAATTAAACACGCCAGCAATAGAAACTCCCCAAGGATTTGTTTATAATGAAAGAGATAAAGCCAGCATAATTGCAGAAAGCCTAGAGAATCAATTTTCCCCCAATAAAGATATACAAGGTAAGCAATTCACACAATCAGTAAATAATGACATAAATGACTACTTAAAAATAAAAAAAAACCTCTGAATACGAGCCTGTGACTTTAAAGGAACTTTTAAAAGTAATAAGAACGCACCTCAATATAAATCCGGAGGACCAGACGAAATAAAATACGAAGCATTAGAGAAATTACCTGTAAACGCCCTAGAATTATTATTAAAAATATATAATTCTATGTTTAAACTATGTCGATTACCACAGGCCTGAAAGAAAGCTAATGTAATTACAATACCACAACCTGGAAAGGATCCTAGGAAACCAGTAAACAGATGGCCTATAAGCTTACTAAATAGCATGAGCAACATTTTTGAAAAAAGCCCTTTTATACTGACTACAGTTTCATACAGACGTAAACATAATAATCCCAGATAATAAGTATGGTTTTAAAGCTCACCACGGCACCATACACCCACTAATTAAAATAGTAGAAGATTTAACAGATGGATTTAATAATAAAGAACAAAGATACGCGACAATAACATTATTAGATGCAGAAAAAGCTTTTGACAAAGTCTGGCTACCAAGATTAATGTATAAACTGATAAACTATAATTTCCCAGCCACATACGTAAATTTAGTAGCACACTACTTAAATAACAGACGATTTTACGTAAAAATAGACGGAGCAGACTCTAGCACTAAATTTGCAACAGCAGGAGTTCCACAGGGATCAGCCCTCTCCCCCTTTCTTATACAGTATTTACACGGCTGACATCCCTATAACAGACGCCAGAACTGACGCTAATATTCAGATGTACTCAGATGACACTTCAATAATAAAACAACATTATAATGTAAAATATGCCTTAGCAGCCCTACAGAGACAACTTACAACTCTGGAAAAATGGTACACCAAATGGAGAATTAAAATAAACCCTGGAAAATCCGAGACAATAATAATCACTAAAATGTTACCAAGATCACCTAAAGAACTAATACTGTTTAATCGAAATATCCCGTTTGTTAAAACTGCAGAATATTTAGGCATAACATTGGACCATAGATTAATTTGGCAGCCACACATAAATAACGCAAGAAATGCAGCACTAGGTAAACTTAAACTGATATACCCCATTTTAAATGCAGATAACTTCCCACTAAGCAAAAAACTTTTAATACATAAACAAATAATACTCCCAGCTATGCTATATGGATGTGAGGTATGGGGAAATGCCGCAGAATTAAGATTAAAAGATTTGCAAACTGTACAAAATAAATATTTGAGAGTAATAACTAAACAAGACAGATTCACACCCAATCAAACTACCCATGAGCTTCTCTCCGCCAAATACATTAAAGAAATATTTGTAGACAAAAATAAAAATCTGTATAATAATTTAGAAGGGCATGGCAATAAAATTATTAAAAACTTGGGTAACTATGATCCCGCAGGCAAAGGAAAATTCAAAAAACCTAAACTTATCTGAACACTGCGAAAGTAGGAATGGACCAACCCGCTGTTTGGCAGGTGAAGCCGGCCAATCACAGCGCACGGCTCCGCGAAGTCTGTAAATACGACCACGCTACCAAAAAAAAATTCCGGCATTCGGAGAGCAGCGAGCCGCTAGGCGACAACTGCAAAGCGCAAACTCTTCTCAGAGCAGCTCGTGCAATGAAAGGTAAACATGTGTGCGTAGTTCTTGTTAGAACTGCGTCCGGGCCGTCGACTCCACCCCCCCCCCCCCCTTTACACTCTTTATCCTCCTGGAAGCATGCGTCGGTAGAGCAAGCATGCTGACCGCACCACCTAAGCAGTACACGGTATATTCACTACACTCACAAAAGCACACCGCACCATAACTTCTTACACACACAAACACAACAAAAAGGAAGCAGAGGTGCGCTGTTTCAGGGGTCGACTGCGCGTGGATTCTCGGGCAAGGAGACCTGCCCCACCTCCACCCGGGAATCAGGCCTAGTGGCACTCGCACTTGCCCAGGGAGTAGTGATCATGTGGGCTAACTTTGCAATAATCACTACCACCACTGTATATATCACTTAGCTAGCTTTCAACTCTGGACATACCGGGATAGGTAATTAATAGCTAAAATTAAAGAAAATCATTTTAAAAAAACAATCAAAGTATACATGTGTATAAAATTAAAAAAGAATGACAAAACCATATATATATAAATTCAAATTTTGAAATAAAAAAAATCGAAAACACCATAACGTACCATTGTCATGTACGCACAATGGCGCACCGACTTGATAGTCTGTTTCAGGTCGGGCAGAAGCTGACTTCCAAGAAGGCACAAGGAGGCCCTGCTTTTACTAGAAATCCGACTGAACTATGGTACCAAGGGCCCCCTAGAATATGCACTAATAACGACCACTTTTCTTTCAGGTTTGCACCCTCAGTGCACAACGAAATTAAAAGGGGGGGGGGGGAAGGAAGGGAAAAAACCCCATCAAACTTTGTCCTCCCTAACCCCCCCCCCCCCCCCCCCCTCATTTTCTTACTTAATTATATCGAGAGAAAAAATATTTTTCTTCTCGGGTAGCAGAATGAAAAAAATATGGCACACAATTAACATTACAATTAGCTTTTATAACATACCCACTTTTGAGTCATATCTCGTCCCGAAAAAAAAAATTGAAGTGCTATCAGCACCAAAACAGAAGTGTGCCATAAGTATAAGTAAAAGTAGATGTTAGTAGGTATATCATATATTTGAATAAGAGCCATCAGCGCAAACACATTTGTCTATGAATTTTTTAATTCTCTCCTACACTACACATTGAAACGATGAAACGTACCCTATGGGCTGCCCCCGGTAGACTAGGGACGCACCTATTCAAAAAATGCGAGTTTAGTTAGCAGACTTGCAAACAACAGACCAACATATTAGACAAACATCATCACGACGCTAACATTCACTCCAGCCGTGAGGCTGAGGGGAGCCTCACTCCCCCGCCGAATACAACCACACGTAACTTTACTTAAAAATAGGCAACAACTTAAACAGCCTTAACACGGGTCCTGTGCCCAAGAAACCACAGCTACACGGTGCCCCGCCGCCTTACCCTGTGATTTGAGTACGTGTCGGGGTGCATTTTGTCTTCACAAACACCCTGTGAGTTATGGGAGTCCAGACACCCCCCCCCCCCCGGTCAAGCGACGCACGGGCCATTCGGTGGCGTATGAGGGTTCGGCGGCGACAGCGTAGTAACGAGCTCCTTCATCACGCTGGTCAAACGAGCGCGACACAATACACGGGGGAGGGGGGGGGGGAAACAACAGGTCCCGGGCAATTCTCTACGAGGTTTTCACACCCCAGTAAATAAACAGCTCGATTCCGAACCTACTTTTCCCGTTGCATTTCTATAAATGCATGTCACGTTGAACATCTAATACGTCGGGAGGGTTTTACCAGTGTCTATGCCAGTTTTTTCTTCTATCTTCTTAAAAGTTGTTCACGGTAAAGTGAGTATTTTTTAAAAAGCCCTGCTTTAAAGCTGCGTGTACAATTCCGCATACACCCGCCACATGTAAAATTTACGTTGCCATGTGCCGAGTCACTTTTTTCATGCGTCGGTCAAGTAAAACTGCAAAAAAAAATCACGAAAGTAAACATATCATTTTGCTACTTCATAAATTTACGTGCATTTAAAATACAGAAATTAAAATAAATATTTCCAGTATTCTCAAAAGTTCTCGTAGCACTTTTAATTCAGTGTTAAAGCGTGGAACTACTGTCTCTTCGTCGTTAAAGGCTGTTCACGGTAAAATGACCACTTTTGAAAAGCCTGCTTTTGATCTACTTGTATGCACGTTGTGTATTATTCCGCCTTATGTAAAATTAATATTGCCATGGCCTTCGTCACTTTATTCATACGTTGGTCAAGTGAAACTGAATTAATTAGAAAAGTAATTATTATACAAATATGTTCAATTTTACACTTCGATGCAATATAAATATAAAAGTTATGCCAGAACTCTCAAGTAAGAGTTGTAGGTGGATGGTTAGAGTCGTGGACTGGTAATTTTTTTTTTCCGGGTTCAAACCTCACTTAAGCACAAAATAATTTAACTTTTTAAATATAATTTTCATACACAGCAGAACACCCACATAACGAAAATTAAAGACATTTTCACTATCTACTTTTATTTTAAACGGAAAGTACAAAAAAGTAACTTGGCAATTAACGGAGAGGTTCAGTGAAATTTACGGAAAGTACGTTTCTGAAAATTAACGTGTCGATAATTTTACGGAGTGTTTACTGACACTTCTGGATAAAACTTTACCAGCACTTTTCCGTAAAAGGAAGGAAATTTCTTTAACAGTGTAGCCTTAGATGTCAACTTCAGAGTGCGGTGGCATATGCAGCACACTGTCTTTATTACTTACATTGCAATAATTATTTTAAAAAGTGGCGGAAGGATACAAAATGGCTGCTAGGGAAAGTAGTGACTAGGGCCACAAAAGTGCTCACTTTATCGTGAACAACCTTGAAATAATATTAAACGCCTCAATTGCACATCCGGTAGGGAGGAAGATTTACTACTACGGCAATGGAAATAAGTATAAATAATCTTCGCGTCCATCCTGTTTCCTCAGAAGAATAAGCGGTGCCTACTAGATTCTGATACAGCAATCTGTTCAGAAAAGATACAGCATTGTCGAGAAGGGCAAACACCCGCAAACCGAGTGCTATAGCCGGTTCATGGTAAAGTGAGCACTTTTGAGGCCCTAGTTACTTTTTTTCTTTCAACCATTTTTAATTATTTAACAAACTTTTTAAATAAACATTGCAATGTAAGTAATAAACACAATGTGTGTATTCCACCGCACTGGGAAGCTAACGTCTAAGGCTAACATATATATATATATATATATATATTTATTGACAATTATTCCGAACGAGTGGGCTTTCAAAAGTGCTCACTTTACCGTGAATAGTCTATTTTTGCTGACTTGACACTTTTAACGACCACATTTATTTTTCAATAAGCAGTTCTTTGCCCGGGCTATCGACTTTAATTTTTGCCCTGAAAAAAAAAATTACATCGAAATATCCCATAGATTTTTTAATCCTTTAGTTTCCGTATTAACCCTTTAATGCATAATGTTTCATACACGATGCATCTGGAGGGTTCTATTTTTGTTCGTATGCATATTAATTAAATGATAAACATTTTAAAAACTTAAAGTAGACATAACAATTTAATGTGTGGAAAGGAAAGCACCCTGAATTTAAAAAAAATTAAGTGTATTTGCTGTGGATTGCTCGGTCAGCTTTCGTCATCGGGGATAAAATAAATTACGGCGACGATCTATCGGAATGGCGAACCGATGGATTAACAAGCCGTTCAACGTTCGTACGATGGAAACGGTTTCTTGTTTGCCCAAACTGTTATGAAATATGATCGAAAATCTTAACTCTTAGATCTCTGTTAAGACTGATAAAGGGTGTTGTTATACTTAATGTGGCAAGGGGTTTGTTTCGTCATGGCCATCGATAATCTGTAGATGTTGCGTTCGGTGATGGCGTTACGAACCAGTCGTAATGTAGACTAGAGGCAACTGTTCGGGAGTCGGTTACTCACAGGGAATGCATTGGACGCTGAGCCCAGCTGCTAGTCCATTCGCGGTTTCTTCGCACTTTTCCGAAGCCCTGCCTAAGTTCTACTTCCTGTATATTTCTCCGCTTCCTGCATACTAAGCTTAGAAAGTCAATAAAATTTGGCACCGAATTCGTGCGCACTCAGTTGTAATGATATTTTTTTACGAGAACTGTTTCTTACTAGGCGCTGCCAACATACATTTGTTCTCGCTGTTTTTATAAATATTATAAATGTAATATTATAATTTATAAATAAATAATTGGCAAAACTTCAATTTGACTAAATTAAATAATCATTTTGATTTAACAGAGGTAGGCTATAAAACGCTTGTGATATACGACATATTTAGTAAAACAACCAAACATGTCTGTGCATTGTATGAACTATTCATGTACGTTAGAGTTTTGTTACTTCAGATATATAATAAATACAAGAAACTCCGCAGAAACTAACTTAGTAATTCAAAATCCAGTTCTTGATGTCGTTCAGAAATGAATGCACAGCGTGACTTTTCCGTAGCTCGTAAGTTCGGTGCCGGATGAACAAAGGCAATGGAACCTTAGTAGTGCATACAATTATCGCTCTTATCATATCCGTTCTTCTATGAGATACATGTACAGCTGCAAGCGCTCGCGTAAAATAGTAACTTTATCTTGACTACTAACTAGTTTAATTTTGACAACTTCGACTGCAGTACATGTGCTCAATTTTCAGCTATACGTAGTCTATAATGTTGTAAAAAAAATAGCATTTTAAGTGCGCGGTAATACTAGAAAATAAATTATCTATGCACATGACTATATTTCCAGCAGAGGATTCTGTTAAAGACGGAAGACATTTGTGGCGTAGGCGTGGAAAAAATGAAACACAGTCTGTTTATAACAACCGAAAGAGTTCAATGTTAATTTCCGAGTTCATTGCATTAAACCCGTAACACGTCCTTCCTGAACATTTGTAACTATAATTTTAGTTCCGACCGTAGTATTAAAGCCCGGGTGCAGCACCGACGAAACTGCAGCACTTCCGAGTTAATAAAGGCTTCTTTAATGAAGGCCCCTGTATGTAATCTAATCTGTTAGTACGTGGCTAGCTCACCTGGGAAGGTCGCAACGGAGATCCGCACAGACGCCGGTATTCGCTCGTCAATCAGACACAAACTCATAGACGCGGTCGTCCATTACGAAACCTGAAACGCCGCATTCTCCGACGATTACTGTCAAGCTTGGCTCACAACCATTCGTCGCTTTCGTCAGTCGCCCGTCCGTCAGTCAGCCATGCGTCGGATTTTTCGTCCGTCAATTGAAAGCGACTCGCAGCAGTCCGCCATACGTCGATCTGTCTGGCAAGAAAATGTCCAGTGCTACCACCCAACAACACGAACTTTCTCGTGCAGAGACAAGTGTTTTTAATGAATGTCATAAATATATTATTTTTATCTAACATCATCTATCAGCGTTTCCTCTGAAAATCTACAAGTAATCTTCAGTTCAATTCAAAGATGAAACGTAAAAAAGTACACAACTTCACTGCCTTGTGTATTTAAAACGAACATTATTCAGACAAATAAACAAGTGACTGTTTTTCGACAGCCATGTTCAAGGAACGATATTACAAGGTGGTGGACCATCCGTCCGTCCGTCGAAGGTTAAAGTTTGAGATATACTTGACGGATTGGCGGATAGAAAAAAAAATCGCCCTGCGATTGGTCGAAGATCACGTGACCGACGGGCGACTGACGGATGAAACGGATGGTTGAGAGTCCAGCTCAACACCATTTCCTGCCAGCACACCTACTGCAAGCAACGCAATGGAGGTCAGATATATCGTTGCGGATCGAAAGCAGAAGCATTAAGACATTCGAACGAAAACAAACTATGTAGATTATATTTTTATTCCTACGCCAAATAAACATTAATAGCTGTAAATCTTTTTGTGAACTGTGAAAAAAAAAACTACGAGATCTTGAAATTGTTATTTTATGAGAGTTATGCCACTCAATGTCTACAAACTGATGTTTTACATGACTGTGATAAGCCATATGGTCCACAACGTTGTCTACAGGTAAGCTTTCATCCGGTTAGCGAAAAGTCGAAACAGAAGTCTGTTAAAAAAAACCCTTCGTTTTACAGTTTTTTAACTAAAGAATGACTACACTTTACCAAAGATTATAACAGCCTTGCGTGTCATGGTACCTTGAATTGTTATTAGCACTTCGATGTAATTATTCTCCGCTTGAACATATCTTTCCGCTGGCAGTTTTCGAATTTTATTTTATATAATCTAGCTGGGACTCTTGATGGTTAAACGGCCTAATATGTTATGACGCTATCTACATTAAAATGCGCAAGTCACGAGAAGAAAATATTTGCGAATTACGCGTCACGCGGTTTTTTTTTTTTTTCGGGTCGGCTTGAAGGAAAAAGTTTCTTACGGGCACGTCGCAGATAAAAGTGGAACTAGCTCCGGTTGCCTAGCAACCCGGGCATCTGTTTGCTAGATAGTGGTACTCCGGGCTGGAAAAGGATATTAAAACAATTGTAACTGCTTATCATCTCCCCTCCTTTTCGTAACGTGCATAAAAATGCTATCGTAAAAACATTTCATCTACATGGCTTCGTGCACACGTATGTTAAGTGTAATTTTTTGGGCAAAATGTTTCAATTGAATTACTGTAAAATATGTTTCGGGTGAACTTCCAAAAATATAATGGAAGAATTTACCTATACATAGAACCTACACATCAGACTGCAAATATAGGAAAGGTTTAACCTTGCTACTTTACGAAATTGGGGGATTCGCTACTCTCTTGAGAGTTCCTGAGTGAATGTAGGAACGCTACCATGTAGGTATGTACGGAAAAATCATTTAGCATACGCACTTTCTCACTATTCGCAGACACTGATTTGGTAAATTTTAGAATACTTTCTTAGAGTGAACATTGCGAATTATGGGTGGCTTATCTATACATGTTACAAATGTGGTAAGTGAAAGTCAAGGTAGTAATTGTGTGTTACGACTTGTGACTGTTTAATCAGGTATTACAAATTTGTTATCTACAAACAACGATGGAATTGCTAGTTACCACAATTACTAAATTTCATAACTGCCAACTTTCAATGAGAGAATTCGCAAATACTCCTTAACAACGAATACAATAGGTTTGGATGTCCGAAAGAGAATCGATTGTTCATTCGTATTATTTCTGATGACGAAAGCGGTTTGGTATATTTACATCACTTTTACTCAAAATTAACGTATCCTTGTTTTAGCCTAAGTTAGAATAGGTTAATTGAAATGTGAGAACACTTATTGAGTTAGTATTGTAGGTAAGTAATTTTGCATGAAGCACGTAATTACTGATAAGACTGCTTATCGAACGTTCCTCTACAAATATACATAAGCAATTTAATCAGGTACTCAAACAAAGGATCATGTGCAGTAAAATATATCCAAGCAGAAGCCATTTTTTAACAAGATTCAATAGCAATTATTCGAGTATCTACACAGATATGATGTTAGCCCTTAACATAATTTTAATAAGGCAGTACTATCAAAACATTTTTTTTCAAAGTTTTCTTGAGTTAAGAATTCTGTGGCATATCTCTGGTACCAATAAACTGATTTTATTACAATCTTGGCGTGCTGACTTATTTGTAAATATGTTAAGTGGTATTACATAGATACAATTATTTGCATGCAGAATATACTTTTTTTTTTTTTTTTTTTTTTTTTTTTTCAAGAATTTACTGAGACGCGAAGTTTAGTTTAAATTTCATGCGACACAAATCGATCAGAATGCCACACTAAAGAAGTTGCCTGTTTGTGTATTTAATACACACAAGAATAACTCAAACCACTGTAATAATTTCACAGATAAAATGTGTGAAACAAATGCAGAAATCTATTTCATAAATAGATAATTCATTAGAAATAACTGAAACCATGCTGCCTGTAACAGTATACTGATAACAATGGTTATAAGAACCATCTAGATTCTTACTGTAGTGACAAATATCTGATTGGCTGTAGGTACCACCTAAATATCCTAATTTAGATAGTAGTACCTACATTAAGTCTTCGTTGTATTCCTGTCTATGATTTTATTTGCTACTGTACATTATGGTTGCAAACCCAGAGCACTGTGTTCCTACTATAGAACATACAGTACCCTCAATAGAACAACTTCAACAATATTTGGATTATTCCCACAACTAATAGGGCTGCAGTAACCTAACAGATTATTCTGTTGTTGCTGCCCACAGAACTGTTCAGTACTTTCAAAAGACAGGTCCTTCTGTAATTGCAAAATACTTCCACCAGTTTTTTTAAATTTAATGCGATTGCATTAAAAATTGGTTAGAGGAAGCATAAAACCGTTTCTAAGCACTTGTATACTAAACAACAGTGTTCTAAACTCAAACCGCATATACGTCACTATGACAGTCGTGTTGGTAGAAAAAGCAGTGCGATGTTGGAACACTGGGACTAGTTTCAGTGAACGAACGGTTTGTTTTAAACAAATAAACATGTGGGAGGACACCGTCTCACCACAGCGGAGGGAAAAAGAACGTTTGTGGGGAAAGGGACCGACCCGTTACATTTCCTACTGTAGCCCCCCGACCACTCTTCATGCCACACGGGTTTTGTTCCCAAACAGAATAAAAAGTACTTTCCATTTTATTTAAACCCAATTGTGGTTGTGTCTTCTCTCCGCTTCCTCTAATACCCACCGAAGAGAGTATTTTATTTAAGTTTTTTTTTTTTTTTAACCCCTTTCTGTTCCTTAATGTCACGTCTACTTTAGTCTGCGAAAACTTAAATATGAACTGCGCCTGTATCATATACCTCGCATTCAATTATCGGACAGAATGCTTACATAGCATGGCGAAACTTGAAAAATATATTTTTTTTTCGGTTGTGCTTTCTCGGATGTGTTGTGTTGAAAATAGGACGGGATTCTGATTTATTACTCCAGCTCTACTCATGTAGTTTCTTTTTTATGCTAAGTAGTTCCATACGAGTTCCACAGGATTTACAAATAAAAGGAATTGTTCCCAATATGTCTGAATACAGTCCTATATTTTGATTTAGATGTTTGTAGCTGTTTCGCGGTTTTTAAGTACATCTTAAATCATTATCTTTCATGAATGAACGAACCAAAAAAAATCTTGATTGCAAGTATTTTTATGAAAACGGTAACTGGTGTACAAACTGGTGGCCTAAAGTTGGTGGCGATTTAGGAAAGAAAGTTCGCTAATGTACAGGCTGTTCACGGTAAAGTGAGTACTTTTGAGGTCCTAGATACGTTTTTCTTTCATCCATTTCTTATCTTTTAACTGCCTATTAAAATAAATATTACTATGCAAGTAATAAACACAGTGCGTATATTCCACCGCACTCGGATGTTAGGTCTAAGGCTAAAATCAAATATATTTATGAACTATTATTCCAAGTGGGAGGTCTTTCGAAAGTGCTCAATTAACCGTGAATAGCCTATAAAAGAAGTACGAGTTAGAGTGTGCACGCCAACCGCGCAATACCCATCTCTGTGTTCCAACACTGAACTCCTTTTATTTCTCCAGAACTGTTAAAACCACTGGGCTTCGTCTAAGGTTAGCGCTGTGTACAGAAACGAGAGCTTCCATATAGTATGTTCTCGATGAAGTGACTACAATCGAAATCAACCTTTGAAAAATATCACGTGTAAAAATGACTGGTATTAACACCGAGGTTGCATAGAGAAGTGCAAACTATGGAGAAATCGTACGGGTCATTTCGTTTTACGGCCAACCGTTTGGTCGCAGCGGACCCAATGGATCTTAGCGTACGACATTGCGCAGATATATGATAAAGAAAGTTCACAGTTGACGAGGAGATGTGGGATAATGTCCAAGGTAATATAGTGTGGCTGAATGCTAGTGAATGGATGAATCCCTTGTATCTAATAAGTGTCGTGGACCCATGTCGTCGACCGCTAGTTCGGCTCTTATGAGTGTACTGTACAGTTGTGTGTATTAACGTGTATTGCATCTACATGATTTATCACACGTGGAGCTTCACAACGCACGTTACTGCCTTCATCACAGAAAAACTATGTACCTGGTGTGGTGTCCACACGATCATATGACTGGCCATAATAAAAAACGATATATCGATTCCATATCAACGATGGCAACGCCAACGTCACACTATTTTTTGGAAATTTAGTAATAACTTTATCAACATAGATCTCAGTGTCTTTATGGATATGCAGCAGAGCAAGACCAGTGAGCCTCTTTTCCCCCATTGTTGCCCTGAGCCATGTCTTGAGGCGACGAAGTGTTGAGAATGTACGTTCAGCTATTGCTACACCAACTGGCAGTGTAGCTAAAATCCTAAGAAACAAGTTAAACAAGGATACAGATCTGTGTCGCATAAAATAATAATCTGAGGAAAACTCAAATAATGTTGAAGTTCTGTGCCACTTCAAAACCTCGCGCTTCCACTTGGCTACCCAAAGTTGGAACTCTGCTACAACAATGGTGGCAGGAGCTTCCAGGAGCAGTTTGTATCTCTCTGCCACTTTGTGCACAGCTACAAGATTTTCCCCTGTGTATGTTGTAAGAGGAAAGTAAGATGCCCACATTAAAAAGTTCAATAACATCTGGTTGAATCTTTCGTTGAGATCCGACATAATATTGTTAAACAAGGAAATATAAATTGTTATTCGGAATTATTCCTCAGGGTACTGACTTGGTGTGTATGATGATTCTAACGATGTTTCTGCCGAGAAACAGTGTACGGTGCTTTTAGCAGAACATCAACTTGTTCAGCAGCCTCCTGCACTTCAAATCCGAATCAGCGTTCTTTCTCTTCTACTCAAGGATGATCATAGTGTCCTTCATCGCATCTGTAGTCCTCTTTAAGTCCAAAGATAACGTTTGACGGAAGTGGCCACATGGCATTGTGGTCCCTGAAATATGAGTAAGAACGAAACAGAAGTATGAGAATACGGCTATATGTAAACATAAAGTAGCAGTTGCTCTCTGAAGAATGGTATGTCAATCCGGGAAGCTGTAGACAAATTTGGAATCACAAGGACAACAATACGACACCGCCTTGCTTAAGGAAGCTAAACCAAGGTAAAAGGTAGGGAACCATTCGTAAATGACAGCCAATAATTAAATATTTGTGTAAGAATACACAGACTTGCTGACTTATTGATACCTGCTACACCTATAGCCAACAAACAAACGATTTTTCCCTTTTGTGAAGTCATTAAAATCGAACACCCATTAAACAAAACAGCTGGCCTTGCTGGAAGAAACTGGCTAACATTATTCCTGAATACGCATCTCAATATTGCAGAAAGGAAATCGCAAAATTTGAACCCAGCTAGAGCCCAATATGAATACATTCATTAATGGAGACCATTTGACAAGTTGTTAGCTGTAATTATCGAATTGGATGTGCTTCATAGACCGCAGTCGATTTATTATATGGACGAAAAGAGGAATCGTCTCTGCCTTCACAAGCAACCAGTTATTTTGGCTAAAAAATAAGCCAAACAAGTTCATAATGTTGCCCCTGAACATGGCGGAAATGTTAACGATCGTCTGCGGAAATTCGTCAGGAAATGTTATCCCACCTGTTATCCTCTACAACGGAGATAGAATGAAACTAAAGAGAGAGAGAGAGAGAGAGAGAGAGAGAGAGAGAGAGAGAGAGAGAGAGAGAGAGAGAGAGAGGAGAGAGAGAGAGAGAGAGAGAGAGAGAGAGAGAGAGAGAGAGAAGAGAGAGAGAGAGAGAGAGAGAGAGAGAGAGAGAGAGGAGAGAAAAACTTATTTCCTTGGAGTCAAGTTTTCATGACTACTATTTAGGACACCAGATGCACCAGCGAAGTAATGTGGGATTCTGAGAAGGAAAGCCATTAACTATAGGGCCCATAAAGTTGTAGCTTCTCTCTTCCAGCACAAGAAGAAGTCTGTGGTTTAACCCAACAGTACAAGAATGAAGAGGGTTAGCCAGGCAAGAAACAATTCATAAGCCAGAGCGAATAAAACATTACTTGACAAAGTGAGGCTAGCAACAGGGGGGTCCAAAAATTTCAACAGAAAAGTGAAATATGGTATTGCCATTTGTGTAAGACTGATTGACAAATCGATATTAGATTTTGTAATTAATGTCTTCGCTATTTACATGGTTGATGTGAGGGACTCACTGAACATGATAATATCTCACTATTTGTGTTCTCGTACTGCCACGACTCAAACTGAACAGGCCATTTATTATTATTGATTTTGGACGTTTTTAATTTTAGTTTTTAAGTAACTTGCAATTTTTTTAACTAAAAATTTTTCTGGTAATTTTTACTGACATTTTCTAATGTTTACTGTTCACATTTTATTGTGTAAACAAACTATATCTTTTATCACACCATTTAGAATTTTTATCTCGAACATACAGCTCGTGCAAAGTTAGTTTCAAAACATTTTTGTCTAGTCGGCCAACTTTGGACCAGGTGTTCCTAATGTGACAAAAATCCCCCTTTTTAAAAATAAATATAAAGACAAAAGAATTTTAATTTTAATGGAAGTGTGTGTGATATTCCTTGTACATTAGTGGTAGTATGTGTAAATATATATTTTCGGATTTTTATTTGTCAATGGAAAGTTTTGATACTCTGTGAAGTTTAAGTGGGCCACCTTTGGCACACCTACCTTATAATAGGTGATATTAATGAGCATTAATCAGCCAAAAACATTGTCATACAAATACCCATAATCGTAGCAAGTAACAAATAACAGAAATCGAGTAATTATCTTGATTTTGAGACAAATTTTGGCGATTGGTGTGACTATGTAGTCGTGATATAATCCTTTTTAATAGGCTACAAACATCGTAGTTGCATAAAAAAAAGTCAGTGCAGTATTTCAGATCATCCATTTATGTGGTTTAAATTAAATTATTATGACAACAAATTCGGGGTTTTGGGGGAGGGGGTCATGATCCCTGCACCACCCTCCACCCCTTACCATAGTATACGCCATGGTCTGCCCACGATGCCATATTTGTGAGGGGTTCGTCTTCTTTCTCCAGATTACTAACGAATTCATGGGGGTTATTTTATATGGATTTGGCAATGGATTACACGACCCCTTTATTCGAAGTAGGTATACGGATAAATTTTGGCATTGGAAAAAAAAAAAAAAAAAGAATCTGTACCACCGTGTGTAAATTAGTAGGCGAGATTTATTTACATACTTATACATGACGTATTCAGTTACCGGCCGTTTTACATAGGATGTGCTTATTAAAAAACATTGATTACAAATTCTATGAAACCTTTAAATATTTTATTGACATATAATATAAACGGAACGTGTAGTAAGTGAACGTGTAAAATGTTACTAATATTAATAAGAATAATGTTAAAATGCCAGGCAAATGCTGCTACACAGCAAAAATACAAGGGGAAACAAACTTATAACTAGGGACCAGCAAAATCTGCGTTATTTTATGGTAACATGCTAGACTAACTGCCCTGTGCCTACTTCATTGCAATTCGGGATTTTATTGGCTACTGGTAACTAGACGGTGTTATTTACCTGCGCGACAGCTTTACTGGAGATTGGTTACTCAAACTTTGAGGATTTACAATTGGCCACACGTGTCCTTGAGGCGAGCCCCACACGTTTTCTGGCAATAGCAACAATTAAAAGAATATTTAATATCTTGGAGTTCAGTTTTGCCACTAAATAACAACGCGAGTTTTGCAGGTCACTTTCTTAAATACAAAAAAAAAAAAAATGCAACCGACTCGAACTAAGCACAGTAATCATTACAGCATTAAGAAAATAGCCAACCAGGAGATAAGTTAACACATCATGAATAAATGTAGGTAAAAAATAAATACAATTTAAATTAGTCGACTATGATGCATTGCAATTTTATAACTATCTGTGCTACCATCGGTGTGGACTTTTAATTCCTCTTGAAGGCTTAAAAAAACTTCGTAATTTTTAGATCCTCTGGCAGGTCCTTCCGAAAGGTACAGAGAAATTAACCGACTGTATTTTGTAATTGTAAGTTGTATGTTGCAGAGTTTTAAATATATTTTTTTATAGTATTGTGCTGATTCATCGTCGATTTTCCCCTCAACAGTAGATTATCTATTTGGATAATAAAAGTGGTATAACCATCACGAATTCTTACAACTAGGCTCCCCACTTTGGTCGCACTTACGGATGGAAAGGGAAAGAAAATTGAGGAGTAAAACATTTCTTTTGCTAAGTTTGGAGAAGTCTTCTGCAATGAGAGGCGTTCCTTTTCGGGGTGCTCCTGACTTACGTTCCGAACTTAATCCACTGCTGCGTAATCCCCGCCTCACCACTACAGCTCACATTCTCCTGGCCTATTAGGAACAAAAGTTGTGGAGGGTGGAGAGATTTTGGCGGCTCTTAACAACGACGGTGATTGAGGTGAGTATGGGGTGGCGCCGGAATGAAAGGGCGGGGGGTAACGGGTGATCCCCGAGAAAACCCGCCGACCGACGGCATCGTCCGACACGATTCCCACATGCGAAAATCCGGAGTGACCCGGCCGGGGATTGAACACGGATCGCCTTGGTGGGAGGCGAGCGGGCTAACCGCTCAGCCCCCGTGGCCCCGACAGGAACAAAAGTTGTATCCCTCAGATATGGCAGCCGGCTCTGTTTACCGCCATATTCCTCTCCAATACAATTGCTGACCTGAAAAATTAGCGGATTAATTTTGGGACCAACTAGAATTGGAAAACTCTTACGTTTGTATCAACTTTCCACGGGTCCACCCATTGTATGACACCTCCTGGAGAACCCTGGGCCAATGGGAAACAAACAGCAAAATGCACGCCCAATCGTCGCTCTCCACCGTGGCAGCAGGTAACCAATGGGCAATCGATATCTGCACGATTGCACATAATACCGCAGTGTCTCGCAATTTGTCAGGTCTCTGCCTATTAGGAAATTAATAGAATATTGATGTACGTAATGTAGTATCTTAAGATGTCCCAAAATCAAACTCTGGCAAATTTTATTCACAGTATATTATAATATATATATATATATATATATATATATATATATATATATATATATATATATATTACACACACACACACACACGTACATTAATTTTCATGTAATCATTATGATTTAAAATTTTAAGTGTGTCTGCGTTAAAATTTGGGTTTGAACGTTAGGTGTATAAAATTCGAGAAACCTACCGACGAAAGAAATATATGTTAGACTAATACTGGAAAACACGTAAAAACTTAAACTGATGGAATGAGGGACAAATCACAACTTTTCACTTGTACATTTACACAAGCACAAGTTTTGAAGGCATGTTAGCTGAGAACTTCTTATAGCTTTAAGGATGAACTGAAATTATTACAGTAAAAGAAGTAACAGAAAAGAAATGCTCAGCAGACGACATTTGCAGCTACTTTTTTAATCAATGTTTGCTGGTTTGTTGACAACTTTACTACTCTATTCGCGTGATTGATTTTGTGTTAGATGAAAGTCTTATTAAGCGGTTGGTATGTTATCCCCTCCTTGTTTAAACCGCAGTTACTATTAAGACATTCTACAAGAAAACGTTCGAGTTCAAATATATTCTAATAATTTGGACAAAACTTGAGACACCGCAAATATTTATTTAAAACATCACGTTAATGATTACGCTGTGTCAGACTTGCGCGTACCGTGATGCGGATAGCAAATTTCTCTCGCTCACAAAAAGTCACCGATTTGATCCTACTTTTGAAACACCGGAAGTGGTTATAAGCACGTGATATTCTACAGTTTCACACAACTGTCGGAGGGGGGGGGGGGGGTTACTGTGAATAATAGCAATACATGCGGAGTCCAGCTGAAGTGCTTTGCTCTTGTGATCTTTGAATGAATAGTGCAATGCGGGTGAATGGCTATATTGAGATTTTGGACGTAGTAGAGTGTACGGCGGGGTTTCAAAACGCTAAGCGGGGAATCAGGCCCTACACATGACATGTCTTGCGATAAGTCAACTTCCGATTATAGCGGTCAGAACACTTCCGGAGAAAGGGGTAGCACTCCGAGCTCACTAAGCGAGGCTACAGGTCCTCTAGAATGTCAAAAATTGTAAACTTGTTCATAAACCGATTTGCAAATTTGCAAATCCGATTTTATAATTCAATAATCGGAATTTTACAAATTTTGCTAACTTTTGCTGATTTTTGCTAATATTTGCAATTTTTCAAATGTGGTACATACGCCCTTTTTGCACAAATTATTTGGGACCCACCCGTCCCTACTACTGTATGGCGGGGGTGGGGTGGTTTTGGGTCAGATGACCAGTATAAAATGAGAGTGCTTTTTAAAGTGCTCACTTTACCTTGAATAACCTATAATAGGCATTTCTAGCATGCATTTTTCTTCTGTATTAATCATATTTAAACTTAAATTGTCACTGTTCTTCGCGAAAAGATTCCAAGACTAGTTAAATTGGAAAACACTTTAGTTCAGAAACAATTTCGTTGTTGGATGACTTGATCTCACACGTATGAAGTGTCTGCCAGCCAATCACGGAAGTTTATTGCAGAGTAACTAAACTCTGATAGGCCCAGACACCGGCCAATGGCCACAGGATACCTTCTTGTGTGTACGTAGAATGTTGATGTCTATCATGCACACAAACCTTTTCACGAAAAATAAGTGGCTCTATAAATTGAGTTGAGAGATTTGGGCAGCACTTAACGATGTCTTGAGAGACGATGAGGGTGAATCGAGGTGAGAATGGAGCAACTCCGGAAAGCAAGAGCGGGGAGAAACGGGAGATTCCGGAGAAAACCCGCCGACCAGAGACATCGTCCGGCATGATTTTCACATGAAATTTGTGGTGGCAAGGAAGTGTCGACCTTATAATGCGAGCTTTAGTATATTTGACTTTTCAACCCTCACCCTACATGCTTAGACAAACACAGTTAACTCAACCGACACGAAAAAATTTCAGTGGAAGTAAATACGGTTGGTAATTTTCGTGTGGTTTAGCCGTTTATTTATGAGACATGAGCGACATAATAGCAAGAATATGAATTTTGGAAAACATGAGAAAATAAGTTTGAATAACGTTTCAGCTAATCTTATTTAACTGAGCCTCAAAGTTATCTGATTACTTGAAAAGTATAATATGCTAACCTACACTAAATTCAATTACTCTAAGTGAAAATAGCTCCACTTAGAATCAGTGGAAAACCACTGATTGTTTCAGTAAAACAATTTCACTGATTGAACAAGTGACGGCCGACTGCAGTGGCGAATTAAATATTGCTTTTACTGAATGCAGACAAATGATTACGTGAAATAAGCATATTTACGATAGTTAACTATTTATATTGTGTGATTTACCGTAATTAAAAAAATTAAAAATAAGTTTTGCAGGTGGCGAGGATTGAAATCGCGCACCCTGCGTCTTTAGGCCGTTGCCTTACCAACTTTTTTTAATTTTTTTTATTTATTATAAAAAACAGATTTATTATCACACACGATATACAGAGGCGTTTACCCCTTAAACTATTATATACAGTACACATTCAACCCACAATATAAACAACAACAAAATACTCAATAAAATATCTACACAATTCTTAACATAGGGGCACAAAACGATATGAACATTTGGCGAATTGGTTTTACTGGCAAAGTCGATGAACACACAAAAAATTATTTAACGCGAGGGGCAGCGCCCGGCGTACACCCCGACACGTGACACTGACTTATAACACTACCACCTATCAACGATTACTACTGAGCCAACACACCAAGTTGAAATACGGGTGAAAAACATGTATCTTAAATTTTCCTCGAAATCCTGTAGTATGAAGTTGTATGTTCATACTTTTCGTGTTTGGTTTGATTGGTACCGTTAGGATTGTTAAAACTAATAGTATATACGAGTGCACTCTCTTCACCACGATAAATGCAGTTTAAACATTCAAACAGAGCTCTGCGACGATTACATGGAATCGAAATGAAATATGTAAAAACGGAATGAAAGACTGAGTGGTCAAATTACCTCGTAAAATGGCGTTTTGAAAGACGAAACACATTTTAGAAAGTATTTTGTATTAGTTTTATTCGTTTATTCGTTATTAGTTCACTAGATACGTTATTTAACGGCCCATTTTAAACTATGTTCGATGGCCATTTTACACGCAGTTTTACTGATACATAGGGCCATCTGTTTATCGCGAAAAGATTCCCACTGAGGCTAGACTCCAATGTCCTATGGTACACGTGCAGTTTTCATTTCGTTATCGGTCACGTGTCTTCGTCGAGAGACAATTCCTTACCTGACTGGACCAATCAGAATTGGGCAACTCCGACAGTGAGTGCCCGTGATTCGCTGGCAGGCACTTACAACGCATGACAGTTAAAGTAAACCAATTACAAAAGTGTATCTGAGCTCTAGTGTTTTGGAGTGCAAGTTGTCCTGAAATATTTTCGCGAAGAAACAGGTGGCCCTACTGATACATCAGTCAAAAATAATTCAAGATGGAGTAAGTTGCTCAGATGTTTCACTGGTCCATCAGTCAAACAATGAACCACTTATAAAACAGTGGAAAAAATTACTAACGAATCAATGGTAAATGTCACTGAATCAATCAGTGAAGGAAATATAGCAATTTTTTCACTGGTTTATCAGTTAAATTCATAAAGCGACTGTTGCATCAGTCTGATACGTTTGGCTGATTGAAACAGTGAAATTCTCACAGATTCAGATTTAGAGTGTATAAGGTCCTTGCGGACTTGGATCGATAAATTAATAAAAAATAATCGAATTATTTTGTCCTGATCTTGCGAGCTGTTTAAAGAGCCACTTTGGCCACACTAAGTTGGGATCCACAGACAACGGCGTATGTGGGTCCGTGTAAGTAATGGTCGACTGACTTTATTAAGAAGAGAAACACAATTCCAAGCTCCGCTTGTCTGCTCAAACTGTGAAGAATTGTATTCGATATGAAAGCACTAACATGCGAATCGATACTATGCGAATCGATACTCTACATTTTTGTTTTGTGCTTGCTAATGTCCTCAGCTGGGAAGTTATGTCAAAAGTGTTGCAGAGATCTTCGGCGGCAGTTGAATTACACTCACGAAGATCGCAGGAAATTATTGGTGCTCTTCCGTCTAATTGGGTGAAGCCAATTAGATGTTCGCTCTGCTTCGTGAGACGTCTGGATGTGGATTCTTCGCCCCTTATTGAGAAAAGACAGCTGTATATGACGCAGAGACAGCTTCGTTAATTTGGCCAGGTTGGAGCTGAGAGATCTGTGTATTTCAGCCAGTAGTGGCACCTGTCCAAACGTATGTTTTTATGCTTAAAATTTTTGCACGCGTACTAAAAGTTAATTCCTTCGCTTACTGCACACGTCGCGTAAGTTTTTCAACAGTTTGTACCTACATAGTTAAGGGACTGAAATGCACTTATTGCCATAAAAATCGCTGCATCCAGAAGAAGACGAAAGAACAGAGCGAAACTTGGCACAGGCAATGGGGACAACGATCAGAACCACTGATCACGTCAAGACACGTGAAACGTTTATTTTGAGCGAAATCGTAGTCAAAAATTACCTCGAGTATTTCACCACCCACAGCACGCTGTCAGAGAGATGTCTAATGTATCCTCTGAAAGTATGTCCATAGTTGTTGCAATTGCAGCTACAGTCAATCAAACCTTTGAATCACACCTTTGAAAAATCTCCCCATGTATGACTTGTTTAGTTATTTCCTAAATAAGTCCTGTATCAGAAGCTTTTTATACTGGTGTTCATAAAAGTTACCTTTTTTCCTGTTAAATTGAAATGTTATTTATATTTTATGTATAAATTATAATGCTTCATTTATAATATATTTGAATTCCAAAAAAAGGGAGAAAATGGGTATGTTGGTAGCTCCTAGTGAGAAATAGTTCTTATACAAAATAATGTTACACTTAGTGTGCACGAATGCGGTGCGTTGACCCTCTGGTGTAATTCCCCAGGATTAGGTGGAGGAATGTCCTGGAAGTAGAACATCAGCAGGGCTTCAGAAAAGGCTGAAGTAAGCGTGAATGGATTATACCTAAAGATGTCGCAGACTCATTGACGACCGAAGCTACCGTCCCAGCTGGCTCCATACACGTTCTATAGGCGACAATTCCGAGGGCCAGGCTGGTCAAGGAAGGGCGGCGGTCCTGGAAAATCCGTGCTGTATGTGGGCGGACATCGTCCCGTTGGAAAGCTTCCCAGTGGGCATGCGCCATGGAGGGGAACACGCTAACCCGCATAATCTCCTGACTGCACCGCTATGCCGTCAGTGTTAACAGGGAATGCCGAAAATTATAGCAGAGCCACGAATCAACCAGGGGCCGCGGTGGCCAAGCGGTTAACTCGCTCGCCTTCCACCAAGGCAATCCGGGTTCAATCCCCGGCCGGGTCATCCGATTTTCGCAAGCGGGAACCGTACCGGACGATGCCGTAGGTTGGACGGGCCTTCTCGGGGATCTCCCGTTTCCCACGTCCCCTCATTTCCGGAGCTGCCCATACTCTCCCCAATCGCCTTCATCGGCTCTGAAGACCTCGCTGTTAAGAGCCGCCCAGATCCTTCCACTCACGAATCAACCAGTTTTGGTTGCATGTCATCTTTAAAAAATGGATTTATGCACTGTTCATACTCGAGTATCTACAGATGACATCCGTGTTCATATAAAATCTGAGTTCGCCCCTAAAGGCGATGTATTGATATTCCTCATGCGTATGCCATCCGATCATGACTAAACGGCAAAAAAAAAACTATCCAATTAGCTCATTCTTACACTTATATGCATTAAAAAAAAAAAAACAAATCACAAGAATTAATTTTAGTACTCGAAAATGTTTATCTAACATTTTTGATTCAACGTTACCAACATTATTGGGCGTAAGGCAGTCAGCGTGCCAGTTAAAATTCATGCAGGTAAAAGAAGTTACATTTTTTAAAGGTTGTAATAAATAGGGTGTGGTGGAAAACTTGGAGAGATATATATTTTATTTATGCCCCACGTATGGGTACAAGCCACTGCAAGATAAAGAGAAACACTGCCGTGGTTTTTTAGTCAAACGTAATGTATACAGGCAGAACTGCATAATTAAAGGGCAACGATCTGGGAGAAATTCATAGAAATAAAATTAACATCGAACAATAGCCAACTACCAGCTAATTTGCATACTACAAACACGTTGTCGAAGTTGGTGAGATTCCACACCAACAGACTTTCAATTACCTGGATATCTCTGCTCGCATTCAGCTTCTGTGCAGCCCTCTGTATAGCTACACAACACTAAACACATGGGAAGACATAGGGACTAACTATGTATTTATTTAAAGCAATTAAAAACTTCGAATGTTTAAGCAATGATTTAATGTGGGAAAATATTATGGAAATAAATTGCACGAAAAATTTCGTTCCTTGGTAGTGCCAAAAAGGCAAACGTATATGCACGTAGCACCTGGACTAAGTCCTTAAAGATACCTCTCATTATGTCTGCTACAAATGCCAGTTAAGTGAGTAGAGTATTTGAAGGTGAAATAATTTATCTTAATATCTTGAATGTTGCTTACACTTAAAGTTTTGCAGAGTAGATTTAATTCGGTTCAAATTAAAAGTCACTTATGTTCACACACTTGGCCGTTACAATAAATTACGTGCCTGTATAATTACTTTTTTTCAAATGCTCCTGGCTAGCACAGTTTATGTCGGTAGAGCACTCAGACACTTATTTAAATCTCAGGCACTTTGTGACCGCTGAAAAGTGTCGGGAAATGATGCTGCTTACTTTAAAAGTGCCTTAAACGCTCTCACGTACGTGTAACGGTCACTGTGCATTAAGGTGGGGTAATACCTTGTATAATTGTAGAGTTTTTCACACTTATCTTACACGCAGCCCTTTCCTAACGGAAGTACTGAGTACCGTTGGCTTATCACTCAAATTGTAGCATACTTCTTTGGGTCGAATTAACCTTAAAACATTTAACTGTATACTTTTAACGTAGAACTAAGGCCTCACTGGCCTGCTGCCGTTGTGACCCACTTAATTCAAGATGGAGTATGGAACGTTCCATCACCATCCATTATCTGCAGCGGTTAAATATTCAAATTAACACAGAGCACATCGGGCTTAAACCCAGGGTGGTTTTCAATACCGTGACAATTCAAAAGGTGTGCCTAAATGTTGCCAACTTGCACACAATAAACAAGTTGCTTAAAACCTGATAAAACAAAATAAAATAATAATAATTCGCATATGGAAAAATTTTCAATACAGCTGCTACGTGTACTTTAATATTAAGTAGAATTAAGATAATAAAATTATCATATAACAATATTACATGTGAAACATGCGACAACCATAACATTTTTTTACAAAATAAACATGTTTTTACTCTTCCAGGCTAACTTAAAATGTGTTGAAATTCAATTCTCGCTTGCTAAATAATCAGACGTTACAAGGTTGATTTCAAAAGTGCTCAATCTACTGTGCACAGCTAATGTACACTTGACCTCTATTGTTTTTGACCCCACAGTTAACCAGGAGACCTGCAAAATTCACGTCATTTTCAGGCAGAAAACTTAACTGGAAATGTTTGTACGTTCGCTTTGCATCTGCCACGGGCTGACAATTTGTTTATCATACCCATAGGTAGGGACACCCGAATTTCGTGGAAAGATTTCACGACCAGTTGTATACCATAACACTTGAGCCACTTTCTTGACTGGATGATCCAGGTGTTACGCGATTTAGGCGCCTGCCCGCGAATCAAAGATGTACAGTATCGGATTGGCCAGACACACGCCGCCAATAAGCAAAATAAAACTGCTCGTATGCCCGTAGGGTATTGGAATCTAGCATGTGCGGGAATCTGTTCGCGAAATTCGGGCGTCCCTACCGATGGGGCTCGTTTAACCAATAAGGAAAATTCAACGCTACAGTGATATGTTGTAATCTAATCTCGGAAATAAATGACACCGTATGAAGGTTCGTACAAAACTGGACAGGATGTGGTTACATTGCTTCCCTGTTTTTGTTCGGAACTGTAATAAGAAATAACGTAGCATCAACGAGAATTTTTCGCAGACACGATTTTCAACTCGTTAAACTAACACACTGGACTGCTTTCGAAGAAACATTTCATCAGAATACTGTGGAACTCGGCATTTTATTTGCTGTTGCCGGCCGACAGTAAAAGTCTGATGCATCGCCGACAAACAGGATGGCGACAATTCATAATGGAGTCCAGTTGAGCGATGTGTTTATTACAGATATCGTCGACTGACACATATTTCCTCTTTTAACACTTGTAAACGCGAGCCGAACGGTATTTTACGAGTAGGACTCTATTCTCGGATTTTGTTCCCGTTTCTCCAGTGGCTTTTCACAGAACAGCAACCGAATTTGCTATTCGATATTGATACATATAACTTTCACAAACAGTATAAGTCCTCATATTAAAAAATATCTTGGGAATCATTAATAAGGATGTTTGTGGTATCTGTAGGTAGAATGGAACTTAAGTATTAATTTTGTTAATAATGGCAGTTCTTTAAAATTCAGTTATTCCATGGACACATTTCAAAGTCATAAATAGAACGCTCCAATATTTATTAGATAGAGGGAAACAATAAACGAGAATATATTGAAATAATAACAGCGAAAAAACTTCAAATTCTTAAACATTGCTTTTTTTTATACCCTTAAAATGACCCCTTTAGTGTAATCTAAAGAGATGTCTGGATCAGATATTAAGATATTATAAAATGTTTATATCCTCTCTCACAACAGAATAGAAATGACAAGGATTTCCTTTATTTCGGAATGACACTTAAATAGAGAGAAAAAATGGGCCAGAAAGTAAAATAATTGCACAAGCATAAATCATCAATCCCTAGAAGCAGAAGAGCTCACATTTGTAGAGTATCAAACAACAGTATTTCAGGTAAGAAATGCGGGCCATCCATCCAACTGCGAACTGATTAAAACATTTATTTTTTTATTTTAATATGTTTCAAAACAGAAGATGCTACAGTGCGCTACCTTCTTCGGGAAGCTGTCTACAGCTTCCACGTCATCGAGTTTGTAGTTCTTCCACCGATAGTAAAATCATGAATAGTGAATATTATTCGCATAATTTTGAACAAGTCTCGTTAAGTTTTACAGAAAATTCTTTGGTAGCCATTTGTAAAGGAGGTTACTGTTCAGACGCCTTGCGCGTGGATGCGAATCTGGCGGCTACAGGCCCGACAGGGGGTGGCGGGAGGTGAGCAATGTCTCCTAGAGCGAAACTCATGACAATCACGTGGTAGGCCTTCAAGATGGACACGTGGCAGCCCGTCGCCTGTAACGGTTGGTACCGAAGTCGGAATTCGAGAACTGGAGTAAAGGGAGATCGCCGAGAAAACCCCCCTAGCCACAGGCAATATCCACCATGTTTTCTATAGGCTCTCCGCAGTAAACTGGACACTTTTAAGGGGGAAATATCCTTGCTATCTTGGATTTGCATGATTTACTCATTAACTTAATTTTCGGAGTCAATATTTTAAAACCAAGCTAGTCATGACATAGGGAACATTTTAACAGTTATTTCTAAATCCCACTTATTTTTCTGAGGTGTTTAGTGTCACATCTGTAACCGTAATCAAACATGATCTGATTATTTAATAATTTCAGTCCCACATGGGAAAATTCAGGCATATTAGAAACCCCATAAATAAAAAAAAAATGGTCAAGGAGTCGTCCATGTCATGTCTAGCTTCGATTTATTATTTCTGGTCATACATTGTCATTAAAAAGATTTGTAAGAAAATTCGAAGATGTAGTGGATACTACCCCCTGAAAAACCTGCTTACGATCTACTTGTATGCACGTTATGTATTCTTCCACCTTATGCAAAATTAACATTGCCATGGGCCTCATCACTTTATTCGTGCTTCGGTCAAGTAAAACTGCGACATTTTTAGGAAAGTAAATATTTATACAAATTTGCTCATTTTCACACTTCGATGCATAAAAAACAGAAAGAGAAAGAAATAATTTAAGTCGTCACAAATGGTTACCCAACACTTTTTATTCGACGTTAATTATATCGAACTATTTTCCATTAAGCGTTACCAACTTCACTGAGCAAATGTCACTCAGCGCGCCCATTAAAATATATGCGTTCAGGGGCAGTGACTTTTTTCAAAGGTTCATTTCAAAAGTGCTCACTTTATCGTGAACAGCCTTTCCCAACTTAATGGGAGCTAGTCACCCAATGTGCGTATTACAATACATTATGGTAGGGGTAGTGACAAGTCAGAAATGGCGTTGAGAGCCACGCTACGTGCTACGTGCTACGTATCCGTAGCCACCATACGCGTCCGTATGGTGGCTCAAGTGGGCTCCGTCAAGGTTAATTCTACTCAGGTTGAGAGCAAAACGAATTTTTCATGGGAGAGTTTCGCATAGGGAAGATTTCCACTGATAGGTGCGCAGAGTTCCTAAGAGGTCACTTTTAATTAAGATTTTAAGCTACGTGAATAATAAAAGAGAAATATTTTAGTTAGTAACGTAGTTATTTTATATTTATTACTGATTATTGCAATCATTTTATTTTCTAATGTATAAAATTGAGAAAACTCAGTACACATGGTTAGCGGCGAAAATTTATGGTTGCCAAACTAAAAGCATTATCTTTACCAACCTGGGTAGAATAAACATTAGCCCCGTCGACTGGTATTGATGTTCCGTAATGCGTCGGAACACATGGGCGTATAGGGAATTTAAATGCTAAATTCGGACAAAGTTCTCTGAGTCATTTTATATGCTAGTATTTTCAACTTAGGAATTTTTTGTTGGAGATTGAACGCATATAGATTTATAGACCTTCCAAATTTTAGTTTTTAAATTTTAAATGGAACAATTTTACAAATAATAAAAAAGGTACATTTAAAATTTTAAAAATTAAAATTTGGAATGTTTACAAGCCTAGATGTGTTCAATATGTAACAAAAAAATATGCTGTTAAAAATACTACCACAAAAAATAGGCTGAGAGATCTTTGTCCGAATTTAGCATATAATTCCCCATGCGCTTCTGCGTGATGAAGCTTGGCCTTAAAGCATCGCTACTTCCCCTCCTTTCCCCTCTCAGGGGACTGCTGCTGGCGTGCGTGGCGTGTGTGACGTCAAGAAGAGACAACCTTTGATGTTTTCCAATCAAGTAATATGTTTTCCGACCTTCCAGAGAGTTTTTGCCATGGTTGGGCAGAGAGAGAGAGAGAGAGAGAGAGAGAGAGAGAGAGAGAGAGAGAGAGAGAGAGAGAGAGAGAGAGAGAGAGAGAGAGAGAGAGAGAGAGAGAGAGAGAGAGAGAGAGAGAGAGAGAGAAAGCGAGAGGAAGAGGGACAGTGAGAGAGGAAGACGAAGAGAGAGACAGCGAGAGAGGAGGAGGATGAGAGACACAGCGGAAGAGAAAAGGTAGAGAGAGACACACACACACACAAACACTCTCATGAACATTCATAGCGGAATTTTGTTTCGTTCAGGAGAGATGGACACCCAGTTTTACATAAGTATTGTGCTTGGTTTTTGATATTTATTATGGGGTCAGGGTAGAAAACGTGTATTGTAAAATGTGAAAGTTATTGTATTGTATTGTCATTGAAATTTTCTTTGCGTATTTTTTAATTTTTGAATGGCATTTTATTACCCATTTTGGTCGTTTTTTTTCTTCTAAATAGTGTACCTAAAATAATTTTTGTATAATGCTATTTCTTGGGGAATTTTAGAAAATATATTTTGCCCAGAAATATATACCACAAACTTAAAAGTTTTAGCAACTATCACAAATCCAGGAATTACTTGTCCGCTATTGTGCCTTGTGACTGTTGCTTTTTTCCCCCGATACTCTGTGATAGACTTGGGTAAATTAAACCACTACTACTGAATGACTGAAGAAAAAGAGAGAGATATATATATATATATACGTGTTTCTATCGCGTGTGTCGTAAGACATCCGTCACACGTTGATTTCAAAAGAGCAAAATCAACCGTCAACAACCTATTCATGCGAGTATAGGCTGTTCACGGTAAACTGAGCACTTTTGAAAGCCCTGCTTAAGATCTACTTGTATGCACGTTGTGTAGTCTTGTGTCTCATGCCAAATTAACACTGCAATGGGCCTCGCCACTTTATTCATGCGTCCGTCAAGTGAAACTGTGAAATTATTAGACAAGTAAATATTTAAAAAATCTGCTCATTTTTACACTTCCATGTTAAAAAAATTACAGGAAGCGAAATAAATAATTTAAGTTATCACAAATGGTTACCTAACACTTTTTTTTTTACGTTAAGATATGGAACTACTTTCCCTCCAGCGTTGCCAACTTTACTGGGCTCATGTCACTCAGTGCACCTGAGAAATATATGCAGGTGGGAGCAGTGACATTTTTGTAAGGTCGATTTCAAAAGTGCTTACTTTATCGTGAATAGCCTTTGGACGGGCTGGCACCGGCTGGAGTCCCGGATAGCCTTGCTGAGGTACCGGGCGAGCCTTGATGAAAATTATCTCCGACGTTTGAAATAGGCTGTACGTGCAAAGTAATACACGCGCTCAAAATTTTAAATGAGAATAGTTTCATTTAAGGGCGCTGAAGAGACCAACATAATTTTGCACATTTCTAGCATGTTATATCCTATTTCGTAGTGACGTGAAATAATCTATATCTATACTAGTAAATAAAATAGAAGTGTCTGTCTGTGATTTTCAAATTTTGAACTTCTAGTAATTTTTTTCATATAGTATAATTGTTAACTAAGCCATATATAATGTTTTTTTTTAAATGTCTATCTGTATGTCTGTCTGTCCGACCGGATTTAACTCAAAAACCACTGAACGTATTGACGTTAAATTCACACAGTCTAAAGATAATAACCCCATGACCAACTTAGTCTTTGTTTCATCAGTATATCTCAAATGGTTTCGGAAAAAATGATGATCAGGTATGTACATAGATAATGGAATGAACTTTTATTAGGATTACTGCTACCTGTGGCGCAGTGGGGCCGTAGTGACTAAGCGGATAGATATATCAAATGGGGCCGCAGTGGCTAGAGCGATATGATTGTCAGGGATGTCAATAGATACTGGATTAAGCTATTCCTGGGATTATTGCATAATAAAAAAAATTGTCACCAAAAACTTCAACATTCTTTTTCTTTTATGGGCTGTCCTCCTTTCCATCCCGAGAGAAGTGGCTAGATCGATTCAAAGTCCTAAATTTCATGCTAACGAGGTGGCACTGGTCTGCGAGTACTATGATGAACGTGTACTCATTGACAGAAATTACTTTTCAATGAGAAATCCAGTTCTGGTTTCCTGCGTGACTGGTTTTCTACGTGATCCACTACAACGGAGACTGGCCACAATTATGCACCGTTCGATATGTTGACCCTGTTGCGAGAATACTTCAGAAACATGCGAGTGGCTTTCCTAAAACGATCTCCAGGAATTTTAAATTTTCAAAGTTTTTTTTTATACAAATTGCAAAATCAGGAAAAGTTATGATGCAAGGCTACAGCTCAAAATTAATGTTCATGTTATTACTTGTGGTGAAAAAAAATTTGTTGGAAATTTGTTTCGTAGTTTCCACGCATTTCAATTTTTACGTCCGAGATCGAATTTAAAGTTTAAAGAACCAGAAGACGAATTGTTAATGCAGGTAAATATAATTTTCGGGTTTTAATTAAATTTTAATACTACATTTTTAATTTCAGTAAACACTTTAGCTGAAATCAATTTTGTTTAAAACTATTTGTTTGGAGTTTTCTACGAGTCAGTATTTTAAGTAAAAATTCTTGAATTTACGCTAAAACGAACCGTGGTAAATGTTATTTTTCCAATTATTTAGTATTTATTATCGATATCACGTCGCAAAGCCACAAAAATATCCTCAAAGTCTAGAAAAAATTTGGCAGATTGGCAGTTTTAAATGAACGTCGTCCTTTGCACACACTGACGATCGGGCATGTGAATGCAAAGCTAATATTTGTAAAATAATCCCTGGTTCTAAGCACTCGACTGAGTTTTGTCGATCAGCGCAGAAGCAAGCAGAATGGAAACTTCGTCTGAGAAATAAATGCCGCCATTTGCTGCAGTTCCCTGCTGCACTCGTACGTCAAGCCACTTGCGCCATATTTCACTATATTTTCCTGTTTTCAGTCGGGAGATTGCTTCAGATTGCTCCATTACTGTCGAAATCATTTAAACAATTACTTTCCCGTTCCCGGCTTTATTGTAAATCGACAGGCGGGTATAGCTAGAGACCTGCGAAATTCGCGTTGTTATTTGGCATTGGCCTAACCGTCACAGCGCTGTGTACAGCCGATCCGGCGTCGTTCCTCCATTGGCCGCGGCACAGGAGTGAAGTCGCTCCCGTTTAGACTCGACTGCTCGTGATTGGGTTACACAATTGTGAAGTGTTCATTTACTGGCGCAGAGCGCCACGTGGCGTGTCAAATATAGTATGGATCCGATGACAAACTTGCGGCAAAAGATACATGCGTTTGAAGTTTAACGTGTCCTCAGATAATAACACGAATTTTGCAGGTCTCTAGGCAGGGATAGCGTAATGTGGAGTGCAAACTTTTAACAAACGTTTAGATTCTAGGCTGATCAACACTGTTAAGTATTTTTTCTGGTAAACTTCCTAAACTGTAATGGAAGTTTATAACCTAAACACTGTATGGTAACAATACCAAACACCAAGCTGCAGATATGGGATTTTTTTAGCAGCGCTACTATACAAAGTTGGGAACTTCCTTGAGCGTTTGACTGTTTCATGAGCAAATGTAGGAAAGCTACAATAAATGTACAGGAGAAAACATTGCCATTCCTGCTTTCTCACTAAGAGTATACATTCAAAGCCACTAAACGAAAAACACACATTAAATGTCCCATTATCTTAAATGTCTTTTTGAGTCGTATCTGTTTGCGAGTAGAGCTCGAAAAAAAAAAAAAAAATGTTTTTATACAAGTGTCAATTTCTCGAGCGATTATAAGTCACAAATTGAGTGTAGCAGATTGAAGCGCTGTTTTGAAGGTTTTCATAAATATAAAACTTCGATACAGAGTAATGTAGCGGAGAGACGTACAGAACGAATTAATTTGAATTTTTACACTCTAAAATTGTACTGTCAAAACGCAGCGAGGCTATAATATAGGTCATTATTTCCTGTTCTCTTGGTTTCCCAATGAGGTCTAACTGCACAAGTGCTGGTCGACCTTAGTTCTACGAGAGATAACCCACCTCGCGTGACTCTGGGGGTTATCTTGTACTGCCAACATCAATTTACTAGCGGCGCAATAACCCAGAGGGCCTTCCTGGCCTGGAGTCAGTTGGCAATGCCGCTCGCTAGCTGAAGGCTACATTTATATTGTATATAATGCACTGTATTTTCAATCATATCACACGAACAAAGCAAAGAAACTGAAAGCTGAATTACTCGTCCCGGAAAATCATTCGCCAAGCATTTGTTTATGGGCAATTACTTACTTTCAAAAAGCAATAAAAACAATTTGGGGGGACAATACATAAATTCGAAAATAAAATCAGAAAATTTAATCACTCGGCTTCAGTATTTTGAGAGTAGTCTAGATCCCGTAGCTTCAATAACTGTGACGTAATTTCAGTTTTGACATCTCTGTTCCCAAGAAGAATAGAGAAATAGCTGTATTTTCTGGGCTGTAGTCCTTGAGAAGATTCAGTGTAAACATAACTGTACTAGAAGAGGTGAAAACGTGTTTTGCGTGCCCAGCTACACAGAGACGCGCCAATGTCAACTTAAATTGTTAATTATTCTCTTGGGAATTTAATATTAAGCACAACTTGTTGTACCGCCAAAATAAATATTTAAAAAAATAATATTCGGAGCACGTTGTGTAAGAAAACAAGCTGCTACTTTTCGCTGTACCAAAAATGTGACTGATCAGCTTACGCAAGATTAAAATTAATTTCAGTTTTATAGACCTGTCTATACATAAGAGCGTAAAAATTGTTTTAGTGATATTTGCTCTAAAATGTAGGATTAGTGTATTTATTACAATTTTTTTAATTGAAATATCGGTTATATGTCTAGCTGTAGAATTTGGATGACGTTTAGTCAGGAAAAAAATGTTAGGAACTGGATATTTATACGAATAATATCTCGGCGCCACATTGAAACGCGTCACAATCTACGGCTTGGGTTTTCTCGCCAACAAGTCTACTTAATGGAGTTTAGCTCTCCAAGTGTCAGATGCCATCGAATCTAGAAGATCCAACCAAAGCCGTTCCATCGCTCCTCCCACTTCCTATGCAGTCGTCAGTGTCATTATAAGAATAATAAACTTGATTTAATGGGGAACGAGGAAAGAAGTGTTGAGAAATTTTATTTTCTGCGCTCTCGGCTCGTTTAAAGAACACGTAGTAATTGTGATCCAGTCATTCGCTTAGCCACCAATATATATATATATATATATATATATATATATATATATATATATATATATATATATATATATATATATATATATATATATATATATATATATATATATATATATATATATATATATATCACACGAGTTTATATTCCTAGCGCAGAACCGATATGGCTGGGGACGTATGGTGGGTGGCAGCAAAATATGTTGATGTTTTGGCGTTTGCTGTAGCAGGAAAAGTAGTTCTATTAACATTTTCGCATAATAAAAATGAATATCATATGTTACACTGAGGTTCAGTAATTACTAATCTGAATACAGCTGGGCCCGCGAAATGTATCAAAGAAAAGGTTTTGTTTTGCTCTCTTATCTGTAATTTAAATATTTTAAAGGAATTCAGAACAATTTACTGTCGGTAAAAATTTTTAGGTGTTTCCAAACTTTTGCATAAGCGATGAATCGTAATGACGCTTGTCAGACTCTGGAAAGCAGAGGCAATAATTAAAAAAGACATGTGTAAACAGAGAAAATAACATGTAACTAAAATAAAAGCGAACTAACAGTTTGATAATCTTGCTTTATTTTCTCTTTAAAAGGGTAATATGATTTCCACCCTCCTGGTATTAAAAAAATTAAATACTTCATAGAACACCGAAATGAGCGAATCTTTTGAACTCATTAAATACCAATTAATTTTTTTTTTTTTTTTTTTTTTTTTGCTATAACTGGGAATTCCATTCGCTACATATGAATCAAATATACTTTTCTCAACAGAGCTAAATAAATAACCTCACAAATATTTAGTAAAATATTCAAGACAATCAGCTGAATGTAAACGATTCATTGCACCCTTCAAATATGAGGATAAATGTTTCCTGACAATTTTAATATGCCAATATTTTTCTAGTTTTATATATATATATATATATATATATATATATATATATACAGTAACAATTTATTTTCCTGAGTAAGAGATTTTATTAAACAGCATTAAAAGGTTGTGGGGATTAATTATCCCAAACACAAATTTATTTCCTTTCCTTAACTAGTTCTTGCACACCATTCTATTTATAGATCCGTCGCTCGAAAACCCAATGACAGGCTAGAATTAGCTAGAGCATATATTTAATTTTTGGCAGAATTTGAGGGGGTGGGGGAGTTTTCGCCTCGATACCGTTTCTGAACCTTTTGAGTTACAGGTTGAAAATTTAGAAGAGGGGCGCCTTTCAAAAAAGTCTCGAATTCCTAATGTAAGGAATGAGCATATTTTTTAAAATCCGTTTTACGAAATCTTAAAATCGGTTGATGCTACGACGTTTCACTTTAAGTTTCATCCAAATGGTCGTAAAGAAACCTTTGGTTTCTCAATTTTTCGTTTACAACACTGCATTTTGCTTAACTGCCTGCCATTCCTTATCCTCTAAAGCTACGAACGCCAACATAAAACTTCAGCAATAAAAAGGGCATTTGTATAAGCAACCGTATTGTCTATTTTACTTCATTTCATACCTTACGCAGAATATCAGTTTGATTTATTGCTAAATTTGGTGAAGTTTGATAACCACAACTCCCAATTATGAATAGCTGATACTCCGGGAACACGGCGAAACTTTCGTTCAGTTATACAAGCAAGTCTGCACATAAGGTCGTTGAACTCGTGAATCTTTCAGGTCTTTAGCGATAACACTGTCACTATCGCGTAGGGCCTATTCCAAATTTCCCGTCTTTCCACCGCTTTTCAAACTAGCGTAGTTAATCAGCGCCTTCTAAACGGGTCCGAAAAACTGTCGGGATGCAAATTCGAGAAGTCACGTTGAAAAAAAATCAATGTCGTGCCTAGGTTGCGGTTTTTGTCGTGCCGTGCCGTGTGTTTGCCGGGGCTGTGTGACTCTCGCATTAGTGGCGAGGGCGCACTTGATGCGCGTGACAACGTAGACCTTACAGTCATCGCGCTTGCCGGCCTCAGACGCTGAGAACAGCTCTCTCATATACTCGGTACCTTGTACCCCCGAACAAAGACGCGTAGGGTGCTCGCCGTCTAATGCTGTTCAATGAAGCGGAACAACACGGGGGAAATAAAGAGAGGGAAACTACGAAGAAATGAATTTCAACTTCCCCGCAGACTCGCGTGCCTCCCCCTAGGTTCAGGCTAGCTTTTCTAAGCTCCGAACTTGAGTACACACTCGCACTCTACTTCGTGGATTCCCTAATATTAGCGTTCGTTTTCGAAAGACCAGCGGATCTTGTGAGACATGAAACATGCAAGCGTCTATCGCCAAGCGGGAAACTGCACGGAGAGTAAGTTTGCGCCAGAATTATGCAGTCACCTGCTCTCTTAGGCCCGCGTAAGGGAACAGTGTTCGTAGGATGATGAGGGGTGTGGGGGGAGGAGGAATACGGCGGATTTTTTTTTGTCCCTTTCACAGCGTGCGCCGTCGGGTAGCCATGAATAAATTTCTCCTGCATTTGCCTTCCCAGCTAACTTCCCCAACTCCTCCCCATCAAACACTGCTCGTATTGTCCCGGGGTTCAGGGCCAACGTCCCCCCCCCCCCCCCGCTTCCACCGATCAGCCTCCTCCTCGGATCCCTTTCGGAAGGACCGTAGGTCCCGATTCCCCACCCCCCTCTACTAAATTCAGAACCACCACAGACCGCGGTCCAACCGTAAGTTCGAAATTGAGTCGAGAGTCCCCGAAGAGCGATCTTTTAACACGTTTATCGGCGGTGCAGTTATCAAGACATGCAGGACGAGCTGGAAATCAGTCGCCTACATCGCAACACTTTGTAAACACTAGTTCTGCCGGTCTCTAACAGTGGCGTAGTAATGGGCGGGGGCATGGGTGACATGTCACTTTCTATAAACCAAATTGTTATTTTTAACTTAAATAACAATCGTTATTGTTATTCCTACTGTTTTGCCCTTTTAAAGGTTAAAATATTGTTATTCTTTAAAAGTTATTTCAGAAGCTCTTATCTGTATTTGTAGTGGTTTAAAAAAAGTTTGTTTCCCTTACTCTAACTTTTTTTTTTTTTTTTTTTTTTTTCCCACAGTGTTCGGTAGACACATTCGTGCTGCACTCACGTTTAGTACATATTTCGAAGGCAAAAAGTAATACGACTACAACGCAAGCCAATTTTATAGCAAAATTGTTAAGTTTCGAAATTATTCCTTTATTTGTGGAGGATTACATTTTTTAACAAATAACTTCAGGATACAAATTTAATTTTTTTTCATTATAAAAGAGAAAAATAAATTATGAGGGTAAGTAGTAAGATTATGGGTAGGGTCAGGTGTTTTTCGCAAAAATAGTTACGGTCATGCTAGAATTCAACATCCTACGCCCACAGCCACAACTTCCTTTGGTTATTGTCCGCGTGTGTACGTGAGAACACGTGTTCTTTTTTTGACAGGGAAATCGTAATAAAGTACTCCGGTACTGAACGTCCATGATTCGCGGGCAGACACTTGATACACGTGACATTTAAAATCATCCAATCACGAAAGTGCATATGAACAAAAGTGTTTTGGAGTACAATCGGCCATGAAATATTTTCGCGAAAAACCCCTGTCCCTAGTTATAGGCTATTCATGGCCAATTTATTTTAAATGGGAGCTGTGCTGCTGGGCGGCTGTTGGTCTTCCGCTCGACTCGGAAGAGCTCGGCAGTCTTCGGCTCTATTCAGGAAAAGGGGGGAGGGGGGCTTGGGAGCTGCCGAATTAAGATTGTCGAACGTGCCGGAAGGTGCTTGGCAGTTACGCCCACTAGTTCTTCAAGCATATGTTTGTTTCTGGTAGCTATATTGGTTTTTATAAGCATAGGTTATGTCAACTCGTAAATCTGTATTCTTTATCCTATTAAAAAAAAATTTATACCATAAATTATTTATTTATTTTTGATATTGTGCCGAAATTATACATAGGCTATTTCGGAAACATGTAAGGTCTATCATTCAATTAATACATTTCCAGCCCCCTCTCTTGAAGACAGATTAAATCACAATGCCAGAATCTAAAAATTATTCACTGTCTCGACTGTTTTGTATGCTACTCAGATTTTTTTAATGTGTGTATATATATAACTAAACCAAGTCTATTACACTAATAGCGACCACATTCCCGAGTATGTTATAATTATGGTATGGATCAGGATCTACCAAGACTTTTATAGGCCTAAATGGCGTTAATTTAAATGCCAATGCTGCCAGACCCTGGAGTTTTGGAATGTACGAGGGTGATAAACAGTCTAAACTTGCGTGCTCTTCAATCCATGTCAATCCTTCGATCAATCCCAATCCCTTGATCAATCCACTCCAACTATCAATAAAAATTATTCGATAAATCCCAAACCTTCGATCAATCCCAATCCTTCGATCAATCCCAATCCTTCGATCAATCCCAATCCTTCGATCAATCCCAATCCTCCGATTGATCCTTCGACCAATCCTTCGGTTTTCCCCCACACATATGTAGTAGAAATTATATTCGTTCGCCAACTGTCTCCAAATTTGTTCATGTCGACAGACTTAATGTTTTGTATGCAGTCAACTATTCATGCATATTTATATTAAAGTCTTTATTAATATTCTGTAAGCGGATCTTTACCTTAATAGCGGGGTGCTCATAGCACCACTTTAATGTTGTCGGGAAAAAAGGATACGACACACGAAAATAAAGAAAAATCAATTACTTTATAATAATTTAGTATTATTTTGATATTACAGTTTCAGAATTGATAACATCATGCGATATATCCCGGAACCTTCAGTTTTCTAATTATTGACGATATCTCGTTATATGCGTGAGACCCCCACGTTTTTGAAGATCAATCAAATATCTAAGTCTATCAACGAGTTCATTCGGGTCTTCGGGAAATATGTAGTCAGTATTCTCGCCGTCTTCTGCCTTCATCATGTCGCTTGTTGCAGCAAATGTGTTGGAGCGGTGTGTCAGTGCATCGATAAAATCGTCATCGTCTTCAGTACTATCTCTGTCATCATAGGCATTATCAGTGCCATCTTCATGAACGTCTTCACCTCCTGTTTTGTGGGCTACATTAAATTTACTTTTCTCTGTAGGAGTTGTATGCTCATCAGTATCTAGAGCCAACGACAGTAGTTTATTTTGAAGTTAATCGCTTTTACGCGAAAGTATTGCAAGTGTACATTCTGCGCAAACTGACTCTACAGTACTCATTCCGTTTTTAGCACTAACTGCCCCGTCATTATGGCCTGACGAATCAGTACCCATTGATGCAGCAGGGGGGTATTGGCGGCTTCACTTGTTGGATCTCAAAAGAAGAACCCTTGCAGATCTTGGTGCGGTTATTCAATGTAATTCTTCCTTATGTGAAAAGGACTCTTGCTAAGGTGATTCTTTCATGCCGACGAGCATTTTGACCGAAGGTAAAAGCTCGATCGCAGAATCGACACAGCCGGTAATCGGGCAGCGAGGATGAAGATCGCGACTCCATGTTCGACGAGGTCAAATACAGACCTTCGTATTCACGATTCATCTCCACTCTACAGAGAGAGAAAGAATGCTTCCAAATCGATAACTTCTTGATGTCAGAACATCAACTAATGAATCAGTGTGAGTCAGCACTCTAAATAGGCCCCTAATACGTTCTCCCATCACTTGGAGAAAACCGTCAGATTGTTTCCAAGTCCTCAAGAAAATTAATATCATTTTTTTTTTTTTTAAGCTTAGGGTCCTAGGCCATGCATCGCCTTTGTGCTTAGAACTCTTTTATCAAATGCGCATGTATATTAAACAGTGAAAAATTCATTTATAGGCTGTTCACGATAAAGTGAGCACTTTTTAAGGCCCTTTCAAAAGGGATTAACCACTAATAAATAGAATTTTTGCAGCTCCAGACGTTAACTTTTGTTGGTGGAGAAATGTACATACTGTGTTTATTAGTCTGATAGCAATGTTTATGTTAAAAAGTGGCAGGAAGATAGAAATCTAATGAAAAGAAAAATTCATCAGGGCCTTAAAAAGTGCTCACTTTACCGTGAATCGCCTATACAAACATCACTAATACGCATCCGAAACTCGAGTCGTTAATCGAATTGTAAACCTCTTAAATTACACTGATCCCTATATCTGATAGCTAAAACCATGGTTTCGCCTTAATTATAATTTCCTGAAACAGCCTTTGAAATTTTTCCAAGTCCAAAAGTGAATTAACTATTTATTTGTATAGTTTCGGGTCTCGAAATCAGTTCCCTATACATTACCTCACGTTTGCAGATTGCTTAAGTCCTTATATCAGGTGCGCATGTATACTAAACAGTGAGAAATTAATGTACGAACTTCGCAAAAAAGGCTTAAAAATTTTGGTTTATCAATCAATTGCAAACCTATTAACTCACACTGATTCCTATATCCGATGGCTAAAATTTCCGTTTCGCATTTAATATAAATTCCTATAATATTCACCGAAGAATGGGGAATTTTCCTTTTTTTTTTTTCTAAGTTCGATAGAATATTAAGTTATTTTATTTTTATTAATAATTTCGGGTCTCTAACTCAGGTCCCTACACCGTAATTAAACTTTTTAAATTGCATAAATATTTACATCAGGTATGTATAAGCATGTTAGCTGGCAGAAAATCGCATACAAAGTTCGTTAAAAAGATCCATAACCCGGGTTGGTATTCTAACTGGGGACTCTTTTTCTCACTATATAATATTTATTAGTAGTACGGGCGGGGGGATCCTATCTCACTTTGGTCACTGGCAGGCATAGTGCCATAAGATTAACCTGGGAAGGTGTCAAACACGAGGATACAAACTAATGCTGCAGTTTAAAGTGTTGAGCACATTCCCCACAATATGCTCCCCAATCGCTCCACAATTATGGAGCTAATCCTGTGCTGTGGTTGGTCCTCGCATAGCTCCACATTCGCTCCGCACTCGGCTCCACATGCTCCAACCCCTTCACCTGCATACACCCCTACCACCTCCCCAGCCTTCCTTTTTCACAAGATGCTATACTGGGGTTATCTAAACCTGAGGTCTGATACAGTAACACCCCTATCCACCCCCTTCACACCTACACCCACACCTCCTCTCCCTAAGCCTATCTCCTTCACAACGAGGTATGCTGTAATTAGTTTGGGTTTGCTGTAATTAGTTTGGGTCGAGAGCCTGCGAGATCGCAGGCTCTCGACCTCCTCGTCTGGTCTGTGATTGATTACCACCTCCCCCAAACCCCTCTTCCTAACACTCCTTCCCAGAGAGCTAGGATGTCTTCAGTTCCAAAATTGACAGATAGGCAGCACTGCTTTCACCATCATAGACCAACACCCTAGTTGTAGAGTTGACCACCAGGAGCACCGATGTCTCTTGATGCCGAAATCGGCCGGTAGGTAATGCACAAGTTCTTGCAACGCCTTCCAGAGAGTGGGCGAGTCGCTCGCCTTCCAAGAGCCAATCTTGGTTATGCTATTAAATATTACTATGAACTCTGAGATTGGCTGGAAGCTTACGACAATTCTCTCCATCATATATGTAATATATTAGTACACTATAACGAAAACTTTGCTTTCAGATGGTTTTGGGTTATCAAGTTAGAGTATCAAGTTACTGACGCCTTTGCCAACTCGGCTATCATGACAGTAGTAGAACTAGAATTGTAAATGTTGTATATATAAATAGAAACACCCCTACATATTTGAATAGTCAAAATTTATATGTAGTATATTTCATGATTAAACAATCGATTAATTAAAGAATAATTACATTAAAAGTTAGAAATATAAGTATTATTTTGCATATAAAACATTACATATTGATAAGTATACTTGTATGAAACAAAGTTTATGGATTCGTATTTAAAGGAGATTTATTTTATGGAGATATAACAACCAAAGTATTCAAAATGGGATTCCATACCAAATGACGTAAGAAAAGATTAATATTTATGAAACAGTTCAGAATATATAGGCAGAAAATATTATTATATAACTATAACCATCGCCATCTTGAATTTTAGTAAGCATAGAAGCAACATTTGTTTTATTTTAAATTAATTATCTAACCACTTCGAACATCAAACACAACACATCGTTTACCTTTCAACAAGTCATTTAAGTCCGAACCCTTTCTGACAAGGTCAATTTTCAGTTAAGCCCTTTTATAAATAGTCATAATTTCCGAACCATTGATGCTATAGTGATCAAATTCATAGCACACACATCGGCACCAACAACAAACTAGACTTAAAGGACAAACATAACCTAAAACCTTTTGTGACCATATTTAAGCATAATCTGATCAAATGCATACTCATGAAAGATATATTTACCCACATTTTATTTATTTATAATTTCGATTTTAAACAGATCATATTTGTTTTGGGTTATCAAGTTAGAGTCTCGATCAGAACACTTATATTATTTTATTTAAGAATGAACAAAAATTGAGTGTTGCTTTGTATTCCTGCTTATAATAATTAATGTAATGTTATTTTTGGATTACCAAAATTGCTTCCCAAGAGACTCACTTAATATTTATAAAAAATTCTGGGAAATGCAATCTTAGGCATTCACTTACACTCGATATCTAGCATATTACCTGATCTGTGTCTACTGCTCAACTATCATGTTACATGTTCGATGTTAACTGTTGAAGAATATGCAATGAATATTTACTAGCTATGCACGTCTACACATGAATAATTAACAAACAAACATTCACCAAAGTAATATGTCCTCTTAGTAAAACAGCCAGACGTCAACTGTAACGTCTTTTCATTTGTAACAGAATTTGTATTTGTATTAATAGTATGTATTATTATTATTATGAGTGGAAGATATTACACTTACACTATGCCAGCACCCAATATATAAACTTATATAGCATACACATCATATGTAGAGACATACATATGCTCCCTAGGAATGACAGCTCAAGACTAAAGCCATACCGTAAAAATTATGTCCATAGGATATTTTCAAGCGAAACCAATTCCTGCTTTATTCCTGTCAGGTCAACGAACCCTAACCGGAAAAACTATTGTGTATGCGGCTTCAACATATACCAACACCTACACACAGAATATTTCCAATTAATTACTCTGATAAAACATTTCATCATGCAATAGCAACACACACCCATGTATACACACAGAGAATAACACAAACTCACACACATACAAAAATCTAAATTATTCCAATTGTCAAACCTGCTCCACCTAAGACTTGCTCCTATTGAACCAAATTAACCCAGATCATTCCAAAATTCACCCAAAACGAACAAAATCTACTCTAACACACACACACATACAACTCATTTGCAGATACCATACCAGGCAACTGCAAAACCCCCACACCATTAAGCGTTACAAGGAAAACGAAATACATACCATAACTACTATATCAACATATCATACCAATCAAATGAACAAAGAATAATAAAACAGACACAATCATAATATGGAATCACTTCAAACTAATCACCATATCACCCAGTAGCAAAAACCCTAACATGAATCTTTACAAGCAAAACTAAATACTTGACAAATATATCAACATATCGTACAACACAAATTAACAAATCTCCATTATCTGTCTTCCAATACACATTATCACACATGTTTAATACAAAGTATAATGATATACAAAATGAAAAAAACACTTCCCAGATTACATCTTTTTAATTTACTATATAACATAATTTAAAACCAAATTAAGATCCAAATAAAACACTCATCTTTCGAAAAGCATCAAAATTCAAGCATACATACTGATTTAGTCGTTACTTTAACCTAAATTCAGGCATGTAATGTTATACTAACATATTATTTGTTTCAATTCTCAAAGAGGTAAATATGCGTATAATAATTACTATATGCGAAAATTGTTTAAACACACTCAACTTAAACAATAAATGTTAAATAATTCTTTAAAATGAAATTTTTTGCAAGTAACCAGCAGGACAAGTCATGTGCATAAGCCAGATGTGCGCAACCACTGTGCAAGTACTTCAGGAATGGAAACATACACTGTAACCACTGGGGAGGGGGCGAGTCCCTTAAGACAGGTGCACGCTGCTGCCCTAGGGAAGATCATCCCCTCCCTCCGAGTGGGACATATAAAAGCCCCCACCACCCTGCAGCTAGTCACCTGTGATCTGACATTCAGCTCTGCCTGCCAGCTCGTTCGAGTCAGTCTTAATCGTCTACATGCTGTCTTAGCCAACTTACGCCTACATCACCAGTGCTCCACATTAAATGCTTGAGGTGAGTGAACAACACAGTACCCCGACGAACTCAACACTTGCATATACGAATGTAATTGCTACTTGTTAACGTGTTAGTTTTTCCAACGTTCGTAATTTTATTTGTGTTTACTTCATTCATATAAGAGATTTTTGCTTGCATGGGAGTGTAATTGCTACGTGTTGATGCATCACACTGCTAGTTTCCCCCCAACGAACTTATCATTCACTGAATGATATTTGTTTTTATTGCATGTAGGAGTTAGTACTTTGAATGCACATGAGTGTAATCATTCCTTTAGCACATGTGTCGGGCATGCATCGCCATACCTGAGGCAGGCTGCAAGGAAGCCCTCCGTTCGGCCGTACACTCTACAGTTTGTGTTGAGACTGTCAATAGGGCCTTCGCTGACCGCACCGGCCCTTTCACAAGATGAGAGTCCCTTCAGACTCGCGTGCAGGCCTATCGGAATTTTATTTACTGTTCGTTTGTAATGTAAGTAAAATGTGCCCTTGTTCTTGGTAAAGTGAACACTTGTGATACCCTAGTTACAGTTTGCTATTTGTTGTTGGTAGCATTCTGTAAGTTACTATAGTATGTTCACGCCAAAGTGATGATTAGTTACATTTTCGTTTTAAATAAATATTGCCACTTCACCGGAAAACTATGTCGAGGCTGTGTGCCATAATTGCAACAAGCTCCGTAGTTGCCCCTAGCGATTGCCAATCATTTTCCACAACTTAACATATGATGTCCATTTCATTATTAAGCAGCTCAAATATGATAGCAAGGGCATATTTATTATCTTGCATATGGAGGAGAAGCTGATTACCTTTAGTAAAAGTTTAGCGACAAATTTACCATCCAGTTTATCGACATGTTACGATTTATGTCTGCCAGCCTCGCGATACTTTCGTAGAACCTACCATTCCTGGCAGTTTGTGTCATGTTGTTGGGGAAGCGCGATGACACACAGCCACCGGGCATAGAGGCATTCCACAAACAACTCACCGGATGCGACATCAGCACCGATGAGTATCATCAAACTCGGACTGTCTTTACAATGTTTGGGTGTGGCATGCTGAAGGAATACTCCAAGCTGTATTGCGATTTTATGTGACATCTTATAGAATTTCTGGAGGCTGTATCTGACGACGTATAGAGTTTTGGGGAGGGATGTCCCGATGCATTAAGTGCAATGTGGTGGCAAATAATGACATAGCCACCATGTATGATGCCAGCAGACCGTCTACATACCTCTAGTATGTCGATGCCAATAATTTATATGGATGGGCAATGTCCCTACCACTGCCATACGACAGCTTCTAAGGAACTGGCATGGTTATTGACAACATGTCCGTGCAGCATGACAGTGATATCGGGTACAAACTGGAGGTAAATGTATAATACCCTTTAGCACTCAACTAGGCTCATAGGGACCTACTATTCCTGCCGATGAGTGAGTACCCCCCCCCCCCCCGGGACACAAACAAACAAAACCCATGACCACCCTTGAGAAGAAGAATTACATCATCCATTATGCTGCTCTCAAACAGGCTTTGAGTCATGGATTGAGACTGAAGGTAATACATAGAGTCCTACAATTGAACCAAATGGCATGGCTTAAGCCATATATTGATTTGAACACTGAAATGCCAGACAACCACAAATGCCTTTGAGAAGGACTTCTTTCAAGCTCATGAACAATGCAACATATGGCAAGCTTATGGAGAACAAGCGAAAGTGCCAGCCAATGGAGCTTATAAGCACTGAACCCCATGTGAAGAAACTAATCTCAAAACCTGCCTTTAAATGTAGAACTGTTTACGACACATTTTTATCATTGATTAAATTAGATCATGAAAGCATATTATTTGACAAGCCCATCTATGCTGGTTTTGCCGTACTTGACTTGTTTAAGACCCTCATATACTGCTTCCACTCTGATGTTATGTGTGCACAATATGGCAAAAATGTAAGCCTGGTATATACAGACACCGATTCATTTGTCGTGGAGATCACCTGCCCCGATTTATACAGAGACCACGCCCCAGACCCGGCTCTCATTGCCGAATTTGACACCAATGCCTACCCTCCCACTCATCCCTCGCCTGTCAATACCAGGGTGATTGGCAAATTAAAGGATAAATGTGGAAGTGTATATATGATGGAGTTTGTCGGGCTGAGGGAAAGTTTTACGCATACATATGTTGCGACAAGTCGCAAAGGGGGGCGAAAGGGGCGCAGATGTGCATCATGAAAAATAACATCACTTTCGACGACTATAAGAGTATTTTAGTGGAACAGCAGGAAATGAGGGTGCACGTCAACAGTACTTGGTTGCACCATCACGACTTCTATACAGAATGCAGCAACAAGCTAGCTCTTTCGTGGATGGACAACAAGTGTAAGATCCAAGACGATGGTGTTCACGTTGTCCCCAATGGTTACTGTGAGTAATACATGCACACTTCAGCGGCAGGAATGTACCATTATATAGGTGTCTCCTCAGGAGAGCAAATGGGTCGGACTGCAAGTAGGAGGCAGATCCTCGCCCCAGGATTGTCGAAGCTGAAGCACTTCCAATCCCCTCTCCCACAACGATAGTGTACATGTCAGCAGCCGTATTCATCCTGTTGACCAGTAGCCCCTGCTTCAGCTCATACTCCAGTTTTTCGCAGCACATGTAAGAGACACACAAATACCATCAGGTATGTTGGCCAGTAGCCCCGTTTCTACAATCGGAGAGGTGGAATTTAGAGCATGAAGTTATGAGGCAGGCTGGCTAGCAAGACGGTCACTGGCGATCGGCATACTGACTGCCAAGATGGCGGATGGAAATCGATTTCCAAGATGGTGGACCACAATCGACTGCCAAGATGGCAGCCAGCAGAGAGGAATGATAGAGCAGGAATTTGCCACCGACATCATCCAAGCTGGCAGCCTGGTGCCATAGCTTCGCAGTCAGGAGCCAGGTGTGCTGAATAATACATTATCTAACTACTTACAATTATGTAATGTAAAATTTATACACACGTAGTAATGAAATTTTCTTGTCATGCACTTTTTTTTTTTTCCAATTTACAGCTATAATTTCTTTCAAATAATACAAATATCATTGTCAAAATAATTCGTTGTGTCTTATTTATAGTCAACCCTTACTTCCTTCTACACAAGTAATAATTCACTACTTCGACTTAGGAGGCGCTATTACGTTCGATGAGTTGCAATTTATTTTCAGCTGTTTTCTATACACATTCCTACAGTTTACCCATAATGATGGCGTAGATGATTTTGTTACTTTGTTTGCAAGAGTAAAATTCATTTTTGAAACAAACTCATGGCCTGAAACAATCCCCATGCAAGAAATTAATATGCTTACAGTTTTGCGCATTGAACTACAAAATTTGATTGATAGACCAATTTTAGCATTTCTAGACCATTCAAATGCACTCTCGCCGGGATATCCTTCCAGGAACATCCTATTTGCCATGAAATAATAGTAGCGTGTTAGAAATAATTGCAGGAAATTGCCTGTTATGTTATACACATCTCGTTAAATAACATCGTATTCTGTTATACTGAAATGCTTTAGTTGGCATGTCCTTGAAATACTGAAATTTTATTTGACCTAACAATCCAAAACTGCTTCCCACAACTGCAAAGAAAAAAAAATCAAAATCCTTCTGAAATGATGTGTTACATGATGCCTTTAATATTTTTAAGATTTTTTTTAGCTTGACTGGCAGGTTTACAATATTTTTTTATTTCATTTTATTAGCGATGCAGCTTATTAAAATTACTTTGCAGTGAGATAGGACGTCAATATGAGTACGTCTGAATGGTGTGGTACACAGAGACAAACAACAGGCTACGCTATCTGAATACATATTATGCTATAATTCATATTGAGACCACATACTTAGAAGACGTATTCTACATCATGCTGACCATATGATCCATTATGCTTGTTCCAGTGCTATCACATACTACATACGTACAAGACGTATTCAGCTTTTTGATGGACGTATGGCACACCATCTGTGTGCCAAGTCTCTCGCAAGATTATTATGTATAAGGCGTATTCTGTATCCTGCTGGACGTATCACACATCAGCCCTTTACCAAGTATCCTGCAGGATTTTTATGTACAAGCCGTAATGAGCTAGACCGTGTTCAAGTTCATATTGGCGGACGTATAATGCATCCGGATTTAAGGCCTACAAAGGCCATATACAGGCACACTGTACGTTTGTTATACACGCTTCAGAATGGACTATACGTCCTTATGACAGCATTGGTAAATTATGGCCACATGCTTCCACCATGCGTTTCAGGAATGATGTTTTATACAGAAGTACATTAGTAAAAAAAATTCAGGATTTAAGTACGCCACATACTGTTTCATGTATACTACAAGAGAATTTTTCTTTCAGCATAAACCCACTATTACAAATTATCCTTAGAAGAATATTTAAATTACATGCAGTATTAAGAGAAGAATTTATATTGTAACTTATACTCCTGGAAAATTATATGAGAAGTATACATTTACCTCACAATTTATATAGAATCTCAAAATAAATTTATAATTTATCGATGAGGTTGAGTTTTCTTTAACGATACTGTAGAATACCATGTTTAATAGAAAAGTAATATAATAAATCTATGTATTATATGCCCCAGTTACCTACACAATATTCTGTACGGTGATAGAAATGCAAATTAGTAGCAGTGTAATAATGTGTGACATCATTTCCAATATATGACGTCAGCTCTTTCACAACAGTCTCTTGTGTACATGTCGATAGATTTTGATGAAAATACTGCGCAGAATAAGTTCCTTTAAAAGTTATGAAATTATACATATATTCATTTTTAGTAATCTACATGGTCTACAACATAATGTGGAATATCTACGCTGTACCACAAAAACTTTCAAATTTGCATGCATACACAGAGTACAAACAAAGTTGTGATGTAATAAGCAACTCGATACACAAACTACATCATGTTTGTAGACTGTCATCTTACTCAGATAATATTGAGACACCAGTCTACCAAGGAACGGAACGGAGGAAGGAACACCAGGTGATCGATGCAAAGCACTATTAAACCAAATATTTATGGAATTTAAATCTCTATCCCATGATGTGTAGTCCTGATTGTAGAAAATAGTCATGTGTGCTTTCAAGGTCTTATTATAACGCTTTACCCGATTACCCTTTGGGTAATACGGACTTGAGGTATATTGCTTGATGACCCAGCAGAAGCACATGTAGTTGAAAGCTAGTGATGTGAAATATTTAGCATTATCTCTACCTACTTCTACCGGGGCACTGAATACCTTCCATATCTTGCCCATAACATACTAAATGTATGAATATGTATAAAATAAAAACCGTTCAATATCAATAATTTTATGTATACATCATATATAATGAGATGATCTCTCTCTGTCTGTCCGTCTTTAATACTTCTAAGTCCCTTAAAACTCAACAGAAGTGCTTTGAATTTTGCAGAGCGATTCCTCGGGGTCAAATACAGGTCAATTTCGAATTTTAGCAAGATCAGATTACGCAATCATTACCTTTTACACTACAAACTCATTTTTTAATTACTTTTTCCTATATGAAAGTGTTGTATTAATGCATAGAGATTATTGAATAGAGATATGAAGGTAATAGAATATCATTTTTGTTTACTGTAAATGTCTCGCTTCAATGTTGAGTTAATTTCACATCATTTAATTATTACACACACACATTGATATATAATATGTGTGTTTTTTTTTCTCCATCTTTGTATGGTAACCAAACTTTGTAACATGGTAACTATTAAAAAAAAAAGGTCACGGGCTGGACCGCTAATATTTATATACCTATACATAAATAAGTAAATTCCTAGTTTATATATATAGTGGCAGGAGCTTCCATATTTCTTAGCTGCAGTAAGATAACAAATTTCATAAAGGTGCCTCCTTGGTGTAATACTTTACACGCACTGTCCCCGAACTTTGTAAAGCGATGGCGCAGTGTTCAGACCATAGACTAAAGATGAGGTAGACCGATCTCGTTGGCTGAGCACAACCAATCTCCGTGTCCCAACATTGAGCTGCTTTTCTACCAACACGTCTAGCGAAAACGGCATGGTTGGGATTTTAGGTTAGAAAACTGATTCCTTAACAAATGCTTAGAGATCAATGTATACTTCAATTAACCAATTTGTAATGCAGTTTGATTAAATTAAAAATGGAAAAAGTATTTGATTAATTTAATAGTTCTTGTCATTTAAAAATTAATATACAAACAAACACGTTCATCACTGTTGACCATGTGACTTTGACATTTGTGTAGGATTAGTATAGGTTAATGTTGGGTACATGTGCAGAAGACGAATAAGCGGTCTACCTCATCTTCAGTCTATTGATTCGCACAGACACCAAAGGGACAACAGACAAACACCAAAGGGACAGCGCATCCATGCGCACTCCGCGTGATAATATTTCGCACAAAAAAAAAAACTATTTATTACTAGGTGAAACAGCCGCTTAGTCGCACACGTCTGCACTGCAGCGAAATGGCGTTACTGGCTAGCAACGTGTCAGGACAACGTTCGCCAATCAGCGCCTTATGATTTCCTCTCCAGACGACGCTCTAAATTGGAATCGATGTGAAACGACCGATTCACAGTTAGTGCGTTTACGGTAACATTTGAATCCGGATTGAACCTGGAGTGGACTGAATAATCGAGATTGAAATGTTAGTATAAACACATCCAGACTGGACTGAAGTAGGAGTGGAGTGAGACAATCCAGTCCAGTTGTCGAGGTGGACAGGAATGTAGAATCCGTATTGAAATTTTACTTTAATCACTGATCGGACTGAAGTTAGAACAAAGAAGAAGTGGCCGCCATATTGACTCGTTAGTTTGGTTATGTAAGAGTTTAGAATCATTCTGAGACTAGCAAAATAAGTGTTTTTTTGGAAGTGAGGCGAAAAATAAATGGCCACGAAGGAAGTGAGAAATATTTGGACGGAGAAACATGTGCAATTTATTTTATATTATGTTTGTTTTATAGTTCTGCCAGTCGCCAATAGAGCGCTTCTATCCCGTTTCAATCCGCATTCAGAATTGTTTACACTTTTAGTCCACGTTCGAATCTTTACCTTAAACACTTATTGTAGATACGAATTCACTCCGAGTTCGATCCAATCCGAAATTTTACTCTAAAAGCACTAAGTGAAAGTCGACTACTCGGATCAGTCAAAATGGCTCCACTTACAGTCTGTGGAAAAAAAAACCCCTGGTTGTTTCAATTAAACAACCAGGGGTTGTCTCTCGACTTGTTTGATTCGCGTCGCGTGCTCAGAGGTCCGTAAACAAAGCGTGTCTACAGCCCGCTCGCATGTCACGCGGGTTCCCACATCGCTATCCGCTGTGGCCGTCAACAACGCACGTCAGAGTTCGCTGCCAACTGCAGCTCACGCGAAATAAAAATCCCGCCTGTCGGTTATTCCGAGAAAATGGAAGACTCCTTTTTACACGTCGAGACGTCAGTCGTCCATCAACAAATCTCTGGGAAATGTCACTGCCACTACCTGCACAGATTTCAACTGGCACACACACTGGGGAAAAAAAAAAAAAAAAAAAAAAAAAAAAAAAAAAAAACATTATGGTGACCAAAAAAAATGTCAGCGACAACAAAATTCTTTTGTCAATACAGATAGACAAATTTTTCTTTCTGATTCCAGTGTTTAGTGGAAACTACAAAAATACGTTTGTGGTCACCAATACATTCAGTGTGTTTGTAGGCGATAACGTGTTCGTCAGTCGCAGCGAAAATGTTACGAAGAGAGCAACAATGCTGGTTGGTGGGGAGGTTCACAAACGTGGTTCGCGGGTTTGTGTTCTTTTGCAGGTAGGTATGGTCTAACAACAATCAAACACTACGTTCAAAGTCGTCATGAGTGGGATTCGAACCTTCGACCACTCAACTACGAACTGAGCATGTTGCCATTACGCCGCCTTGCTCTACAATTATAAGTTGCCTTCTGCACGTAGATAACTAAATCAAATAAGTTGCACACAGCAAGGCTTGCACACTTTAACTCATTAAAGTGCAACATTTACTTAGTTGGAACGAAGGAATGATAATGCGTTCGGAAGTACTTCACAATATCTCTCATGAATTAATTGTAACCTGTTCCGAAGAACCGAACACAGACAAATATAGCGTCGTGGGCAGGCAGAAGGTGGCGTCTTCGAATATGCCAAAGCGCATGCGCAGAATACAAAAGATGTACAGTCGCAGCAAAATGGTTTGCTATGGACAACACGAATGCTGTGCTGCCAACTAAATATTTCGTGGCAGCCAATGAACGTTCTTTTTTCTTCAATAAACATTAATATGTGAGTGAGGACTAAATAGCATTAGTAGTACGCTTTATTGGGCACCACTATCTGTTTTTTAACAACAACAAAATTTCGTCTTAGAAAGCATCAGCCAGCCAAACAATTCTTGTAGCTACCTACTATTTTTTTTTTTTTTTTCAGTGTAACATGCTCCCACTAAAGGTTAGCAATGAACGAGGGCAGGTACTTCCATGTCGTAACGTTGAATTAGAAGTTAAGGATACATATTTGTAGGTACTGAAATTATTTCTTTTGCGTTACATTTTTGTAAGGCATATTTACCCATTCAGATCCAGTGTTCACAACTGTGTACATTGCTCACGTGTAGGTAATTTTTGGTCTGTGCTGCACACTGCACACCGTCGTACTGGTCTAAGTAAAATTGGTCCATATCTTTAGCTAGCCGAACATATGGCCTACCTCTCATTGGCTGCGACAAACGAAACAAGTGCTGTGTCGGCGCAAGTACAGCACGCATCATAAAATATTTCGTTTGCAACACCTGGAACCGTAAACTAAAGTGGGTCTGAAAGGGTTGAGTGTAAGATATAGCAAATTTTCGAAGCACTCGCATTTATAACAATTTCACAGTTTCACTCGACCGACGCAAGAATCAAGTGATCAGGCCTAAGGCAATGTTAATTTTACATAAATATGGCGGAAGAATACACAACGTACATCTAAGTAAATCTTCAGCTGTGGTTCGTAGGCGGGGCTAACGACCATACTGAGAAAGCAAGGAAAAACAACAGCATCATGCCGCTCAGTCTCAATATGAACAACGCAGCTTCAATCTGTATCACGTAGCCTTGTGATCTTCCTAAAGGCTGCCCACGGTGAAGAAAGCATTTTCGAAATTGACATATAAAAATAAATAACTGCCCATAACTTCATAGCATACTATAGTACACACTGACATGCACGTTCCTAGTGAAGAATTGGTGAAAATAGTTCCGAGGCATGAAATTGTACTGAGAGAGTAACACTTAAATTTATAGCTAAAGTACTCGGTGTTTCATATTTTATGCACGTAAGAAGACTAATTTTCATGGTTTTTTTTACACAAATTTACTTTCCTCAAAATTCCACGCTTTCGGTTGGGCGACGCATGTACAAGAGCGGCAATGCTGATTTTACATAAGGCAGGCGGATGGATACAAAACGAGTATAAGAGTAGATCGTAAGATGGGCTTCCAAAAAGTGCTCCACTAACCTCCAACAGCTGTCGATTAAGGCATTTACAAATAATGTTGTCGTTATTTAAGTAATTCTGACTTCCTTGCATGTTATACACTGACAAGAAGGTTTTGTTGAATGAAACAGAGCTAGCTTGGTGCAAAAACCAATTTAATAGTTTGTAAATAGGAAACTAAATTTTTTTTGCTGGAACCAAATTATTTTGTTGTTCTTATTTGGCTGCCACAAACTGTAGGATTCGGTTGGCGCAACTAAGAGCACGACCGAGATTCGAACCTAAATCGTTGGTGTCCAAGTACGACACCCTAGCAACCACAGAAAAAGGGAAAATATATAAAATATATTTCCCATGTTAAAACATTTCTTATTTAGTTTCATTTCTCTTACAGCGGCGTCAGTATTAAAACGTTTTGTTGCGAAAAAAACTGTAAGCTTACAAGATTATTTTCCTGGTATTTTAACTTCTATATTTTGTGTTAATTGATAATCTTAATATTAATTTATTTTTATAAACTAAACGATTCAAAATTGTGGGGCCAACATAATGGATTAAATATTTTTTTTCCAACATTATTAGAATGCTGCGGGATTTCTTCGCTTATGTACAAAACCCACTCTGAAGGGTGGGTGTGTGTACATATATACATACACACACAGGCACACATACTAAACATTCGCATAACAAATATTAAACATTTCCCACACAACCTTGCTATTAATCCGGACATATACGAAAACCTAGTAGCATATCTAGGGATAGTTTCCGAAAATTTACGGTAAGTTTCGTGAGATTTACGGAAAGTACTCCATTTAAGTGAAAAAAAAAAAAAAAAACTAAGCGTGTAAGCTTTCGAAGATTTTTGAATAATTAAGTAATTTCCGCAATTTCACAGAATAGTTTGTTTGTCTAACAGTGTACTACATTACTATATTTGATACTTCGATTCATATTTGAGCTCTTTTATGTGTAAAACGTAGGGTCTGAAAGACCACAGGGGCCACGGTGGCCGAGCGATTAGATCGCTCGCCCCCCCACCAAGGCGAACCGGGTTCAATCCCCGGCCGGGTCACCGGAATTCTCGCAAGTGGCATCGTGCCGGACGATGCCGTTGGTCGGCGGGTCTCCTCGGAGATCTCCCGCTTCCCCCACTTCAAATACCCTCATCGGCTCTCAAGACCTCGCTGTTAAGAGTGTTCACTTGAAAGACCACACTTGTCAGTGGCCGTGGGAAACGTTTGCAGTCGTTTCAGACGACTGGTGGTGGGAGATCGGAGTATTACCTGTACCTTTCGATATATGTACTTGCTATCTAGAGGGGCCGCGGTGATGCAGTGGCCAGAGCGCTCGACTCCCAACAAGGAGAACCGGTTTCAGTTCCCGCCGTGGTTGGCGCCGGATATTCACACGTACGGAATCGATACTGCTGGTCGGTGGGTTTTCTCGGGGAATTCCCGTTTCCCGAGCCCTTTCATTCCGGTGCCGCCCCATACTCACCTCGTTTCACCCACGTCGGCTCAAAACTCTTCACTGTTAACTTTAGGCCAGAGGTTTATAAACGTTCAATTTCGGGGACCACTTCGATAGGACCACTGTGATATGATGCACGCATTGCTGGATCACCAACCGTTTCTTTAATAAAAGCTGACATATTATTTTCCTCTTACAATCTAAAGTTTAGTTTAAAAAATAAATAGCAAAAAAATAGGCATTTATTAGTAATTAGAGCGTAATTATATTTTTGAAAAGTACAATTTCGGAGCACCTCTGTCTAAACTACTATAACACACTTCGATAAGTGATACTTGGAATCAAAACAAGCACAAATGTTCCTTTGAATAAGTGTCCCACGACCAGTTGTTATTGAGGTAGAGGACATACATTGGCTTTCTGTGTACGGGAAACTAACTTCGCCCCTGACGTGCAAATAAAAAAAAACACGTGAAGTTGTAAAGTTTTGTGCCGTGATGCATTCGTGGGGTGGTATATTCGTCTCTAAACCAAACGTGACAATTCATATCAGCGCAAAGTGAAAAAAACGCCTGAGACTCAGTAACAACGCTACGTACGGCGTATATGTTAATACGTACGATTTTCCTTGTTTTTATCCTAGAAATAACCTCCCGATGTTTGTTACAATAGTTTGGAAACATTCTGTATATTAGTTTCACTCGCGGACTCTTGACTATAAGCTCAAGGAATTCCCCCCCCCCCCCCCCGGCCCCGTCCCCCGCGGTTGACGAAAGTCCGTGGACATCAGTTTAAGAATGGCAGATCCATGCTGCGAGTTCGCGAAATTCACCTGAAGGCTTTTCACGATAAAGTGAGCACTTTAGAAATGAACCTTATAAAAAGCCTCTGCCCTTGCATTCATATATTTTAATGGGCACACTGAGTGACATTTGCCCAGTACAGTTGGCAACGATGGATGGAAAGTAGTTCCATATCTTAGCGTCAAATAAAAAGTGTTAGGTAACCATTCGTGATAATTTAAAATTATTTCTTTCGCTTTCTATTTTTTTTTTTACGCATCGAAGTATAAAAATGAACATATGTGTTAAGCATTTACTTCTTAATAAGTTCACAGTTTCATTTGGTCGACGATTGAATAGAGTGATAAGGCCTGTGGCAATGTTAATTTTACATAAGGCGGAAGAGTACACAACGTGTATACAAGTAGATCTTAACCAGGGCTTTCAAAAGTGCTCATTTTGCCGTGAACAGCCTATACTTCAGGCCATTGTCAAACTCCCCCATCTTTGTCTCCTGCTAGGCCGTGCGAGATTTAATAACGTTCGCCCGGAGAAAGCTTCTTGCCGGAGGGCCTGGGGGGGGGGGGGGAGGAGACTCTCGCAGAACAAGCAATCACGCCTGTGAAATTGTTGTTTGAGCCTAAACGTGTGTATCAGTAAATAAATGTTCTGGAAGTACGAAGTTTTGCCAGAAAGGATTTAAAAAACTATTGTCTATATCGCTATCTTTTTACTTTTATCATATTAAGTGTATTAATGTAAGAAAAAATCGTGAAAGTGGTCAACTATTGCATTTTTAAAGCTTACCTACACAGTTTCTTTAAGCGGTAAGAGGAAAGTACGATATACGCACGTAGTTTGATCTGTGTATTTTCATCGCCCGTAATAAAACCCCACAGTTACAGATCTAGTTTACACAATAAAGCGTTAGGACGGATACATTGCAGCCCTTGCGCGTAGGAGCGATGAGGCGCTAGGCGTGTGTGTTAGTGTCGCCCGTATCGCTCCCTCGCTTCTTGACCTTGAACGCGCAGGTTCATAGGACCCTTAAGAGTTAGTTGGAGCTGCGTGTCCAAGGTCAAGAAATGCGGGAGCAATACGGGCGACACTAACACGCACGCCTAGTGTCTCATCGCTCCTATGCGCAAGGCGTGCAGTGTTTCCGTCGTGACGCTGTACTGTGTAAATTAGATCTGTAACAAGTGGGGTTTTACTACACGCGATGAAAGCCCACAGATTTAAACTACGCACTTATCTTTGTACTTTTCTTTTGTCGTTTAAGGCGGATCAGTCTCCGCCATCTTAGATTTTCGGAATTTCCGCCGTAGATTGCATTACAGAAATAGTATTTTATTTTGGGCTTCGACAAACCGCAGGAAATTACATGGCACGTGTTCTGCAACACGTATCGCTAGATTACTATTCCAGGAATATTTCTGTAAGAGAAAGCAAGAAAAAAAAATTTATTTCTTACCTTCAATCACTAGTCTAACAACAATCAATTCTACAGAGATGATTAAACTTCAGGAGCTATTATGTATGTCATGTCATGCGAGAAATCTCATTAAACGTTCTTAAATGGAACTTACGACAAAAATAGTGAAAATCCAAGATGGCGGGGACTGATCCCCCTTAAGGAAACTGCACAGGCAAGCGATAAAAATGCGATATTTGACCATCTCCACGAATTTTTTTCTCCAATAATATACTAAATATGACAACAGTAAATTAACAGGGACATAGATTATTGTTTTTTTTAAATATCTTTTCTGATAAAAATTCGTATTTGCAGAACATTTATTGCCGAGATACGCGTATTCGCGCAAACAGCTAAAAACGTGCAGGTCCGGCTGCGCATGTTCGCGCACTAAAGTTCGAGGAACAGCGGTCAAGACGATTCCGCGCTCGCTGTCTTACTGTCCGCGAGGAGCAACCCGAGCAATTAATTAGCGATCCGTTAAGCCCCTGTCACACTGCCAAACTTTCCCCGTCAAACTGCTTCCAGTAAGTTTGGTCAAATTAAGCTGGACAGTTATGACGTCATCGAAACGCCGCCATATTTGTCTGGAAAAAAAAAATTATGTGGCTTCAGTTTCCATAAAACATTTGGAAATTGGACCGGTTCTAAAATTGATTTGATGTTTGACGGTCTCTGTCGATCAGAATCGTGCACGACATAGATGGACGTCAAGAAACTTAAAATAACGAACAATTGCTGGAAATGAAATACGTTATAAAGATAATTAATTTATGTAGAAGCTGTCTGGGCAGAATGCTATTTAAAGTGAATATTACACATAATATTACGAACTCAGAGGCATTAAATTTCACTGAGCAGCGAAGATACCTTATAAATAAATTTTTAATTTATTAAAGAATTGAAAATAAATTAGAATATTACATCTATTTCTGTGTGTAATGGACCGCATGGAGAAACAAAAGTATCTCACTATGAAAATAATTTCTAAACATAATTTCAAATAAGATTCTCCAAATAAAAAAAATTTGTCAGTGTGACTCATTTTCAAACACATTCAAGATTATTTGATAGAATTTGCTGGAAGAAAAAAAATTTGATGGCCGTATCTTGTCCTCGAACTGTATTGTCAACTATAGTTGAAGGTATAACTTAAGACAGCGTAACAAGGGGGTTTACGGAGCTTGACCTCTCGACAGAGCCCCTAGTCGAAGGAAAGGCCCGGGCTCCCATTCCCATTGACGTACGAAACAAGAACGAATATTCGTCCCGAAGCTCACGAAATACTACTTAATTTAGGTTCTTTATTTGGTTCCTTGCTCGAACGCGGGTGTCTTTTATCCTTTTGAACAGAAGGAAACAGCTGCAAGGGCTGCAAGCGAAAAAGAACGAGCATTGAAACGAACAGAAGGATGTAACCAGGTTTACTTCGGTCGTATCTTTTTCTTTAGATTCCTAGTTCCTAGTTGATTCACGTTTCAACACTTACGAAAGGACTCTTTAGTTTCCTTTGGTTCTTCGAGTGTCTCTGCCACCGCTAATGATGATTAAAATTTCCGTGACACTAATAACCTACATAGTTTTTCCTGTCGCTATCGAGTCTTTAATCGGTACAAAACAACAAAAAAAAATTATCCAGTATCATTTATTACGAATTTAAAGTTTTCTCTGCAAATGAAACGTAAAAACACACAGCCATTTTTCATAACTGGGTGGCAAAATTACCATCGATATGCCACAAATTTTTATTTTTTACGTTTCCTAGAAGCTACGGCACAAGCAGACTACGTTGTGTAATTAATTAAACAACTTCAATTTCTGTCCTATCTGGATAAAAATTAATGTTAACTGAATATACATTTCGATGGAATTCGATACTAAATATTTAAGCATTCTGACATCCGCACACGTAACTCAGTAACGTATTCACAGAAAGAAATTAAAGAATTAAAACGCGTATTAGAAGGTAAAACTTTTTTCAAACACGAACCAAAAGCTCAAACGGAAAATGCAATTTAAGACTGGGACGTGAGTTAGGGTCACCCAGTTGTCGGAGACAACACTGGCGAAAAAATAATCGCGGGCTCCGCAACTTTATCTTCATCAGCGTTTTTTGGAGGGTGAGGGTCATGGTGGAAGTTAAACAAAGTGGGTTTTTTTTTTTTTAAACCTGGCGGTAAACAATTCTAGGGGAACAATATTCACTAAATAACTCCGTCAGTACATTTTTACTTCTCTTTCTACGGGGCACCCTTTATTCTGCATTATTTCCACGGCAATTAAACACGAAGATCTGAGCCATGTTATAAGTTGGGATTTGTTAGAATAAAAATAAAAACGTTCAGAAAGGGAAAGAGCAACTTAAAAAAAAAAAAAAAAAAAAAATGATGGATGCCAACAGGTACAAACTCTGCTGTTTTTCTACAGGCCTATGAATTGTGTATTGCCGCAAGTGTGATCGGAAATGTAATGCGGAAAATTGATACTTGATACATTACTGAGTGAAATTAATTACGCGCTCGATTATTTTGATATATTTCGGCAATTGGAGTGTGCAGTAGCAGAATTAAGGTTGTTAATTTAATGATTGCTCGGTTCATGGAGTCATCGACGTTTATACGATAAGTGCTGTTTATGACTATTTTGTATTACTGTATGTTCATTTCCTTCCAGTCTCCATCGCACGAATCTAATTGTGGGGTGTATACCAAAGTTGGGAGGGGCCGTGGTAGTGTAGTGGTTAGACGACTCACTTCCCATCAAGCCATCTGTGTTCGATTCCCGGCGGGGCCTTTCGCATATGGGAATCGTGCTGGACGATGCCATTGGTCGGCGGGTTTTCTCGGGGCTCTCCCGTTTCCCCTCACCCTTGCTTTCCGGTACTGCGCCATACTACCTCGCTTCACCCCATCGGTTCTCAAGAACTTTAGGTTCAGTATCACACAAACACTAACTCACCCACCAAAGTTGGACATTTTCAGGTGTTTGCAGTTTCAAGCCTGTCATTTTCCTTTGAATTTTTTTGAGCAATTCAGCGAGTATTGTGGTTTTGTAAACAATCCGAAAGAAAAAGAACTGCGCGCCAAAAAAGGAGGAATATTTTAAGTGCTGTGGAAAGATTTTGCAATGCACGAGTTTCATATGATCAAGCACAGAATTTGACCTATGTAATTTATTTTGATGGGGTCAGATTTATTGACAAGATATGTGAATGCTGGTAACTACAGTATTTTCAGTTGAGGAAAAATTATAATTACCTTAAAAACGAATTCATCCCGTAATGATTATTATTCGTTAGTAATTACAAAAAAAAAAAAAAAGTATTATCTTTCTACCAAAAAGAAACGATGCTGTGGTCACCAGTGGCGTGTGGTGAAGTGTTGCAAGGTAAGCTGGTGCTTGCTCACTGCTGTACAATCTCGGTGCACGCAGCACAGGAGCCAGTAACCACCGTGCAGCCTAGGGAGGCCGAGTGCATTCCGACCACTCACAAGCGAGCAGCGAGGGACCCATTACACACGTCCTGTGGCGTCAGCTGCCTTGCCGCGTTGTACTGGCGGAAGTGTGAACTAGCAAGCAACAGGATACAGCACACAGCTAAAGCCAGCTTACCTTGTAACAGTTCACCACACGCCACTGGATCAGTACATATAAACGCGGCGTTCACTACGAAAGAAGCAGCAAAGGTGAATTTCCACAATCTTCCCGTTTCCAATTTTGCTTGGTCCGGTGGCCCTGCATTAAAGAATCTATCTTTGACGAATGTATCATAAAAAAAAAAAAAAGAGGGGCCGTCAGGCAGAAAATTACTGGTTCCGAGTCGTAACATATGCGTGGAATCAATCCTCCGCGAAATTGCAAGGGCGGAACTTGCTTAATCATCAATCTTAAAGGCTCGACGGGGTCATTTCATTTATGCGCACGGTCTCGAACGACAGAGAACGCAGAAGCCTCTGAAAACCGCATCGGAATTCAGAACTCAGAGCGCTAAGGCATGGGCATCCATTACCTGATTAGCTCCCTTCACATCTAGAGCCTTCCGAGGTTCGCTGTGATTGCACAGCCCCGCGACAGTTGTACTTGATGCCAAAGGTATTACCAATCAGCAGATGGGAGAGATATATTCGTATAAAACTCACTACGTTTCATGTGTAAGGGTTGCAGACGTTACTTATAAGGCAAATATTTTATACAGAAAAGTAATATTATCAAGCTGGATAAATAACTGTCGTAGATTTATATATATATATATATATATATATATATATATATATATATATATATATATACACATACATATACATATACATACATACATATATACATACCTTTTTTTTTTTTAAGAATTGGGTACAGAAAAAATTATGCAACAGTGGAATATGAGAGCTGTCATAGAAGCCGCGTTGGCTCAGCGGCTAGAGCACTCGCCTCCTATAGGCTGTTCACGGTAAAGTGAGCACTTTTGGAAGCACTCTCATTTGGGATAATAGTGAATAAATATATTCTATTTTGGCCCTAGACGTTAATTTCTGGATGTGGTGTCATATACACATTGTATTTATTACTTACATGGCAATATTTATATAAAAAGGTGGTTAAAGGATTAAAAAAAATGGCTGAAAGGAAAAAGTAACTAGGGCCTGAAAAGTGCTCACTTTACCGTGAACAGCCTATACCAAGACGAACCGGGTTCAATGCCCGGTGTGGTTGGTCCCCGATATTCGCACGTGGGGAATCGTGCCGGACAATGCCGTTGGTGGGTCCAAAATAATGGCAAAAACTACCTGACAAGTGTAAGGTAAAATTCGCAAACTTGTATGAGAAACATAGTTTTCCTTACAAGTAAGGCAAAAATACCGTACTCTGGAGTAAAATCCCATAAATGGCTGGGAAAATTACCTAACGACGCGTTCACCTCTTTAACATTGTCTCAATAGCTAAGCGTGAGGACGGGCTGAAGAAACGATCATTTAACACGCTAATATTCACTGGTGCTGTAACGTTGTCGTCGTGGCGTAACGGATAGCCCATCGGTAGGGCCACCTGTTTATCGCGAAAAGATTCACACTGAGGCTAGACTCCAATGTCCTATGGTACACGTGCAGTTTTCATTTCGTTATCGGTCACGTGTCTTCGTCGAGTGACAATTGCTTACCTGACTGGGCAACTCCAACAGTGAGTGCCCGTGATTCGCTGGCAGGCACTTACAACGCATGACAGTTAAAGTAAACCAATTACAAAAGTGTATCTGAGCTCTAGTGTTTTGGAGTGCAAGTTGTCCTGAGATCTTTTGGCGAAAAACAGGTGGCCTATCGGCCTATCGTGATAGAGAAACGTGGTTCACGCCCACCCATCAGCAAGTGTCGAGGATTTGAGTTGTTTCGGCTACTATTCGTTAGAGGATATAGGTAATAAAAAAATTAACAGTACTAATACTCCGGGATATTTTAAATTATAATTGTATTATACAATATAGTTAATATGTATTCCCTTACTTGAATGGATTTTCCCTTCTCTATATGGGATTTTTCCCCCACTTTTGGTCAGGTACATTCTCCGAACGATTAGGCAATAGCTCTTTATGTGTTATGTAAATGTACTCTACTTTGATGACGTAATTTTCCCTTACATGTAAGGGAATTTTAACTAAATTTTTTAACAGTGTGTGTTTTCTCGGAGATCTCCCATTTCCCCTGCCCTTGCATTCCTGCATTGCTAATCGGCTCTCAGACTTCGATGTTAAGAGCCTCCCCATTTTATTTGGCTTTGTTTGGGGTTCACCCTACCTGGAGAAGGCACTCTCAACTGTTTCGTTATCTGGCGATCCTTGAGCATCATGCATGCCTATACATGTTGACAGTCTTCCGAAGGACGGGGCCAAGGTGATGTAGTGGTTAGACTACTCCCTTCCCACTTAGGCAAACCGGGTTTGATTCCTGACGGGGTCGCTCCCGAATTTTCGCAGTTGGCAGTCGTGTCGGACAATGCTGGTCGGCGGGTTTTCTCAAGGATCTCCCGTATTCCCCGACCATACATTTCTGGCCCTGCTTCTTACTCACCTCACTTCACCCTCATCAGCTCTCAATACCTCGATATTAATAACCGCCCAAATCTCTCTCCACTCCATTCTCTCTTCCGTAGGATGGTTGGCGTCTTCCACCAGGAGAATTTTTACGTGTCATACGACTTTAAATATGATGAAATGGTTGGAGGAGCAGAAACAAGGCTTCCATTTTATTTTCTCCTGGTCCCCTAATTCCCTGGCCTTGAATCCAATCCAGAAGCTTCGTTGCTACCTCTGTCGTTATGTTCTTTGTATGAATCATCCTCCTGCAACTTTGGAATGTACAAAAACGCTGCAGCTTGCATGCCTCCAAATATCCTTGTCGGCATTCCAGCTTCTAACTGATCCACTACCACGCCGTCTAGATACTATCTGTGCTGCACAAAAATGTTATTCTGGATATACGTTTGTAGTAACAAAAGTGAAACTCTACTGTGTATTATCCTGGTTGAAATAGTCCTGATCGGTATGCCTCTTGACTTCTTGCAGTTCTCTTTCCTAGCTCACGATATAGGAGTGCTCGAATATAGAAAAAAAACTGATGCACGTAATATTGTATTTTTAGCAAAGTCACATATTTTAATCACAATCACGGCTCAAAATGTAGTGTTAACGATTATCTTAGCCGTTTTCTAATACAGCACGACTTCGTTTCTTCCAGTATCTTAACTTTAGCACGAAAAAAAAAAAAAAAAAAAAAAAAGGAATAACGACTGATATACAAATCTACCACACGACTATCTCTATAAATGCATATCCCGGTATAATTATAATATGGGGTCCTCACCAGCCAATTATATCATATATATATATTATCAATTTAAAATACACGAAAAAAGAATAATTAAATTTACGAGTAAATATTAGTCGTTGCGGCCCGATGAAAACCAATATGTTCCACTAAATTAGTCACTGCCGTTACAAAAAATTATTCGTGTTCTTGCCGTGCACAGCCCTTCTGGTAATGCCTGAAACATAGCTTTTGAATTTATTTACACAAACATATTGAGGTTAAATGATTTAAAACATAAACAATATTGTACATTTTATGACTGTTCATCATCTATCCATTAACGCTGAAGATTCAATGCTTCAAAATATTTAATAAAGACATAAATATAAATATTATAAAAATATAACATTATGAATTGAAGTGGACTAATTTGCATCAGGTACCATTATTTATATTTTGTTACGCCCAGTAAAATACTTCGTAATAAATCTTTTTTATTAAAAAAAAACTAATACTGACGATAACTCTGACAGTATAAATGCGGTATAAGTTTACACAAAGCGTTTAGATTGCACAGTATTAAACTATTTGGAGATGTTAGGAAGGGACGCTTATTATATGCTACGTGATCACATATGGAAAGAGCTTTTTTCAGCCTTAAAAGAGTGTACATGAATTGTTACGAAAGTGAAGAGTGGAGAGATTTGGGCGGCTCTTAACAGCAAGTTACAGAGAGGTTACGGGAGTAATTTTCTTAGTAATGCACGTTTATTTTAATAAATGTGTTAGTTACGACTAGCAGACTTTTACCGAGTAAGTGATACAAGGAGATTTACTATACTTCATTAGAACAGTAGATTACCATTTTTGTAAAGCAAAGAAACAACAGGAACGCGTTCCAGAAAAAAATGATTTAACAGACTTGCCGGTGGCCATATCAGGTGGACTGGAGCGGCAAAATTATAATTTAGTCGAAAATAAGTCGCATAGCAAATATTATTTCACTGTTGCAAAAGTCAAACGAAGCTGACTATAGATATTGCGGCCTTCACATTGGCATTACGTTAGATCGATACATAAGTTGTTATCAATAAAATATTTTTGGAATGGTTTTAATTAAATAGGAGAAAATGGAAATTACAGGTAAATAGTGAAAATATTTCCATGCTAATTTAATTATAAGTAATCGTCCATACGATAATCTTGTTACGATACTTTGTACCAAAGCAATGTCTATAATCCCATGTCAAGATGTGCAGCGAAATGAGTTTAGTAAACGATCACGTGAAAATAAAAAAAAAATGTTGAGAATATTTGCGTAAAATCCCACTCGTAATGTATTAGAAACAGAATAAACGTGAAACTACTAAGTTAAAAACATTTCACTGATGTAGTCGTGTGTCTTCCGAAAATTCCCAAGCATGGTGCAGACAAGTAAGAGTTAGCACCACGGGAAAACCTTACATAAACCCAATTCTGAGCAGAACAGATAAGAAATCGAAAGCTTCCATAGCAGCTCTGACGAAATAATTCTACAAAGAAAGGCGAGAATCTTGTTCTCTTTTGTGTTGGGAGAAGGGGGGGGGGGGGGGTCGCTTCCAGATTTCCGCTGGTCAGCGGGTTCTCTCGAAGATCTCCCGTTTCCTCCTCCCTTGCGTTCCGGCGCTGCTCCATACTCACCTCGCTTCACCCTCATCGGCTCTCGAGACCTCGCTGTTAGGAGCCAGCCCGAATCTGTCCACTTCACTTGTTTTCGAATAACAGTCGGTCAAAGTGGGATGGGAGAACGACCCCGTCTAAGGGTTTGCAATATCTTTGAATCAAGTACGCCAATAACTTTAGAAATATTCAACATTTGATCAGTACGAGCTGCAAACCATCTCGTAAAATTGTCAATAATAGTAGTAAAACGGATCGCGAATAAAAAAAAAAAACCTTGGATTTGCATGAAGAAATATACAGAGAGTGCATTACATAAGATCGGTCCATCATAGACTGCGAAAGTTAATGGCGTTATGGATAAGGTAAAGCCACTGAAATAGCGTTGGGCATGTAGCACAGTAAAAAAAAAAGGAAGATGCTAATGTTTAACATTTACATGAAATATAGGAAAATTATACACACATGAGCCATTTATACTCGGGAATACGGCCTATTATAACGAATCACAAACTGCGAACTGCATCATAAATATCACAGTGTTTCCTTTATAGCGTAGTTTCGGGCCCCCGCTGATAAATACTGCCGAAATTTCAAGACATTTTCTTCGCCTTTATGACAAAAAATATATTGTTTCAACGGCAGCGAGAGTATTCACATGGAAAGTCTACTTTTCACGTAGACGTAGCATCGCTTCGTCTTTTGGCAAATCCTGAATATTGGCTGACAACCACGATAATATAATCAGTATAGATAGGCGATTGCATCATTTGTTATGAAACATCACTCTTGGAGCAAAACAAGTTCTACGTGGCTATTTTTAACGGTAGACGGTTAAACCAAATTCTGTAGCACTTGTATAGAGCTCTTAAAACATTGCTGATATGTTATACATAAAACAGAGAATAGTTCAAATTATTCCTTAAAGCGAGCTATATACGATACGCTTACGGGGGTGTTACAATCTGATATCGAAAACTGGTATTGGTAGAGACCTGGAAAATTCGCGAGTTCAATGACTTGCAAGCTAGCCTCTGCAGTCTTATGTACAAATATGCCGACGTAAAGTGCACATTGGTTGTCTGCTGTCACAGTGGAAGACAACGATTGGGCCGGCGTTCTCCAGGTGTCAAACACGGTGTGGTCCAATGGTTGAAATTATATGAACACACGCGGTTTGAATTCTAGTTTGTCCCAAAATGAATCTGCGAACTCTTCAGGTCTCGTTACTTAAAGCGTCCCTCTCTCAGATTGCAGTACAGTGTAAAAGATGAAGGGAAAGGGGGGGGGGGGGAGGAGGGTAGAGTGTCATGCCGCTGCAATGAAATGTGGACTTGATTTCATTGCAAACTGATGACAAGTTATGGGTGTAGCGATTTCCATGTTTATAAATCAGTATATTTTGCCATTTCTTCCAACAGTTCATGTGAAAAACAAGGATGAAAATATAGTAGCTTACTGGTATTTGTAACAATTTCCTTTAACGTATTATCATCTTAACATTCATAAAATAATACTAATATTTCTACCTGAAATATTTTTCAGTTTTGTACTTCTTAAAGCGGGTGAAATTAAACGTTCGAGATCTTGCGCACCTATACTGGGGAACACATGTACGAATTTTGCTTGAAATTTGTATACCTATACGCTGAAAATTTTTCCGGAAGAATTTTCGGGGAGGTGGGATGATGATTTAACAGACGCAATTTGAAGCTTCGACCTTTGTCACAGACCAAATAACAATCCAAACGTTAACGACTAACTGGATTTGAAAGGCGTTGCTGTAATCAAAGGCTGGGTTAACTCTTAAATCTTTTATATAAAACCCAAAGCAATGACAGTTATTACAACACCCTACAATAGTGTATGTGTTAAAGCGGGGAAGCCACTTATGATACTGTTTAATCAATTAAGCTGAAGCAACGTTATTAATAAATAGCTAAAATCTCTGAAGCTATTGGAACTATGTCGCATTAGTCTTGATGGCCGAAGGCTTCTTGCAATCACGGCTCGATAGCGGCGGTCCTCTTGACCCCCGCAGTCGCCGGCTGACGTCAGGCCCAGTTTCATGTCTACTCCGGTATTTAATAGTCCCCTCCGTTTGTTAACTAGGATGCTGTTTCCCAAACGTCACTCAGCTTGAGACCTCGCCCTGATTGCAACGGTGTGTCGTGTTCTCGTGTGTAGGGTGTCCGCGCTCTAGCCCGTGTTATGGGCATGGCTAGCCCCTACCATACCAGCATGCTTCGTACACGCTGCGTTAGTACTGTAAGGTATTGATAGCAAAATAACTAAAATACTAAGAAGGAATATTTGCTACAAGTCATCGGTGCCCTTTAGCACCTTGAAACCGACCACTTATTGGCCTCTCAAGACCCCGATGTTAAGAGCCGCCTACACTTCCCCAATTATTGCTTGATATTGCCATGGTTTTACAGTGAGCATGTAGTTATCTTTAGATTAAAGTATTCTAATTATCTACGTGCGTGTTTTTGAGACAGTATCGAGCGTTTATTTGGCATATAATATTGACGAATCTTAATTTCCTAACCCCTCACATAATTATTGGCAATCACGTGATTTTGGCATTGTAAGCCACTCGCCCATTTTAATTTTTATTACTCTATGATAATTTCATACATCATTCTGAGATCTGACATGTTATCATTTAAAAAATATTTTAAGTTAAACTTACATGTAATTTGCGCTTTTCAGTAATCATTCTGTAATTTTTTTAAGTTTAATTATTTCTTTTCTTTCATTATTTATAATTGTGTTTAATGTTTTGATTAACTATTTTATTTTCTTCTTTACCGGAAGTAGTTCGATTTTAGGTATGCTAAGGAGATAAATGCCGGGAGTCGAGGTTTCTGGGCAGGGACCTTCAAATGGACGCATACCAAGAGACATTGCAGGGATTTCATCACAGAAATCCCCAGTACCGGCCGAGCCAATTCAGACCCAGTGTACACAGCTGTGTACATTACGCACGTGTAGGTAATTTTTGGTCTGTGCTACACACTGAGATGCTCGATGACCAACAATCCTACTTGTACTCTCTAAATCGGAATCAGTTATGTTTTTTCTGATTGTCAGTTGAAACTGCTCCGTCCGGAATCAGTAGAAAAAGAAAGCCATTAATATCATCAGTTAAATGAAACCCACCAATACAAACCTTTAGAAAATCAGTTATTTTTAGTCGATTAATAAAAAGCACAAGGATTAAAAACCGTGCATTACGGTTTGAAATAAATTTAGTACAATTATTTTGTCGCAAAACAAAATTATTACATGCACAAGGAAATTTTGGAAGTGGTTGGTATCGAACCGACATCGCCACCCCAAAACTTTGCCACTGAGCTAAACGGTCTCGCATTTGCGTAGCAACATAAACTTACAATGGCGAACGGCTGTAAGTTTCGTAATCTGAAAGTACTTCATGTTGTCGAAATATACACCATATTATGAGTACGTAGTTACATGTCTTTGTAAGGCTCGAAAGTCATTCTAAGTTAAGATTATTTCAGATTGTGAGCTTTAAAAGAGAAATATAGTGATTTTAACGGTGTTGTCGGCGTTTTCTATGTATCTGCCATTTTACAATGCAACGAGGTTTTACAGAATGAAACAGTTATTTTGAAGAGACAGATTGACAAGTTATAACTGTGCGAAGTAGACAGTGGAACGTTACAAACAATGCAATATTTTATCAAATTTGTCGTTTCCTCATTATTTGATCTGCTATCTTACAGACCACAAAATTTTTGTTGGTGTAAATCCACCTTTCTTATTGAATCACCGCACTATCTAGTCAGTAAAATTATCACTGATCTATTTGTCATTAAAAATAACAGTTTAATCTGTAGTGTCTCGTTGCATTGTAAAATTGCGGATACTAATGGACATCGATAACCTCGTACATTGAAACCACTATATTTATCTTTTGAAGCACAGAATCCTAACTAAACTCAAGAGTTTGTCTTTCGAACTTTGCAAAGACATGTACATGCGCAGAAAACCTATATATTTCGACAACATGAAATACTTTCGGTTCACGAAACTTACAGCAATATTTGACATTACATTTTGTGGTTCAGTACCCATAATACGAGCACACATTTGGCAGTGGCAAAGTAGGGCAGTGGATATGGCTGATCATGAAAGTTTCAACATGCTTTGCTTTATGGTTGGAGGTTCGAGCCCAACCACGTCCAAAAACGTTTTTGTGTAGACAATATCTGTGTTCTGCGACAAAATAAATCGTACCTAAATTACATCACATAGGAATGCTCTGTGCTTATTTATTACCCAACTATAAATAACTAGTTGTCTACTGCTTGAATTAGAAGATTTATTTTAACTGATGAATAAGTGATATTTTTTCTACAGACTCTGGAGGGAGCAGTTTCAACTGAAAATCAGTAAAAAAATAACTGATTCCGATATAGAGTGTAGGTGAACGATTCGCAAACTATCTTACTGCTCTAGGTGCTATTTGGTTTATATAACTGTAGCCGAAGATGCAGCCTACATCTCATTGGCTGTGCCAATGAAGCAAGTGTTGTGTCGACTTCAGTACAGCAGGCGTCATAATTTTTTTGTTTGCAACGCCTGAAACCATAAATTAAAGTGGGTCTGAAAGTGTTAAGGCTAGGGGTAGATATTGGCCCCCAGAAGTTCAGTTTAGGTTGCTGAGACAGCCACGTACAATAAGAGGGTGGAATATCAGATAGGAGATTTATATTTTTAGTGACTCCAGCTGACGTCGAGACGCCGCTCAGATAGGCGCCAGGCACCATTTCGAAGGCTTCAAGGTTGGCCGAATACTCAGGGAACGCCATCGTCATTGTAAGTTTGGAGACTTGTTTTAGTGAAATCAGGAGTTATTTTTCAATGTATCCAAGCTCCTGCTGTATTGAGAAAGCTTTTAGAAGAAACATTTAACGCTGATTAACAAGTTGTCAGGGTATTTAAACCAGTAGTCCAACTCGTGCTGCCGAGTTAATCGCCGGAGCAAATATTTTTAAAGAACCCAAGAAAATTTTTATAATATAAATTTTAAATATATATTATATTAAAAAGTGTCTTAAGTATCACAGTGTTAGTAACAATAAGTTAACCAGATTAAAGTATGATTGAGTAGAGAGAACTTATTATCATTGCTTTGGTATTGGAGCTCAGTTTACATTACGAAGATAGAGATACGTGAGGAGAACTACTTCTTGAACTTAATTATTTAGACTTGACTTAATTAAAATTCAGATTAAAACAGCATTAATCTTTTATTACTATTTTATTTATTGATTTAACATTACCTATTGAATGGATGGTGGTATTTCATCTTTTCTAAGTAAACGCAATCCAACTTGTGGTCAAGGTAATTTTCGCAGCCAACCTAATCTGAAAGTTAAGATATATCCACTCTCATGATTACATCATCTCCAGACGTCGGGCAGGTATATTGATTCCTTATCATAATTTTCTTCGCCTGCCAATACTCACGAAAGTCAATGCACGGCAATACTTCCACAATTCAGTAAAGCTTATCTTTCTACGGTAACTGTGTACAACTTCCACAGACTGGTCAGATTCAAAGAGTGAAGGCACACCACACACATATACTGCACTATAATTCAAAATTTTCTCACACACAATTGCCTGTATTTTGCAGGGTTGTAATTAGTTTAATAGCAAAGGAAATACATTCGAAATGAATGCCACGGGCACTCCGCAAGCTTCCCAGTTCAGAGAGGGAACATTTTGATGAAGTATTTTCGCAACTTATCAGGTTCTGCGGTGCCTGCGACAGGAAGCTGTATCCGCTCTAGTACTGCCAGCGCGTGATACAGCGCGTGACTGCGAATCACGCTCTGTATCACGCGCTATTTTCCCGTCACATGATTTAAATACCACACTTTGGGGCCGTGTGCAAAGTTCCAGTTCATTGGTTGACGCCATAACCTTGCTCTCTCATTGGTGGGCGACTCTTCTCGTCCTGACTTCTCATTGGTGAGAGACTGCTCATGCGCGACTTCTTGGTGGAGGGAGACTTCTCCCCACTACACTCATTTTGCTTTATTATGCCATGCACGGCCTGAGGACGCCGGACTTCAACAGAGACTGCAATCACCGCCTGGGACGACTCGCCTGAGCTGCGCTGAGACGCCACTCTCCTTCTTCACCGTGGCTATACCATGTTATTACTTCCAACCGAAATCGTATTATGTTTTATATTAACAATTCCCATGTCTTCCGCCACATCACCAAGTAAGTAAATGCATAATTGAAAGTGTAACAGTTTCAGTACTTGATTCGATTAAATGTGTTAAAATGACTTAGAAAATTACTTATTGAGTGTCTGTGCTCAGCCCTAGACCGCTCAGGCATCACACATAGAACAAATCTATCGAAAACTGACTCTTGAAAGAATTGCCGAAAATGCTTACGGTCGGCAATGATCTGTACGAACATACTGGCTGCTTCAAGTGTGTTATATGGAATTTTAAAAACATGAATAAAACTAGCACCGTTTTTTACTAGCTATGCAGACTTTGCGTTTGCACACAAAACTTATCATACTGTACTAAACCTGAACATACATGTTTTATGTGATAAACCGTTCTTTCTGCGTGGAACTGCTCCGTCGTGGCGTGAAATTCCGGCAGGGAGAACAGAAGGGCCGCAGTGGATCACGAGTATACGGCTTGAAATAAGCGAAAATTCAACGAACCTGCACTGCGCTTCATGGCATAGTGAAATCTACCTGTCGAAAACGGTAACATACACCTTTGAAGCCCTATTAATATCGATCGGCCTGATCTCGCGGTCCCAGATGCAGTCCTGTGTGCATTGCTGAATAGCAGCTTTCACTAATCGCATCGAATTATCCGGCCGCCCTCTGTAAGCCGCAGGATGGTCCAAAACCGTCGCACAAATTACGTAACCACGAGCAGTGCACCGGGGGATACGCAAATTCCCCGCGGAGGTCCATCGGAAAATCTGAACGTTCCCAAATGCTGCCCCCAAACCGTTTTGTGCTGCACATGCCACCCTCGTTTAATGGGACGCCGCAGATAAAAACTTTGAATTTTTTTTCTAAAATTCCCGACATTCCTCACTAAACGAGATTTTCAAATGGAGAATTCCTGAACCAAAGACATTAAAGCAAAATCTCAGCATATATCTAGGATTGCCACAATATTTCTTGCCGCAACTGAGCTACGGCAGCAGACGCATGTTAGGACAAACTGTTTTCACAGTTTTATTACGCCCGACTTAACGACGAATTTCCGGATTATTGCGCTTTCGCGAATAACGTCCTTGAAGGAAATTACCCGTTGTTTATCGGGAGTGGTATACAACGTGGCAACGGTTTAAAAGTTACCCCAGCAAAGAAAAGTTCTTTGTAGACAAATGGTGGTGTTTTGGAGTTTTAATTTGCAGTGTGTGTGTAGGTCGGTTCTGTAACTCAGTGTGCAATGTGCAGAGCCTTTGCCTCTCGTATGCAATGTTTCGCGTTTGAGAATTAGAGTAATTCATTGGGAAAATACCAAAATATCAATCTTTTCCGTCAAAATCAAAGTTTCCGTTATGGGTGCACGAACACTAAAATCATACAATGCGTGATAAAGTTATCATTATATTTGGCGGAAGCGATGGAGTAGCGCGAGGTTTTGAAACAGGAACACCCAGGGTCGTAAATGATTATCCTATTTAACGCTACTGTGTCTGCCCAGGCAACCAAACAGCGCAAAGATCCAGTTGTATAGTTGTCCTTTAAAAGGGCTTTCGAAGGCTGTCTACTTACGAATAGCATGTAAGAAAATTTTCACGTCCGAACGGTACTTTCTGTATTCAGTTTCCACCTTTAATGTGCATTTTCGAAAGAGGTAAATATCTGATACGTGTATCTCACAATCGTTTTTAGATGAAAATTTTCTGGTACTTATAGGCTACTTAACGTACTATTACATGATGCTGGTCTGCATTGCTGCAGAGTGGTAACCCCGACAAAAGGGCTGAGATTCACAAAAGAGTGGCGCCACTACTGTGATAAACCTATCGGGACTCGTGTCGCCTTCTATCACTAAAGGTATTGAATGTCCGGGGTTATCGATGCAAGAACGTTCTGGTCATCGTCCGTGCCTCTCTCGGCATGACTCTGGGTGCGGGGAAACTTCTGTATCAGACCAGCGAGATTAAAGGCTGTTCACGATAAAGCGAGCACTTTTGAAATCAACCTTAGAAAAAAGCCACTGCCCCTACCTGCATGTATTTAACGGGCGCCCTGAGTGGCATTCGTCCAGTAAAGTTGGTAACGGTGGACGGGAAGTAGTTCCCTATCTTAACGTCGAATAAAAAGTGTTACGCAACAAACAAATTTAAGAAAGATTAAATCGGGGATTATCGATTACGGGGCAGGTTATTTCTTTCACTTCCTGTTTTTTTTAAAGCATCGAAGTTTAAAAATGAGCAGATTTGTAAAATATTTACTTTTGTAATAATTCCACAGTATCACATGGCCGACGCATGAATAAAGTGATGAGGCCCATGACAATGTTAATCTTACATAAGCCGGAATAATACACAACGTGCATGCAAGTAGGTCTTAAGCAGGGCTTTCAAAAGTGCTCAGTTTACCGTGAACAGCCTATATTTCAGGTGCTGCGATGGGCTTCCCAGCCAACAGTCCAGAGTTAGGTGTGCGACGACAGCGAAGTGACTAGTGGCGGCGAGAGCGACCTGCGGGAGTGAAGTCTGCGGACTGCGAGCATCGCTACAGTGAAGAGTGCGACTGACGGGCGGGACGATTGAACTGGATAAATGAGTATCTGACATTAGGAATGATGGCTATTGACAAATGGAATAATATGGGTTAACAGTGATCGTGAATTAAGTGACTGTAACTAATATAGAGCCATCGATAAAGAGTTTAATTAGTATTCAGATAGACTTTAAATATTGTGCTAACTGATAATAGCGAGAGTAATAGAGGAGATAGCTGGTATAATATAGTAAGTAATAGCTGTGTGAATATATTAAAAATCAAATTTAGTTCTTTTATAAATATTAAGATCTCCATCTCTCACAACTCGGATACGGGCCTATGGTGTCTTGTAACAATACCTCAAGGTCATGTAGCACATATATGAATTGTTAATTTCGCCATAGAGTGATAGGATCGCCACTGAGAGTCCTACAGAAGGCTGCACGCCAGATCAAATAGCCTTGCGCGTAGCTGCAACTGCAGTCACTTGATTAGGCACATCTAGGTCGACTTCAGCGTTCCCTCTCTTCCGGGCCTCCGACACGCATAATTACTCCAGTCATGTGACGTCTTTGATAAAAACGACGGTCCCATGTTTTCTCCCTTCAAAAATTTACTCATCTGTCGTTTTTCTTGAACTCGAGGAGAAAAAGCAGAACGGTGCTTCGTACTTGAGCTCAACGATTTTCTCCCTTTACGGCAGAAAAAAAACATTTGCTTCAATGGGAGAGGGAACAATTTGTCTACCGCTCTGCAAGACTTTCGATAGATCTTAATCAAACGATTTCACACGTCGAGCTTTTGGGCAATCAGTCACAGAATTTAAGCCAACTTTGACGTCATTGTCATATACGAGACCAGCGCCAAGTTTGAAAGGCGTTTGAAAACCAAGTTTTCATGGTATAAACTATTCACGGTAAAATGAGCCCTTTTGAAAGGCCTGCATAATATCTATTTGTATGCACGTATTGTATCCTTAAAACTTATGTAAAATTAACATTGGTGTGGTTCTCATTACTTTATTCATGCGTCGGTCAAGTGAAACTGTGAAATTATTAGAAAAGTAAATATTTTACAAGTATTCTCATTTTTACACTTCGCTGCATTAAGAAAAAAACAGAAAGCGGAAGTAATAGTTATCACAAACGGTTATCTAACAATTTTTATTCGACATTAAGATTACGAAACTACTTTTCCTCTGTAGTAACCGAATTTACTAGGCACGTGTCACTCAATGCATTCGTTTAGAAGCACTGACTTTTTTCTATGGTTGATTAAAAAAGTGCTCACTTTATCCTGAACAGCTTTTAGTGCGATGTTTCAAACTGCGTCAGTTGCTCATGCTCAGACCTGTACCTGTCGCGAACTGCCAGTACCGCTCGACCAAATTATCGAGCAGCCGGGGAGGGGTAGGAACCGAGCGCTACAGTAGCTATCTAGGAAACTACGAACTCCGAGTAGGGGAAAACTTATGACTAGAGACCTGCAAAATTCGCGTTATTATTTGGGGACAAGTTAGATTTCAAACACACGTACCTTTTGCAATAAGTTTGTCATTGGACCATGCTTTATTTGACTCGACCTGTGTAACAATGCACCAGTAAATGAACACTTCAAAATTGTGTTGTCCAATAATGTGTAGTATAGCCAAAATCGGAGTGACTTCACATCTATGCAGCAGCCAATGGAGAAACAACGCCGGCTCGAGTATATACAGCACTGTGAAGCTTAGCCTGATGCCAAATGATAACGCGAATTTTGCAGGTCTCTACCTATGACTAATTCTCTGAGCGAGTGCGTTGTTACGTATACGCTGTTCACGTTAAAATGAGCACTTTTGAAAGCACTGCTAAGATATACTTGTGTGCATTATATGTGTGTTCTTCCGCCTTATGTAAAATTAACATTGTCATGGGTATCATCACATTATTCATGCTTTCGGTCAAGTGAAACGTGAAATTGTTAGGAAAGTAAATCTGCTACTTTTGAACATTGATGCCTTAAAAAAAAAAAAGCGAAATAAACAATTTAAATTATCACATATGGTTACCTAGCACTTTTTTTACTCGATGTTAAGATATGGAACTACATTCCATCTATCGTTACCAACTTTACCAGGCGAATGTCACTCAGTGCGCCTTTTGAAGTATATGCAGTCATGGGCAGTGTTTTTTTTTTCTAGGGTTGATTTCAAAATTTCTCACTTTATCGTGAACAGCCTTTATTAACTCTTACGTCAATTCATGCCTGAATGAGTCTATGGGCATAGCTAAATAATTTGTCATGATTACGTAGAGCACAACAGTATAAGATTGGGTTTATTGAACATAAGGATAATACACTACCTGCCAAACAGTAATTGGACACCCGTGAAGATAGGTATTCAGTATGTCAGTTGACTGGTGTTTGTCCGTGTTAGCATGAATACACAGACATATTGTAACATTCTGGATAATGAAATGCTCCTAACATTGTGGCGTTTTTACTTACTTCCAGGATGACAATGCCAGGTGCCATGTTTCAAGTGCTACCATGCAGTGGTACGCCGACAACAATGTTCGCCGATTGGACTGGCCCGCCCAGAGCCCCGACCTCAACCCTATAGAACATCTTTTGGACGAATTGGATCGCCGGGCGAGGGCTCGTCAGGCGTGGACAAAATCCATTGCTCAACTCATGGAATGGTTGCAAGAGGAATGGCGACGAATCCCCGTGGATGTCCTGCACACACTAGTAGAGAGCATGCCAGACAGGGTGGCTGCTGTTATAGCCGCAAGAGGTGGCCCTACGAGATTCTAACGGGGTGACAACCACCGAGCAAACATTGTGGACAGGTGCCCAATTACTTTTTGGTAGATAATGTACATATAGTAACAATTTACGTGACTATGGATCGGGTGAGCTTAAATGGAATACCAAGATGCCAATTAACTACAATAAATTTTATTACCGCACGCCACTACTATTACAATATAATTAGAAGGTCCCCACCTTGTCCATGTTGCTGGAGGTTGATTCTAGGAGGCGGTTAACGACGGCCGGACATACCCATCTCCATCTCCACGTATTCTTGGTCCGCTGGCCCGATGACCGAAGACGACGCTCCCAATGTTACCCTGGCCTATATTAGGCGCGTTGTTTAACATTTTCGGCCTCGTTTGCTGGTCGGCGGAGGGGGTTTCTGCAACTGTCTTTCGCAATGTGTCATTGCATCACGCTCGTGCCCTGGTTCAATGTTTGAAGGTGTTATCAGGCAGGCCGTTCAACTTAGGTCTGATCACTTCATAACAATGTGTACACCTGTTTGTTTGCATGCATTTAAGGAGCTGGCCTGCCTGTACCCTTATCTCTCCTGCGTTTCTCTGCCTCAGACACGGAAAATAGCTCCAAGTAGAGGGGAACCCCAAGGAATACTTGCGTGCATGTACGCACTGAAATGTTAAGAACAATTGCGGGAATCAACCTCAAGTTACACACGCAAAGGTAACACTTTGCTACGAATATATGGTCATTGCCACACTAGCCACCTACAGCCATTTGCTTTCTTCCTTTACAGTAGGGGGAAGGCAGGTAGGTATGTAGGTAGGTAGGTACGTAGGTAGTTAGATAGGTAGGTATGTAGGTATGAAGGTAGTTCTGCAGGTAGGTCGCTAGTTCGGTAGGTAGTTCGATAGGTAGATAGGTAGGTCGATAGGTAGATAGGTCGGTAGGTAGATAGATAGACAGATAGGCTGATATGCAGATAGCTAGGCAGAGTTTAAATTTTCGTCGAGAGTGAGGTCATTAGTGACAGAGTAATTGGCTCATAGAATCAGAAACGAGGAAGTAAACGGCCACATCCTGTAGAAATGAACCACCCTAGTATCTGCCTGAAGTAACTTCAGGAAACTATCGAATACAGAAATGAGGATTTTTGTACCGGCAATCAAGCCCATGTCCTTCCGAAGTGCTCATTTCCACTTTCATCCACGCTGTTTCAACTGTTCTCTGGCCGACAGCGAGTTCAATCCCTTGGCGTTCTTCGAACAGAATGGACGAGCGAGCCCATGAGGCCATCATGGAAAGACGAGGAAAATCAGGAACACGGACGGAAGGAAGAGAAAAACGAAACAGTGCTCCCTTATTGGGCATTTATAAGCCGGAATATTGCGCTACATATTAGCTAGTATATTGTCTTAGTAGTATGGTATGGTTCCTTCGGGGACATCAGGCTGCAGTGTGAGGTGCGAGGTGTCAAGGTCACCGGCCGCCATGTTAGTTTTTCTCCATTTTTCCATAAATCACCCATTTTAACACAAAATCTTGTTTTAGCCAAAAAAGCTTTAAAATTTCCCTTTTTTCCCTGATAAAATGCCATGTGCCAGAATGTGTGATGTTTTTTATGGTTCCGGGCTTCGAGCTCAGGTCCCTCCGACATGCGTCAACTCTGAAAATTCTTTCAGTTTTTTTTTTTTAATTTACAAACACACTTCTAGTGCACTACACTTCCGATACAGAGGTTCGATTTCCGCTACGGGGTTCGAGTCCTAGAGAATGCAAATCTTGGAAATTTCTATTTTATTTTAACACATATACTTCTGATGCAATACACTTACGTCCCTCGCGCAGCTAACATAATATACTCGCTACAGCTCGACTGATAGCGAGTAATGGCGTAATCGTGTAATTATTTACTTATTAATCGATATAAACAAAAGCCAAAAAAATCCCGACCTTCATGAATTGCTAACAGCCTAGTTTACCTAAACACATCAACCATTTATACCATTTCACCGAGCCAGTATACAACTTACAACTACACACTTGCAAACATCCTCTTACCGCAACAGCCAAACTTGAAATGTCAAAGACTGTTACAAATTTAATTATTATCAAATATACGAAACAAATTCTTCTATAATACAAAATAAAACAAAAATAAATAAATTTAAAATCTAAGAACATATCACATTAACCTCACACTCATCCCAGTGCCCTAAACTTCAACCCCTACCCTTACCTACCCACCTTCCAATACTACACAACAAAGAATAATCGCAAATAAATTTAGAAAACATAAACCAAAAATCATAACTCCAGCATGTCTCTCGTTGTATCATTACCATCAGACACCAACCAAAAATCATACCACCCATCAAACAAACCATCTGATTTACAAATTATCCATACCAATAAAAATGCTGACCTCCACACCCCATACGTACAAAACTAAATAAATAAATATAAATCACAAAAAATCTAAGAACATATCACGTTAACCCCCCCCCCCCCTCATCCCAGCACCCTAAACAACAAGCCCTACCCTTAATCCTCACCTCCCAATACTACAAAAAAAAAAAACAAAGAATAATCACAAATCATTGATAAAAATATACCAAATAATCATAACTCCAGCATGTCTGTCATAACATCATTGCCATCAGACACCAACCATAACATACAAGGTGACAGCCCTCCAGCATACCAAAATACTATACCATCTGAAGATATCAACTAAACACCACAGCAGATAACCATACCAACCAAAAAACATACAGCCCAAACCATGTAATTCACTCTAACCCAAGCATACCTCAGTCATGCTATTAACAGTACAGACCATATCAAACACCATACCTCAGACTTACTGACCAATCATAACAGTCAACTATATTGACAACCATTTCAGCCCATCTAACTTCACCAGTTATGCATATAAACAAGCCATACCAGTCACTATAACTAATACATGCCATCTGCTCTACCGGCCAACACCAGACGAAATATACTCATCGTTAATACCTCTTACTATAACGCAAGCACACCTCAGCCATTCAGTCCACACTGACTTACGAAAAATCTACTTACTGCTTATACTTTCTGCTCTACTAGTCGACACCAGCCAAAATATATATTAGTCACCATACCAACCAACCAACCATCCATTATAGCCCAAGTCATACCAGGCCAACCTGCATACCATCTCCTATAACCAAAGAAAAATTCAGTCATACTAATCAACTGCACCATCCAATACACCAAGCACAATATCCATCATAACTCAGGTGTACCAATCAACCATACAGCTGAGGCCAGCCAATAACCTAACACCTATTCTACTTGTTGTACCTACCAACACCGCTTATACCTACCAACCATACCACCCACTATAAATCTAGCATACATCGACCATTCGTTTACACAGACCATACAAAGCAAACATACAGCCTATATCAGTGACACAATCAACTTCTTCTCATACCATCCACCATGTCGACTGACACCAGTCAAAATATACTGACCAGCCCATACCAAACCCTTTAAACTCAAACATGCCTTAGCATTACAGGATTCGCCGATGCACACACATAATGTCCACACCATTTGATATACACCAACAATCGCAAGACAGATATACTGGAAAAAACATATCACTCAAGACATCACCTATGTTAACCCAAATGATCGAAGTAAATTTTATAGTCCAGGCCAACCCTGGAACATACTTACCATCTGTCAAACTAACATAACTTAATGTACTATAGCCCAAAAAATCCTAACCTACCTTAACCTACCAAAGGCCAAAAATGCAGGTGACCTTGGCCTTTAACCTTAAAATCTCCAAAAAAATTTAACAATTAAAATATCCACACTATGAAAGGGAAAACAAGAAGTTTTAATTCTAATTCAAACTACATTTAGACTACTCTTGTGCCGGCGGAATTCTCTGATCGCTGTAGTGTAAGACTTTGAGAAATTTTCTTAATTAGTCACCTCCGTTCTACCTTGTGTAGGACTTAGGAAATATTTTCATATTGTGTAGGACTCGGAATAATTTTTTAACGTAGCCAAGTCCATTCTACCCCATGTAAGGACTCAACCATTCATGTAGGACTTTAGTCAGCTATGATGAAGGTCTAGGCTCAAGCCCGATCGAGGTCAAAGGCAGGTGATTTAAGCTTTCCATATGTCACATTAGTCGATAAAAAATTATCTGACTGCTAGAACAACAAACTATCATTTTCACTATACCTTCACGAGGAGAGGCATACGTTTTGGATTATTTGTAGCGACCCCAAACACGCACGCACGCACGCACGCACGCACGCACGCGCACACACACAGCTTTTATATGTCTAAAACTGATGTAGCTAAGTCTCAAGTCACTCGAACTCAGTCAGATAGAGTTTGTATAGTAAAAACTCTTAACCTTATCCTGGGATAGTGTCATAGCATAATAATCTTACTAACAATCTGTTCAAAATCTATGTGTTTTATTCTGGGTGAACGTGTATTTTTGGGTTTTCTCAGGGCATTGGAAGTATGTATGTACATGTACTTATAATTAGTTAACAAACTTGAATTGTGACATTTGCCGAGCCTGCAACGCCACTGTGGATGTCAGTCGCGTCGTTAAGGACCTACACACAATCGGTGTGGCGTTATCATACTGCGTCGAACAAGTACGCGAATACCTGAGTTTCAAATAACACCCTCTACAACTAGCTTCTGGCGCAGCTTAACCGGCGTAACTTGGTGTAGCTTGGAAGCAAAGATGACCATTTTTTTTTCATCTTCCCACAGAAAGATTTTACCGGCCCCCAATCAGAACGAGTTACGTCATAAGAACTACAGTCGTCTAATGCATAGAATATGATTGTGAACAGACTCCAACTATAGTTCAAATATCTTTTCCCGCTGGCTATAGAATTTTTGTCAGTTTATTCGCTCATAGTTTACCTAGACATCCAGCGTGTAGGAATGCAAGAATAGCCAGCGTTCCCTTGCATTGTTGGGGAGGGTGGAACGGTTAGGTAAAATATTTAGGCAGGAATGATATCCACGGTCAGGGCAGAAGTATATACGACCCTCAAACTTTCATGCCGAGGGGAAGCAAACGTTTTCGGGAGCTGGGTGAGGGTGTATTTCCTTGAGGCTGACGTCACGAACGGCACGCTTCCTGCGCCAGTGTCCTCAATAAATAAATTAATTAATGCTCGTCCACAATCGACATGGCTTCACATAACTAAGCAGCTAAAAAATTAGTTATCTGTTTACAATCGGCAACCGCACCCTGATACTACCTGGAGGTAGCATTAGAAGCAATTATTATAATAAAGAATAACATAATAAGTAAAGGGCTGAAGTATTAAGTATCACCTCGTAAGAGAGGATACTTAAGCACAATAAAATATTAACTAAAAAAGGGGGCTGCCTGTAACCAAGCAAAGGAAAAATACCAAATGGAAATATTAAGTGGCCCTGACAGCAGGCGAAAGGTCTTAAATGAAAGCGAGAGCAACTAAAGTAGAAATGAAAGGGGATCACTTATAGCCCAGCATTACCCATAAAGGACATATGTGCAGGGCTGATAAACTTAACCTGCAGTGGCTAGCCACGTATGTATGGGCATATATAATATATATATTATATATATATATATATATATATATATATATTATATATATTATATAATTATTATATATATATATTATTGTGTGTGTGTGTGTGTGTGTGTGTGTGTGTTCGCGTGCGTGTGTGTGAGAGTTCGTGAGTGTGTGAGTGCGCACGCGCGCGTGCGTAATACTCGGTAAACAGGAGCTGTTTTGTCCATGTAATAAGAATAATTTCATAAATAGGAAATTAATTTTTTCAGATATGGAAATTTTGACATCCTTAGATTGGCTGTATTGGTTTTCACTGTTTTTGGCTGTTTATTTCGAAAGGCTATTGACAACATGAAGCGCAAGGGGACGTTGTGTATGCTCTCGCATCTCGACATGCTCAATATCTTACTAAACTAGGAGAGAAAAGTCTGACAAATAATTATATAGATAGCAGGACAAGATATTCGAGCTATAGCTGGAGTCAATTCATCTTTGGTTTTACGTATTACAAGTATTCGAGGAATAAACTTCCTATGACGTACCTCTTCTAATTGACGGGTGGTAAAAATCTTTCCTTAGGCTCGGCAGCTGTCACCACACACATTTATTTACTAAGTATCTTAAGTACATACATATGTTCAACATCCGACCACATCTTTGTCAATATTATAGCGAAGATGTAGCACAACATTACAACTTATAAATGTCCAATATCGGAGGCACATGCACAAATTAATGAAACTAAGAGTAGAAAGCAAGTGCAATTTTATCGATATTGTAATATTTATATTATGTGACTGCTACATGCTGGTATTTTATTAGTTCTACAGACAACCTTAGTAAGTAATTAACAACCTTTTTACCACTGATCCTGAAAAGTCAATTCTTAAAACATACCGTTTTAGTCTCAAATTAAGTATATTTAATAATGTATTTTCGTAATAATGTAATTAATTATTTTTTAAAAATGTAATGATATATTGGTTGGTTAAACACTTACTCCAAAGTGAACTTTTGACTAACTCAGTGTAGAAATTCAATTAAATATTTTATCATTCTTGGAAAATCAAATTTAAAGGACATAACTGTCAATTTAAAAAAATACTTCTATATGCATCGCGTGGTTACAACCTATTATTGTGATCGTGTCGACAGCGAGGAAAATGGTTTATCTTTTCATACAATTGCACTCCTCAGATCCGGCATCGTCTTGTGATGACGACCACATCAGGAACGCATACCTTAAACAGGTTCGATATTGAAGCAAATGTACAACAATATGAACTGGACTCAATGCTATTTTAAGGCATGATATGAATCTTAGAGTAAAGAAGGAACTCAAATAGATATTTGATTTGGGGGTCCGTATTGTTCTGCTTCTTCCTGACTCCAGGATCGACCAGATGAAATAAGTTACTTAGGGGTGGCGCAGTCTAGAGCTAAAGAAAGAATTCATATAGATATCAATATTGCGTCTCTTTATCACACATTATTTACAATGTGCGATTTAACAAAATACACGATCTGGAGACGCTTCAGAGTATATAATCAGGCTGCGTTCAGTTGCTTTCAGTCACAATAGTTAAATCAGTAGGTTGGCTGTATCGCCTTAAAGGTTGTTCACGATAAAGCAAACACTTTCGTTGAAATCAACCGGCGCACTGAGTGAGATGCGCCCAGTAAAGTTGGTAACGATGGATGGAAAGTAGTTCCATATTTTAACGTCGAATAAAAATTATTAGGAAAACATTTGTGATAAATTATTTCTTCCGCTTTCTGTTTTTTTTTTTTTATGCGCCATAGTGTAAAACTGACAAGATTTGTAAAATATTTACTTTACTAATAATTCTACAGTTTCATCTGACCGACGCAAGGATAAAGGGATGAGGCCCATGGCAAGGTTAATTTTACATAAGGCGGAAGAACACACAACGTGCATACAAGTATAGCTTAAGCAGGGCTTTCAAAAGTGCTTATTTTACCGTGAACAGCATATACATGGAACTACTTTAAATTGACTCTCAAAGGTAAGTATTTTAGCGCGGCCTGACGTCCTATCCCGGGTCATACCTTACACTCAATTCTTAAGGTTCTTGCCACTGAAAAGCCAGAAGGCAACACTCGATCGGGAGGCCCCCTCCTCGACCCGTTACCTGGCTCAGCGTTGTGGAGCGTGGCGTCCCGACGTCCTCGACGTCGCGGTGCTCTCAGCAGTCTTGGATAATTCACACACCAGTATGGTGGCAGAGTGGGGGAGGGGGGCGATTTTTTTCTAACTACTCTATAACTAAGTGTTAAGTGAAAGCCCGTTGGGTAGGGCTGGTATTTATTGCATCTTACACCTTCAAGGATAGGTAATCGTGCAAGGATACATGCATCACGGCAGAGGGGGATTGGGCAGCCATGGCCTGCGATTGGGTCCATGACTACCTCCCTAAGTGTACTTATAGCTAAGTTAATACTAGAAGAGACTGGGAAAAGCCGGCATAGACACGGTAAAAAAAACCAGTCGACAGGATAGAATTCAAAATATTCATGCATTAATCAGAAATGCCACGGGAGACTGTGTGTGTGCGTGTGCGCGTGCGTGCGTGTGTAACATGCTCGTGTTAGTAGAGATGAAAAGCTTGAGAGAGAGGGGACGGGAACTTTATTTCCTTTCGCCTTGGCAACTGGAGGGAGACACTGGCTTGTAACCAGAGAGGTGCTTAGACACCTCTCTGGTGGGGGAAGTGGCGCTATTGGGCGGCTCCCCCCCCCCTCGATCACTGGGGGCGGGGCACGTCTTGCATTCGCTTATATACTCAGCCCTGGGTTCCCCCTCTTCCTGTCACCCCCCTCCCCCCTCGACATGCCTTGGCTCACTCTAAGAAATTGTTCGCAAATATACCACACCAGTGTAGGACTATACGTATAGTGAGAAATACTGGATGGTAGTGTTTTTTTCCCATACATCCATGGTAGCGTTCCTACATTTGCTCATGTAACAGTCAAGCGCATAGGGAAGTTACTAATGATGTATTATAGCGGTGCTAAACATTCATATATTTACAGAATGATATATGGTAGTATTACCATACAATACATAGGTTAAAAACTTCCATTGCAATTTGGGAAAATTTTTTACAGTGCTACTGCCGAGCCCTGCTTGATCGGCGCGCGCCACGGCTCCCAAATCCGCGTGGCGCTGGTTCGAATCCCTGGACGGGGCCGGAGCAATATGAATCGTCATATTTCCAGTGCGGGGTCCGAACCAGTACGCCTACGATAGTACATTTTTACTTACTTGTTTTGCGGCTGTATCAAGGGAGGCAAGCGCCATGTTACCATACGATTTAACCCCTTAGCACATTATACCGAGTATACTCTTTCACGTTTGACATGTTGCAGAATAGGCGAAATCATGGTCGGTGTTGTACAGGTCCAGAAGGTAACACCAGTATCGGCATTGCCATTCTCTGAGCAATGCTACTGTTTGCTGCTGACACATCATCGAAATAATAACTGGTTGTTTATTGTGCAAGTGATCTACTGGAACCCTTTCCATAAGTATAAGGTATTGCAATGAATTTATAAGTTCATCTGACACCAAAAATGTCTTCTTCTGCTACACCTGAGAGGTAAAATTAATGTTTGCATCAAGGGGTTAACGTTAATTACGTGCAACTGCTCTAAAGTCTTTCCCAACATGACGGAAATCAGGAATCCAATATTATCAACAGGGGACAGTTACGAAGGTGCAGTCACGCCCTTTCATCGCAGCAAAAGCCAGGAAACGGTGAAATATTCACGTTATAGTCTATTCGCGGTTCCTTCGCACTTTTCGAATAAAACATCTGAAAAAAAAAAAAAACACCCAATGTATGACGTGTTTGATTGTTTCTTAAATATGTCGTTTATCACAAGCGTTTTTCACCGCCAGCTTGAAAACGACCTATTTGGCACAAGCAGTGGATCTTATGACGGATATTCTCCTTATATCTGTATGTTCCTAACCCGAGTAGAACAAACCCCATAGGCTGTTCACGGTAAAGTGAGCACTTTTGAAATCAACCTTAGAAAAAAGTCAGTGCCACTATCTGTATATGTTTTAACGGGCGCACTGAGGGACATGCGCCCAGTTAAGTTGGTAACGATGGATGGGCAATAGTTCCGTATCTTAACGTCAAATAAAAAGTGTTAGGCAACCATTTATGATAACTTAAATGATTTCTTTCGCTTTCTGTGTTTTCAATTGACCGACGCATGAATAAAGTGATTAGGCACATGGCAATGCTAATTTTACGTAAGGCGGAAAAATACACAACGTGTAGACAAGTAGATCTCAAGCAGTGATTTCAAAAGTGCTCACTTTACCGTGAATAGCCTATACCCCGACGAAGCTTTGTTCGCACGAAACGGAGCTTCAGCGGAGCTTCAGAAAAGTTGGAAGTAAGGGTGAATGCACTGCAGCTCACTGTATGCCATCCTCCTCCTCATTTCTACAGCACGAACATAGGAGCGGCCACGGTTGGCCAGTGTTCAGTGTCGTAAACTGTGATCGCGCCTTAGCTGGACGGCCCATAGACTAAAGATGAAGTAGACCGATTGTTCATATTCTGCGCATGTCCCAACATTGACCTACCCCATAGGAACACAACTGTCAAAGTCACATGGTCAACAGTGATGAACGTGTTTGTTTGTATCTAAATTTGTAAGTGACAACCACTATTATATTAAGAACATACTTTTACCAGTTGAAACCTAAACTACATTACGGATTGGCTAGAACAAGTATACTAACATTACAAAGCTTTTGTTTACTAAACAGTGTTCTAACCTCAAACCCAATCTACGCCATTTTCGCTAGACGTGTTGGCAGAAGAGCAGTTCAATGTTGGGACACGGAGAATGGTTGTGCGCAGCCAGCGAGATCGGTCTACCTCATCTTTAGGCTATGGGACGGCCTGCCTGATCACACCTTTCAAACATTCGTCCAGGACACGGGTCGTCATTGCCGAAATACCTTGCGAAGGGCGGAGCATAACGCCCCTCCACCTACTGGTAGACGGGGTCGAAAAGTTGCACAGCGTAACGATGAGAACGGCGTCTTTTGTCATCGGACATCGGACCAAAAGGATGTCCGGAGATGGGTCTGTCCGGCCGTCGCTAACCACCGCCTAAATCAGTCTACTTCAACGTGGACATGGTGGGGACTGTCCAATTGGTTTAATTTGTATAATCAGTTAACATCCTGTTATTTCTTTCAAGTCTCCCTCCAAATAATGTTTGTTGATAAATAGTTATTGTGTAGTATTAAATGTTCAATAAAACCCCATCTTTTACTACAGTGCTTTGCCTAACGCATTGTTATAATTAGCTCCCTCCCTATAGCTCCCTTAAAAGTATGCACTGTAAGTTGTTCACGGTAAAATGAGCTCTTTTGAAAGCCCCGCTAAGATCTACTTGTAAGCACGTTGTGTACATTTCCGCCATATGTAAAATCAACATCGTAGTGGACCTGATCACTTTATTCACACATCAGTAAAGGGAAACTGTACAATTATTATAAAAGTAAAAATTTTTCAAATTTTCTAATCTAATCACTTATACACATTAAAGATCAGAAAGAAAATTTATCATCATTGTAGTACTGACAAATGTTTACCGAACAATTTCAATTCAGCGTTGGGACATGGAACTACTTTCCCTCCATCGTCGTTACCAACTTTACTGGGCGCATGCCACTGCTTGTTTCCGGTAAAAAAAAATATATACCCAGGTAGGGAAAGTGACATTTTTCAAGGGCTGAGGGTCAAGGGCTGAGGGAGGGTGTTGAGTAAATTCACTGAAAATAACTTTCTAGATAAAAAAAAAAATGACAGTGTCGGAGAATTATTCCACATTAAACCAATTCTTAAATCAATAACTTCTTAATTAAGGAAAATGCCCTATTTTATTTCGAGGATTCAAGAAGGCAGACTTGTGGTAGTAGCAAGAGAAAAGTAATGAAGGGAGGTGAAGAGCTGGACGACTGAAAAGCTGGAAGGACAGCTTGGTTTGAAACAAGTCTGTGGCCTCTAAAGAAGAAAATATTCCAGTATGGATGTGATCGTTGAACATACGATCTGTTTTACTACTGTGGGTTGTCTCAAATGTTGTTTGAGTATCCTTTCTGGGCATGAGAATAAAATTTTACCAGGAAGAAGGAAATCAGAATTAATGACAGCCGCTAATCTGTGTTAAATTTTTAGCCTCCTTTAGGCTGGAACAAGGCTTATATTTTCTAAGAAGCGTTTTGGATTTATTAACATATTCAAGTTTTTAGCACACATTTCGAGCGTGTATCTTGGAGCTAAAACACAACACTTATCTTATGACTAAGTCCCGACACTTCAAACAATTACTTGAATTGAAAGAACGTGAAAATTATGAACATTGACTTGACCAACACAATTTAGAAAGTGAAATAGTAGTGATTTTGTGTCGTGTAACTCGTGTGGAGCAAGGACACTCAATATGCTGAAGCACTTTGAACAGTCAAACAATTTCAACCATGAAAAATTTTATTTCTATTTAAATAACTCTAAACAAGTTATAAATACTATCGTTCTCAAGAGTAAATGCACCGTCATCTTGTTACATACAGTAACCGATACAGCGGTATAAAGAGGTAAATAATAACACAAAAAATAACTGTACTATTTAACCAAGGCACCAATGCATTATTTTGCCCTACTAACCCAACAAAATTATTTATTTTACGAACACCCATGCGAGCCGAAGTCGTTATAGCGGTTGTACGAGAGATTAGCGCTTGCACATAACTTTCGAACGGCTCAGAATGAAGTACAAGTTTGGGAATCTTGGAAGTTTTGCTTGTTTGCAAGATGAAGGAATATTCACTAATGTTAACCCCTCTCTTTATCGCGGCTCAGTGAATGTTATTCATTATTGCGCTGCACAGTGCAGGCGCTAACCATTCATCTGAAACTGCGCCAGACGTCTCGTTTTGTATGGTAAATGGCGTGATGCAAGCTGACAAGTATTTGCAATCATACCCGGTGTGGCGTGATATAGTTAATCAAATCCAGTCATATTTTTCATTCAAGAATCCATGGGACTAATCGGGAAATTTAAATGCCATGTATTGATTTTGGGGAAGGAAAGTTCACGACTAGAAGTTCACTACAAAGATTTATATTCGGAGTACCACGATTATTCATTCTCAGCTGTTGTTTCGTGTTCTCCTCTGACACTTCAAAAATGTTGCCAATGAACTTTTAGCTCCAACTGAACGATTATTCGAGAGTGCAAACGATTGAAATTTATCGGCACAGAACTATATTATTCCAGAGTTCGTATAGTTACAGATTACCACGAGAAATACAGCTTCCAAAAGGGTGGAATCCTATCTGTAACTTGGCAACCAAAAAAGTTCTTGCCGTATATGACGTAGCATGGGAAGAAATGATGAATGATTCGGAAATATGAGCGACACATGCCGGAAAAAACGGTCGGGGCCAGAGAATGCACTGTAAAAACTAATGGTAAAATTACCTGACAAGTATAAGGTAATATTCGCAAACTTGTGTGGGAAACATAGTTTTTCCTACAGGTAAGGTAAAATTACCGCACTCTGGAGTGAAATTGACGTGCATGGTAGTGAAAAATCTCATACACAGATGGGAAAATTACCATACGACGTGTGGATATCCTAGTCGATTTGTAACTATTTTATAATTTCATTTTATATATTTTTTACCTTAACATTAATTTTTATTGTTTAGTCATACAAGCTGTCCATCGTGGTTCTTTATATGTAAGGTATAATTACCACACTGGAGCAGAATTCACGTACACGGTAGTGGAAAATCCCATAAATGGATGGGAAAATTACATTACAAGTCCATAGTTCGCGCCCACCCACCAAACAAGTGTCCAGGATTTTAGTGGCGAGGTTTCGGTTACTATTCGTCAGAGGATATAGGTAGTAAAAAAAATAACAATACTAATACCCGTATAATTTTTAATGAGATTTTATTCATCATGTACTTTATCCGTACGTTTATGGAATAGTACCTTACTTGCTATGTAAATTTACTCCACATTTGACAGGTAATTTTACCTTACATGTAGACGTAATTAGCTTCCCTTAAATGTAAGAGAATTTTACCTCAAATGTTTTTTACAATGTGGATATTAACATTGTCCGATACTGGCGCGTTACGCACTCACAGCAGTCACAGCTCAGGCAGTGGCGATAATAAACAGAGGTGACGAAGGAGCTCTTTCGGGATTACCTGCTTAATGACTTTATGGTGGGTTTGTCAGCGACGCATCAAACAGCCGAATACGTCAAGCATTTGGAGACAACGCTGTTAATGAACGCAACGCCAGACATTGGCGTCAATAGTCCAGGTCGGGAGAGCTGTCCCTTTACGTCGAACCCCGCATGTTGAGCGGCCGCAGGCCTTGGATGACCAAGTCTCTGACGGCGGCCATGGAGGAGGACATCAGCTTAACATGCGGTGAGCTTGCCGAACGCTCTCAGGAGTCTGGTGAAACAGATTTCACCTGCACCGCATAGGGAAGGCGTTCTAGTTGCACTGTCGGAAGTCGACAAGCAACGGGTGACAGCTTGTTTCTCGGTGCTCGGCAGCGCACCCACCAGTGGCGACAAGTGGGTCCTGTATGGCCCATACAGGACCCACTTGCAGGATTCCAGGCATAGGTTCTCGCCAAGTGACGAAGTGCCTTGTACTGCTACACCCACGTTAAGAGGCGCAGTACGAGCTGCTGCCAACGGGCCAAACTTTCACTGCGAACCTGTACTCGCAGCAGTTGTAACACGTGCAGCAGGCATCCAGAATAACCCGAGTGTCTTTAGTCCACCAAAAACAAGTCCCAGGTAAGTATGAAATTTCATCTAACTTTCTCAGCTATCAAAAATCCCTCAGGAATCGGGGATCTAATCATATTCCTGTGTAGGCAGCAATAAAGCGCGGCGAAATTGTGTCGAAGGATCTTCTTGAATACTTCGTAAATTATGCCGAACTGTAGTGATGTAACGACGAAGCAGGTCATGACTACGTAACACGTGAAAATACTTATATTCTCGAATTGATAAACAAGGATAGTCTCGTAACGCATACAAAGAGAACACCGTACATCAGACTGCTATTAGCCAAGAACACTGCTATCAAGATTCTCGATAGTCCCGCTGAAGTACCCCCGAACATGGCCTTTTCCCTGCCGACCGTTTGAGTTGAGTTATTTGGGCGTCTGTTAGGCCCACCATACACGTGCAGTTCTGCCTTCCTATCGGCCTGACAGGCAGAACTGTCGCAGATTGGCCTGTCATGAGCACTTCCCACACACACGCAGTTTGGCCGGCCGGTAGGCCGAGGGATGTCATTACATTGTCCAGTGTAATGCGAGTACTGCAAGTGTTTAGTTGCTCAGTAAATCCATGCCGACAGTCGGTGAACTTGTAGCACATGCAGCTACTGCGTGTGCACTGCAGAAAAGAAGAAAACGTAAACGCAAGATATAGACAAAAAATTGTTCCAAAGAAAGAATCATTGTACACACGCCAACTTCCTCACGGAACTGAGATGTTACCTAAAAGACTGGACTAGCTACCTGCGCATGGACGAACCAACTTACCTGGAACTTTTACACATGGGTACTCCTTTCGCAAAAAAAATATTTGTACGAGAAAAGCCACAACACCAAATGAAAGATTAATGGCGACATTGCGCTATTTAGCAACTGGGAGAGCACTTAAAGATTTGAAATTCTCGTGTCGCATAGCTCCACAAACGTCGGGGAAGATAATACCTGACACCTGCGAAGCGATCTTCAAAGCACAGAGGAATTATTGCAAGGTAAGAAAATAAACTGAAATACATTTGTACGTGTGTAGATGTTTATTAAAAAAACATAAACACGTATCATAGTTCATCTCAAATGTTAAACTACTTGCAACTAGGTTAAGCAAATATTTAGTTGCTGTGTGTTTAATATACATTAGCACAGAAACTTTCAAGACAAAGACGTACAAAAAGGAAGACTTTGTAAACAATATTGGCAATACGCCTTGACTGTCAAGAATGTTTATTGACATGTATCGTGATATTCCCTGCACATGAGTACTGAATTTACTTTCACTAAATATACTACAGCTTGTTACCCCTAAAGTTGTAAAAACCGAATATGTTTAGTCTGTCTCATATCTTGGCCATAACTGGCGAAGAATCACCCTGAATGAGTCGTTTACGTTCACGAATAAAACTACGGGCGATGTGCGAAATATAGATATTCACAATGCAAAATACTGTTGTGATGGCGCGAAAGTGAAGTGAAGTTTTGTGGAGATTCGTTGCGGTCGTCTTCTGTTGAATCACGCAAATACGTAGTCGCCGAATTGAGAGACAGATTTCCCATTGCAGCTTCGAATAGTCCTTCTTTAATAATTTTTTCTGCATACAATCTCTGTTCTTTGCTCTGTAAAGTTCTTAACTTTGCAGCAACATTTTTGCCGGAAATATCAAATTGATCCTATTTTCTTACCTGCGCAAGACGTTCACTTACAGTTGATAATATTTATTCACTGGGGCACGACATATTTCTGCGCTTAAATGATTTTGCACTATCGCTTGGACTTGAACTCCGTGGCAGTGATAATTGCTCAATGTTTGAATGAGAACGTTGTGTTGTAGAATCTGTATCATCGTCAGTTTCCTGTAGCGTTTCAAGTACAACCTGAAAAAAAACTACATACGCATATATAGTGTTTTACATATCGGTAAGACAATACAGCAATATATGAAAAAGAAAGATAACTATTTCATTTATGTGACTTGAAGAAACGTCAGAACAGGACTAAATAGTATCTTCCCTCCCTTCCCTAAATATTTGTCACCTCTGTTCTGCTGTGCACGTGCTAAACAGTCCCTCAATATCCCTTTTTTTGTCTTATTTCAGTGTCCAACAACGGAGAAGGATTGGGAAAACGTCGCGGGGGAGTTAGAACATCTCTGGAACTTTCCGAATTGCATCGGAGCCGTGGAATGGGAATAATGAAGCCGCAATGCTGCCTCCAGGATCTGGATCGTACATTCATAATTACAAAAACTTTCACAGCCAAGTTCTATTAGGTATAGCAAATGCGAATTATTAATTACTGTATTTCAGCTTTGGAATAAACGGGCGGGTGCCTGATGGAGGTGTCTTTGAGGTCTCAGACTTGTCGAGAAAACTAGAAAACGGGAGCTTGAATTTGCCAAAGAAGGGAACTATCACTGGAAAAAATATGTGGTATGTGCTACTGGTGGATGACTCATTTCCACTAAGGGAATACATTATGAAGCCATTTAGCCGTAAGGTAGCCACTCGAGCTCGTAAGATATTTAGCTATCTAGTTTTCGGTATAATTGTTGAAAGATTTGGTGTTTTACAAAAACATTTATCTTTGACTGATTTTACTATTTTACTCAAGTACACACCATTGTTATGGCGTGTTGCGCCCTTCAAAATTTCTGCGTTCAAAGGTACCACATCGGTACACTCCATTAGAATGTTTGGATGAGGAGGAGTTCGAAAGTGGTAATATTACGCCTGGACCTCGCTGCAACGAACCTATGAGTCTCGGTAAAACCGCATGTCATCCAACTAATAGCGCTGCAATCGTTAGAGAGTCGTTTGTGGAATACTTCAACAATGACGGTCAAGTTTCCTTGGCAACAAAGGTTTATTGGGTAGAGGCATTTCTTTATGTATATTTCTAAAGTGAAGAAACGAGTAGCAGTACAATAAGTACATAATAATGTAGTGATAAACTGGTTTGGTCAGAATATTCAATTATTGTTTGGTACCTATATACGCATTTTACAAATTTGTCTATAACTACAGTAGAGTAGTTCCTGTACTAGAATATAGTGTTTACCCTATGATCTATGTAATGTTATAATTACTGTAGATTAGCTGCTAAATAAAGCAACATAACTATACGAACTTGCTTTGTAACATTTTCATTACACAAGTCCTGTCATTTAATTGTTTAATCCCTAGATGAGTACCTTGGAATATTTTGTTGTGTTATTTGCAATGTATCGTTTTCATATTATATTTATATGATTATACTAGGAACATTTACATGAACGAACAGTAATATCATTGTTATTAATTTGTGTGGCAAAAATATAATTTTCCACATTGCACTGATGTATGTGCCTAAGGCTCTCAACTAAGTTACATAATAAACTGAAGTCCGCAAAATGCTTTAATTTGTTATTGTCTTGTTACCTCTGAGTCACTCTCTTCGTCAAGATTTGAGAGTCCTTGCAATGTCTCTTCTTGGTCCACGAGAAATAACAGATCCTGGTAAAACCATACTGTTGGCACGTATGCATCTTGTGTGCTCATTCCAGACTTCTTACTCTGTTACACTTTCTTGTGTTCTTTGCGGAAGCTACTTCGTAAATTGTGTATTTATTTTTTTTCAAAATAGTGTACCTAGCTGCATCGGGATCAATTGTTTTCACTTTTTCGAGAAGGGGTGCGTACGCAGTATCCATCATTTCGCGACTGTGGTACGATTTAGATTTTATAGTTAATTCACGATAACTTCGGCTTTTCTGAAGCCCTGCCAAATTTCTACTTTTGGTTACTGATGACGTATCCTTCCGCTACACGTAAACATGAACGCTGCCATGTGACTTCTACTTTTATAACTGTCAAATACGTTGGTTGATGTTTACAGCTGTTCAAAGAATTATGTCATATTGCAGAAATAATTTCCTACGAATGTTCACCATTTAGGCCTGTAACAATATTTAGGTCGGCTTTATAACTATTTGTTACACACGATATAGCACGTTACACATAATCAACATTAATATTTTACCAGGACGGTGTTTGTTACAACTGTGGCGGAAACAACAGTGGTATTTAACCTGTTGTTATTAATGTGTTGGGAATAAAAATGAAAACGATGTGACAACCAGTCCAACGAAACGAAGCAGTAAATTCAAGCACGCAACTCGTGTCGCTTATTTATTGTACATCGACAAACATAAAAGATAGTGGTGAACATGCAAACATAGAGGCCTACCGTAACATTTATTCCGCTAATATTTACATGCATTGGTACTTACTGGTTTTTGTTGGTTTATTTTATTATTTATTTTATTTTATCTGGGTGGGCTTAGTATTTCGTTGGGATTGTTGCAGACATTCAAATCACAGAAACGTAAGCTCGTTGCACAACTGTTTTCCAAACACACTCGCGCAAAGGTACAACGTTGTGATAAATAGACGTAAATGTAAATAATTAACTTCGTCATAACATCAGTTCATGGTTAAAACGTATAAATTTTGCACATATTTAAAATCAACACACACACCTGGCCTGCGTAACGATTGCAATGCAGCCACCACGCCCTTTCATACGCAACGATCACAACACATTTCACTCTGCCGTGGAAACACATATTTATCACAACATTGAAACTTGCCTAGGATGTTTAAAAAACACGAGTACGAACTTGACGCTTCGAAGAAACACGCCGTATCAGTGACATGTCGCCACATCACTGTCAGTTGTAAGGCCATATAAAAACTGGATATAATCGCCCGCCATATTGGGACAAGCGCGTGGAAGGGGAAGTTCTAGATTCTCCCTTCCACACAACTTCTGCCAATCTGCTGAATTTGTAAGCGTCGCGCGTCGCACCATCGCATCTAAATAACATAGGCATTTAAACAATAAAATCTTTGTTCAGTTTTAAATTCCAAATTCAAAAATCTATTTTGCTTTAATAAGTACGAAATATGCTACAATTTTAAACACGTATAATTAATGCTTCACTAGATATGGGAAATTTCCCAAGAGAGTGACAGGGGGGAGGGAGGGAGGGAGAGGTGAGGAGGGGGAGGGGGAGGGGGAGTGGGATATATATATATATATATATATATATATATATATATATATATATATATATATATATATATATATATGCTCCACCCAGCCAACAGTTTCGTCGGCCGAAAAAACAAACACCACGTCACTACGACCTACATACGTTATTTTGCGCTGTTATTTATAAGTGTAACAATTAAATATGTTTCTATCGGGGCTACCTAAATATTGAAATATTTCAATAGTAATATTTAATATACAAAGAGCATACCAAAAACTATGTTGAAACAATATTTGAACTGAGAACTATTTCTTACTAGCCGTTGCCAATACACCGCTGCTCTCGCTGTTTTTTAATTCGTATATAATAAGAAATAAAGATTACAAGTTATAGAATATATTATGAAAAAGTTTTATTTATTCAAAAATACAGTACTTTAGAGTTAATCACAGTGTTATGTATTTGTGGAATACAGGTGATTGAACGAACCAGGTTGACATGTTACGCCTAGGGTGATTATTTCAAAGGTTCGATTCCAAAAGGCTGAAGAAAGCGTGAATGTACTATATTTCCCACAGGCACGGATGGCCACGAAATGCGTCGCTGAACTAAGAAACAAAATCTTTGGACCACTTTGCGGGAACGAAATAAATTATATTAATCCAGAGCTACTCACTGCCTATATTCACAAGGCTGTACAGCAAAGTGAGCGATGGCACATAGCGGGATCAGCCTGTCGGGAAGTCCACGCACGTCAGTTCTGCCCATGAGCTCACTGGCCGGCCTGCGGACCTGAGGGAATTTCCACAGGCCAACTGTCCAGACGATTTACCTTCAGGCCGCCACATACACGCCAGTTTTGCCTTTCAGGCCAGGACTGTTCAGGCCGATCGGAAGGCAGAACTGTACGTGTATGGTGGGCCTTAACGAGTTCTTGAGAGCCGATGGGGGTGAAATGAGGCGAGAATGGAGCAGCGCCGGAATGCAAGGGCGGGGGAAACGAGAGATCCCCGAGAGAACCCGCCGGCCAGCGGCATCGTCTGGCACGATTACCACTTGCGAAAATCCGGGAGCGACTCGGCCGGGGATTGAACCCGGTTCGCCTTGGTGGGAGGCGAGTAATCTAACCACTACACCACCCCGGTCCCTGACCGTTTGAGGAGGCGACTGCTTGTTAATGCGCAGTATGCCACGAAACTAGTTTATCAGCAACAAGCCCAGGTTCAATTACGGCTGCTAAGCAGCATGTCAAACAACTCTTCTGTGAAATCACTGCGGCTAGAAATTTTCTATCTATAGGCGGTTCACGGTAAAGTGAGCACTTTTTAAGGCCCTCCCAACAAGCATTAACCACCAATAAATATATCTTATTGCAGTCTCGGGCATTAAGTTTTAAGGGTGGCGAAATGTGTACGCTATGTTTATTGGTCACACTGCCATATATATATATTAAAAAGCGCAGGAAGATGGAAATTGTATGAAAGGAAAAATTTAGAAGGGCCTTAAAAAGTGCTCACTTTACCGTGAACAGCCTATACAGTGTTGTCAATAGTGCTCCGATGATGGGCTGGATGAGGCAGAACTCAGGAGTGGAAATTCTGAAACTAACTTTTTAAATCAAATCAGCACGTAAAATCATTTTACACGACAGCAAGACATTCTAGTAAACTAAGCTGCTTGTTAGTAATGTGAAGGCTCTTGAAAGTTTGTGCCCCCAACAAGGTTACTTGCTCTGCAGCAAACCTCACAATATGGTTTGACAGCATCGCGGAAGTTAAAGGCTGTTCGCGATAAAGTGAGCACTTTTGAAATGAACCTTATAAAAAAAATCACTGCCCCTGCCTGCATATATTTCTATGGGCGCACCGAGTGACGTTAGCCCAGCAAATTTGGTAAAGATGGATGGAGAGTAGTTCCATATCTTAACGTCGAATAAGAAGGTGTTGGGTAACCATTTGTGACAACTTAAATTATTTCTTTGGTTTTCTGATTTTTTTTAATGCATCGAAGTGTATAAATGAGCAAGTTGGTAAAATATTTACATTACTAACAATTTCGCAGTTTTACTTTGGCCGACGTATGAATAAAGTGACGAGATCCATGGCAATGTTAATTTCACATAAGGCTGGAGATTACACAATGCGCATACAAGTAGATCGTAAGCAGAGCTTTCAAAAGTGCCCACTTTACCGTGAACAGCCTAAATCGCAGTACATGAAGGGCTCTGGCATATTAATGAAAAGGTGCGGATGCTCGTATCAACTATGCCATGAGCTACAAATGGCCTTCACGACTGCCAATTTCACTAAAGAATTACTTCGGACTCGCAAGATTTTGGGTTTGAATCCCGGAAAGCTGTAAATATAAAGTTTTAGTTACTTGAGCAAACAGGCCGTTATCGACTAGTCTGCAATCGTAACTCTGGGATAATAAGTCCAATTACATGAATCGACACCTATATTTGACAGTGCCACAACTAAGGCTAGTGTATTAGTCAATAGATAGGCTACGACTCGTTCTGACGGTCTGGGATTCAATAAAGTAGTGGCGTATCGAATTATGAGAAAATTAATATTTCCGTAACAAATACCTTACAAGTGTATACTTCAAGACGCGAAACCTTTCTGCCAGCGAGGAGTGTGATAATGTTTCATTCCCCAGAGAAGTGCGCTTATAGCAAGAACACAGCTCGCTCCGTCCAACGCACGAACTTGTAGAAAACAAGAAGTTGTCTAACCCCACGTCAAGTGACTGGGCGCATGCCACTCAGTGCGCCCATTGAAATATGTGCAGGGCAGGGGCAGCGACTTTTTTCTATGGTTTATTTCAAAAGTGCTCACTTTATCGTGAACATCTTTTAAGACTCATATTTGTTGTTAAAAGGGACTAGGTAGCTCAATTACTTCATTTAATTCCCCTTTCTCTCCTGTCATCCTATAAGTTGGATTGTCGTCTTAGGTGGCATTCACAGCAACATGTCCCTTGGCTTCCGCCCGCTGATGCAAGCACGTAGCGAACATTTGGCGCATCCCGCGCGTGGTGCTGCAAACCCGCTACACGCCAGCGAACCAATACCCGTCGCGAACACAAAACGGTCGACGCGTAACGTACAGTATTTGCCCGAGTGTCCCAACGTTACGAGTAGAGAGATTCGGGAGGCTCTTAACAACGAGGAACTGAGAGCCGATGAGGGTGATTGAGGAAAGTATAGAGCAGCGCCAGAATGAAAAAGGGGGGAACGGGATATTCCCGAGAAAACCAGCCCGAACAACGCGCATTGTCCGGCACGATTCCCGGGTGCGAAAGTCCGAGGATTGAAACCGGTTCGCCTTGGTGGAAGGCGAGCAGGCTAACCACTCAGCCACCGCGGCCCTGATACTCTCTGTTGTCTGCAAAAAGTACCATGAGTTGACGGAGTGCTGTCCTGGCGCACTTGAAGTGAGGGCAGACAGAGAGACAGAGGGTGGTGGAAGAGTCCCTGTATGTTGGCAGTCGCAAACTACACTAACTACCAAAAAGTGATTGGGCACCTGTCCACAGTGTTTGCTCGGTGGTTGTCACCTCGTTAGAATCTCGTAGGGCCACCTCTTGCGGCTATAACAGCAGCCACTCTGTCTGGCATGCTCTGTCTGGCATGCTCTCTAAGAGTGTTTGCAGGACATCCACGGGGATTGGTCGCCATTCCTCTTGCAACCATTCCAGGAGTTGAGCAACGGATTTTGGCCGCGCCTGACGAGCCCTCACCCGGCAATCCAATTCGTCCCAAAGATGTTCTATAGGGTTGAGGTCGGGGCTCTGGGCGGGCCAGTCCAATCGGCGAACATGGTTGTCGGCGTACCACTGCATAGTCGCCCTTGAAACATGGCACCTGGCATTGTCATCCTGGAAGAAACACGGGTCCATTAAAGCGCCCCAATGTTGGGAGCATTTCATGATCCAGAATGTTACAATAATCCTCTGTGTTCATGCTACCACGGACAAACACAAGCGGTCCTACGCCGAAGGCAGTGAAACACACGTCAACTGACGTACTGAATCACTTATCTTCACGGGTGCCCAATTACTTTTTGGTAGATAGTGTATTTAAGACCGCTGGGTCCTGGCGACTCCTCCACTCTGCTCGTACCACTACTCGAGGGCAATATCGACGCCGGAGGTCGGCGCGAGCTACTCGAGGGTAACACTACAGGGCGAGCCGAGATACCGACGTCTTGAAGACACGTGACCAGATCGGCCAATCACACCACGACATCACGAGGTGGAGGAGCTCCGATCGTGTCGTTTAAGGCTGTTCGCGATAAAGTGAGCATTTTCGAAATCAACCTTTGAAAAAAGTCACTGCCCCTACCTGCACGTATTTTTAACGGGTGCAATGCATGACATGTGCCTAGTAACGTTGGTAACGATGGAGGGGAAATTAGTTCCATATATTTACGTCGAATAAAAAAATGTTAGGTAACCAGTTGTGATAACTTAAATAATTTCTCTCGATTTATGTTTTATTTTTTTAATGTGTCGAAGTTTTAAATTATGTATATTTGTAAAAAATTTACTTTTACGATAATTTAACATTTTCCCTTGACCAATGCATGAATAAAGCGATGAGACTCATGGAAATGTTAATTTTACATACGGCGGAAGAACACACAACGTGAATACAAGTAGATCTTAAGCAGGGATTTCAAAAGTGCTAATTTTACCGTGAAAAGACTGTAATTAACAGCGGTAAGAAGAAATTCGGTTCTGGGTGCAGGATAGATCCGGAGGTGTTATAACGCAAAGCGAACCCCAGAGTATTAAGAGCCTAATAATTTGTTAATGTAATTGTAGCTTTGATGAGTCAATTTTTATTCTATATTTTTTGTTGAGATATTCCAAACTAGTATTCATTCAGTATTTGCTTGTTAGTGTCCATTTCATATAAGTGGGGTAAAATCTGAGAGACAATATGTAAACAGTAAATGCTCTCGTTTGTACAGTATTGTATCAGCTGATGAACTGCTGCAGGATCCGTGTTGTGAGGTTGGCTGTTTTGATGATGGCTTTGGAAGAAAATGGCACTCGTAACTAAAAGTTGTAATTTAAAATCTTAATCATATTTACAACATTTATCGTTTCAATTATGTTTCTTAAGCAATATTAAATTTTCTTGGCTATTAGTAACTGGACTTTAAAAACATGTTGAGCATTTATGACAGAGTATGTCGACACATACGAACAGTAAACGTTTCCAGCCAATGGTTAGTCATGTTTATGTTTCCAGTTTCCAGTCCGGTGAAGGCCGTTGTGCGTGTGATTTTATTCTCATCGTGTTTGCTATACGAATATCTTATTGGTATTGTCAGAATATTCAATCGGTAGTTTATAATTTTTTATTTGCTTTTTCCAAACATAGTTGGCTGTAGGTACCGTTGTAGTGCGTTTTCTTGAGTGAAATGCAAAATTAATCGGCACGTCGTTAAAACTGCTCGTTCCGCCATTTTCCTTACCGCCTTCCACAATGAAGTGACACGAATATAATTTACTTATGTAAGTTTAAGTGTGTTTGCATCAGGAAACGTGCGCAGTTATTTAATGCTAGTGACGAACAAGCGTGATCTTAGTTAAGTAAACTCGCAAGGATTGCCATAGAAAAACACGTGCTCAAGAGGTTGCAAATATTACAAACAGTAAGTTTGCGTGTTTTGTAAATGTATTTGTAAACCGTTAACATAATTATTGAAATGCACGTGACCTGAAAAAAAGCCAAACTTTTGTGGTGAGTGAATAATATTTGTTTGCCAACATCGCATATCCGAGTGTAAAGCTAACTTCGGTCAAAGCGTGAGCGTGTATTTATTGCTGCATCTGTACGAATACGAACAGCGACGTATGTATCGCGTTTTGTGTTTTCATTAAAGTTATTTTTTCGAAGTTAAATAATTTAAATGTTATTTCTATTCGAGCAAAATTTTACACTGCTCCATCAAAACAATATGCGACTCAAAATGTCACACACTCATAAGAACATCAAAATAATCCCGCACAGAAAAAAATATTTTGTGGCAGCCACAAAATATCTTTTGCAGTGCGTCTCACGAAATCCGTTAATCTAATAACCCATCCCCTCATTCTCTTTTTCCTTTTTTCCCCTACAAATAAAATAAACAGAACCCCAACAAATTTAACTCTGCAACTAAAAAATAAAACTTGTTGGAATACCAACTTAGCTCTATATCCTACATTAATTACTGGACGGAAGTTAGCTAACGTCAGCCTTTCAGTGCCTGCCATGACAGGGAACACATACGAGGAATCAAGAAAATGCAAGTGTGCATTGGACTCAAAACATCTGTTTACAAACGTATTTTTCTTCAGTGACAAAACAGCTGCGGTGGAAAGGATACAGTGTGATCGTGCTACTTTTCTATAATTGTCAAAATTTACCCCACTCACATGAAATGGACAATAATGTATTAGATAAAATTTACTGTGTGAGAAGAAGGAATAATATAATTTGTAGTTTTGTAATTATTCTTGTGTTATTGAGCCGTCTAGAGTTTACCCCCCAGACCAGAGTAAAGTAACGTTAAGAGGAACAGCCTCAGAGTTGTATGGTATTTAAACTTGTGTTTTAACAGTAAGAACGTTCTAGTTGGCATTCCAGTAAAGAACGTTACAAAGTGCGTTGAGATGTTTGTATACTTCCTCTCTAATGTAATTTGTAATGCAGTTTGATTAAATTCAAATTGGCAGAAGTACTTTAGCCATTTAAAAGTGTTTGTCTTTTCAAAATTACGATATAACCAAACACGTTCATTGCTGTTCACCATGTGACTGACAGCTGTGTTGGGTTTGGGGTAGGTCAAAGTTGGGTACACGCGCAGAAGACGGAGAATCGGTCCACCCCCGTCGTTAGTTTATCGGCGGGCGTGGAGCAGTGGGAATGCGAGTGCAAGGGGTGGGGGACGAGATACCCACGAGAAAACCCGCCGACCAGCGCGCATCGACCGGCACGATTTCCACGCGCGGAGATCCGGGAATCGACCCCGCTTCGTCTCGCCTACTGCGCCGAGATCGGACAACGGCTGCGTGACCGCGGACGGGGGAAAGTTCGCCGTGAATACCTTATTCAAACGTGGGCGATTGTTGGCGTCCGTTGGTCAGCCGATCGGACACTCGGCAGGAACGTTGTCCGACCCTTCAGCTGTGAAGATTTCCGGCAGCGAGTTGACGTGGCTACGACGACAACACAGTTCGACCACAAACGTAGGGGGAAATTGGCGTTTTTCGCAACGCCAGTCTGTCTTTCCGATGTAGAGCCAACGTCGACCGGTTGGAACACGCGACTAGATAAGCTTAGCGATTTTTGCCATGTTTTCTTAAAGCTTGTAGGTTTTAATTCTAATTTAAATACGTGAGTAAACCGCGCTGTAGAACAAATTATTTCACTCGAGAACATTTAGAAATCTCCCGTGGAAAGAAATAAAACTTCGTAAGACGAGCTTCCGGAATACACAAACATAACATTCGCCACCCTATATAGAAAAAAAAAAAAAAAACTTATCTTTGTGACCGTCATTTGTTGGTTACTACTTCTGGCCGAAAAAATCAACGAACGCAAACGTAAAATGTTGAACAAAATTATTCGTTGAAGTTACTTAGCACAAGAGTGCAGAATGGCGTTATTTTTGTTTTTTTTTTCAAAACGTGTGCAAGCACATACTTAGGGTTTACCATTCATGTGTAGGTAAATCCAATTTTTTAAGGTGCTGAAAAAACGGGAAATAAACTATCTATCTAAGCTAAAACCAAATTTTGAAGTGTTTAAGTAGGATGTACTAATGGAACGAAATGTCGTAGTACTTTAACGTATATGTAGTAATGAGTGATCAAAGAATACTACACAGTTATAAGCAAAGTAATAATGTATTTTACGGAAATAAGTTTTTATAGTAAATATATTTAAATTTTACGGTTGAGATTATTTCAAACAATGCTACTAAGATGGATACATGGGACTCTGAAATCCAATTATTGTATTTTGACTTCCTCATGCGGTCGAGGGTGTATGTTCGATTCCTTGCTGGAGCAAACATGTTCACATTTTGTACATGCTTTAGTTATTTTAAGCTAATATTTTAGAATATATGACAATATTATATGATTTATATTGGCATAGTTTGTTTAACACTACGTTAGTATTTCTGTTTTACATTTTAAACTATTTCTATTTTTATTTGTACTGTAATAGTGTCATATTAATTGATTTTTAAGCAGATTCCAGTAACCTTAGAACAGTCACGTTAAAAGCTTTTAAAAACGCATTATGCTGCACGGATATATGAATTCATTTTATGTCTCCATGGCAACATAGTTAAAGGGCAGCGAGTTGAATTGCAGTACAATATTCCAGCCAATTCAGGAAGCAAAAATGGCATAAAGCCATTAATAAATATTTATACTAATAATTGTTTAAATTAACTTGACGACGAATTAGTATGACAATTCAACTTCTTGTTTCACAGTATCCGCAGAAATGTGCACGAGGCTGTAATTTTGTAATTTTGATAAATTATGCATTTCGAAAATATGTGTTAGCTGACGTAACTGAAGAGAGCTTGAAAATATATTTTTTTTTTCTCGCAAATATCTAAATATTTCAAAATGTGCCCTCATTCCGAATTAGACACAGCGGTTGCAGTGGCACGTTCTGCTCTAAGCTCTAGTAGTAAAATAATTCACAGGAGAACACAAACGAGAAAATAAAACTATGACGTCAAGAGTGTTTCGACGTGTTTGCGAACCCAACTGAAATTTTAACATCAGTGCAGACAAGTCGACCGGAATTTTAATGTACCAAGATACAAAAAATTTAACGGGGGAAAAAAAAGTTGTATTTGGAATCCGATAATTTTCCATGATTTCGGCAGCATTTCTTCGGTAATTATGATAGTGCCCCTTGCTTGTAATTATGATAGTGCCCCTTGCTTTCTTGCCAGGGGGGGGGGGGATAAAAAACGTTTAACATTCAATCTGAAAATAAATCAAAACAAACATTCTTTGCATTTATATTTTGATTATTCAAGAAAATATGTTAGTTCATATTCAAACAGAGAGTCCATAAAATCTCAGCCCCGTTTCACCTTATGCAGAATCTCTTTATTCCTGTAAAAAGATTCTGGGAATTCATTTATGCACTCGAAACGTTTTTATGAGCGAGGTTAATAGCTATCTCGGTGTTTTATTTATTTAACAGTCAACTAAAGCAGAGAAACAGGTTATCCACTTATCTTCATAAGAATATTAATAAGTCCCAATCAAACTTTCCCAACACACACACACTCACACACTCACACACACACACACACACACACACTCACACACACTCACACTCACATATATATATATATATATATATATATAAACACACACATATATACATATATATATTCGGTTGGAATGCAGACTTGACTGTACGAAAGTATGAATTCGGTTGGTTGCTAATCCAGCAGGAACTGTAGTTCACAAACCCACCCATCTCTCAACGCTTGATGACAACACGTACTGTTAATTATTTTATTTTGAAGCCACTGTGCTCTTTTTTTCGTCCCGCCACAACGGGGAACTCCTCTCATTGCTCGAACCACGACGGATTAAAACACGTGTCCGACCTCCTTTCGACTGAACGGCACATCAATACCGCAACCCTGTCGCCGAAACCGTATTTAACCGGCTCAGCACTCCCTCTATTTCACGTGCTAACAGGTTGTTCCCAAAATCCGCCCGCTCAGTACTGAGTAATTTATTGTTGTTGTCCATTCATGGTAGTTTCCAACTTTTCCGAGGCCCTGCTGTGGTTCCACTTCTTGGCTATCACTCCGCGTACTGCAAACAAAGCTTTGCCAGGTCTAGAAAATTACTCCAGAAGGACAAAACACACCGCGTCCGTGCGCACTCAGATGAATGATATTTTTGCATGAAAACTATTTCTTGCTAAACATTAAAGGCTGTTCACGACAAAGTGAGAACTTTTTAAATCAAACTTGGAAAAAAGTCGCTGTCCCTGCGTGCATATATTTTAAAGGGCGCACTGAGTGACATGCGCCCAGTAAAGTTGGCAAATGGTGGATGGTAAATAGTTCCAATATTAAACGTCAAATAAAAGGTGTAGAATCCCTGTCACACTGTCGAATTTTTCCGTCAAACGGCTAACAATAAGTTTGGTCAAATTAAGTTTGACAGTTATGGCGTCATTGAAACGTCATAAATGCCGTCATTTTTGTACGAGAAAGTTGGATGGCTTAAGTTTCCATCAAACATTTGAAAATTGGGACGGTTCTAAAATTTATTTGATGTTTGACGGTCTCAGTCTATCAGAATCGTGAGCGACAAAAATGAACGTCAAGAAACTTAAAATAATGGACAATTACTGGAAATGAAGTAGACATGAAGATAATTAATTTATGCAGAAGCTGTATGGGCATGAATGATATTTTAAGTGAATATCGCGCATAATATTACGAACTCAGAGGCATTTATTTAATTGTGCAGGAAACATATCTTATAAATAAAGTTTTAATTTATCAAAGATACAAAAATAAATTACAATATTACTTACATTTCTTCCTGTAATGGACCGCATGGAAAAACAAAAGCTATATCTCACTATGAAAATAATTTTTTTAATTATTTCAAATTAGATTTTCCCAATAAGAAAGATTGACAGTACGACACATTTTTAAACACATTCAAGATTATTTGATAAAAACTTGTCCTCAAATTTTATTGTCAACTATAGTTGAAGGCAAAAATTTGATAGAGTGAGATGGGCTTTAGGTAGCCATTTGTGATGGCTAAAATTATTTCTTTTGTTTTCTTTTTTTTAAATGCAACTAAGTATAAAAAATTCCAGAATTTTAACATATTTACATTTCTAATAATTCCAGAGTTTCACTCGGCCGACGCATGAATAAAGTGATGAGGCCAATGGCAATGAAAATTTACATAAGGCGGAAGAATACACAAAGTGCATACAAGTAGATTTTAAGCAGGGTTTTCAAGAGTACTCATTTTACCGTGAACTACCTACATGAACACACCTACTCCCAGCCAAATTTTCGTATATTATAATTTGTAGGTCAAATAGAAGTCAAACTAGAATTTAAACAGAAATATAAACTGGAATACAAAACGCTTGTGATACACGGCATATTTGGAAAGCAAGGAAACACTTCATAAGCACTGTGATTTTTCAAAGGTTTGATTCGAAAGTTGAGAAGTTTATTACGTGTGGACTATACAACAGGCGGATGCGTTCAGGCGTGTCCCTTAGTGGCGCTGTTGACGACAAAGGTTAGTAACGTTAGTATTACGTACGCTCTTTTGTTTATATAGGCTATTCATAGTAAAAAGATAACTTTCGAAAGCCCTGCTAAAGATATACTTGTATGCACGTTGTGTATTTTCCCGCCTTATGTAAGATTAACATTGTCACGGGCCTTATCACTTTATTCATGCGTCGGTCATGTGAAACTGTGAAATCGTTAGAAAAGCAAATACCCTACAAATCTGCTAATTTTTACTCTTCGATGCATAAAAAAAAAAACAGAAAGCGAAAGGAATAATTTAAGATATCACAAACTGTTACCTGACACTTTTCATTCGACGTTAAGATACGGAACTACTTTGCCATCCATCGTTACCAACTTTATGGGCACACGACACTCGAAGCGCCCGTTAAAATATGCATGCAGGCAGAGATAGTGACTTTTTCTAAGGTTGACTTCAAAAGTTTTCACTTGATCGTGGACAACCTTTAACAAAGATACACCTCGTGTTACAACTGGCAGTTTTAGTTGACTAAATAGTCACGTGACCAGGTTTTTGTTTACTTAAATGATAACGTAGGTGGTGACTTGGTATTTGGTGAGTAAACGAAGAGACTTGGGCCGTCTCTTAATAGCCAGGTCTTGAGACGATGAAGGTGATTGAGGCGAGTATATAGCAGCGCGGGCCGGGGGAAATGGGAGAACCCCGAGAAAACCCGCCGACCAGCGATATCGTCCGACACGACTCCCACATGAGAAAATCACGGAGTGACACGGCCGCCTTAGTGGAAAGCGATCAGGCTAACCGCTCAACCACCGCGGCACCCTTAGTATTTAGTTCTAGGTATGTAATGAAACTTACTGAAATTCTAATTTACCAAACCTTAAATAGCCATCCTACATTTTTGAAATAACGTTGCAGAGAAAATTGCGGAATTAGCTTAATACCATAAACATAAGAAAATCGGGAAAGTTTTCACACAACGGAATCAAATAACTATAGGACTTTGAGCATTTAATTCCAGTGATATTGTGGAACGTAAAGATAGCCAAGAATATGCTTTATCCAGCGGTTTCTTTCGTATAAATGCTTTTATTTATGTGAATGTTGTCGCGAAACTGCCATGCCGGTGTATACCAAGTAGACTACAGCTTCGTTCGGGAGACAGCAACATCTCGGTTAATATGCGACTATCGGCAAGGTTCCAGTTGAAACACACAAAACTACTAATTATTAATTGTAACAAGGCCACAGACAGCGGAGGAAATCCCCGCAAAAGGCAACGTACATCTCGCCAATGTGTATTCGCACGCCAAATTCTTGATCGAAAACTTCATTATTAAGTAGCAAATTATAGACTACTTAAAAATTTCTAAAATTCTAAATTGATGTTCTTCGCTAATCAACGTATACGTCTCCCTTTTTCGAGGTGAGACAAGCTTGAAGTTAAATTTTGGAGGCACGAAGTGATTAACGCGGTGCTATTTAAGGCAAGTTGAAGCATTGCTCTCCGCGCAGAAGAGCGACAGTTGAACAACCAGAAAGTTGTCGAGGAAAGTACTCGGGCTAAAAGTCCCGAGGATAGAGCATCTGCGAAATGTCTGCGTCCTCGGAAGACGTCGGGCTTCTTTTCACGGGAAAGTTAGCCGGTGCTCATCTAGAGAGAGATAGAGAAGGAGAGAGCTTGTAACTAAAGGCCCTTACACAATTGAAAACTCTAACATTTGACTTTACGTTTGCTTTCCGACCCGTTGTTTCTTATGGATCCTGACAAAATGGAACTGTCAAAGGTTAAGTCAAGCACTCCTGACTTTACGATTTCGAAAAGTTGAATTTTAAAGTCAAAGTCAAGCGGCCATTTCGCCGAGAATCTAACAGAGGTTATGTGGAATGTGAGATATTTTATTTTAGTGCGATTTTAATCTCGGTATATAATACAAAGTTCGTCTTAAATTAAATAAATGGTCAACGAATATAATTTGAAGAGGAAATATATGAATTTGAATATTTTAATGAAGTATTGAAATTAGTTTTTAGTTTTGAATTAAACTTCTAATATAAATTTTAAGCCTATTAAAAAAAAAAAAAAAAGGTGCGTAAAATGCATTCCTGAATATTATCACAATTATTTTCATAACAAGTTACACATTTTTACGAAGCTCCCAGAAACGACGTTCAACTGCCTGAACTATGACTTTACAATTCTATTGTGTATTGGTGGTTTCGCCAGAGGAAAGGAAACGTAAAGTCAAATGCTAAAGTTTTCTGTTCGGGTAAGAAGCTTTTACGGCGGCAGTTCAGCGACTCCGGCGGAACTTTGCGTCGGAGAATCGTGGGGGCGTGTGTAGGCACAACAGGAAGTTCTCGCGGAACAAGTGTGCCCAACTTCGGGCGAGCTGAGTGCCCACTGTAAGCTGTTCGTGAAGCATGTTCGCGGCTTTCAGGCGAGCTGCTGCCTTTGCTGCCGGGCCAGATACGTTTCGTGGTCCCCCCCCCCCCACCCCTCGTTCGGCGAGACTAGAAATACTGCCTGAAGTGCCACGTTTGGCGCGTAAAGCACATCGCCTGCCTTCTTTGTTCTCCTCTTTTTCTTGGCAGAGAAGCGCGAGAGTCATAAGGGTTGCACTGGCCCGCTACACATCGCCGCTACGCGCGGGGCCCTGCACTGGCATTGTTCTCGTGACTGAGTAAAGAGATTTCTTTTTCCCTTAACATCGAGGTCTTGAGGGCAGATGAGGGTAGAGCGAGGTGAATATGGGGCAAGGGTGGGGATAACGGGAGATCCCCGAGAAAACCCGCTGACTAGCGGCGCGATCCCCACATGAAAGCTCCGAGAACGACCCCGCCAGGAATCCAGCCAGGTTCGCCTAGGTAGGAGGCGAGTAGTCTAGCCACTACACCACCGTGGCCCCCGTAGTGTTCTCTTAGTGCAGCGTGTATCTACGGGACTTAAGGCTCGGCTTCACATGCCATGTTGAATTACTGGTTCTAGCTTATTTCAGTTGCATACCGACACTTATTACGAAACTGCTACTATACAATCATGACAATATACGTTACGCTGAAGTACAGACATAATTTCTGAAAATCCGTTAAGTAGTCATGCCTTATTTTTTCGAGAATTATGAACAGATTAATACCATTTTACTATCACCATATCACATGTGGATCAAGTTTGATGACTAAATTTGAAGGGGACTGTCAATTGTGATAATGATATAGTAACAAATAGTTGGTTATTTCACTGAAAATGAAGTTATGACATGTACACGGAAAATTCAACATGGCGGGTGAGGCCGAACCTTAAGTAGAAACTAGCAAATGCGCGAGTTAAACAATTTGCTTTGTTAAATGGCATTTAGGGAACTATCTCACGAATAAACCAAGTGTGTCGAGAACGTTTGTGGAAGGAGCGATAATCTGTACCCAGCGACGTAAGAAATGGGCAACCAAAAATGCGAATGACGGACAAAGTACGAGCTCGTCACCCACCAAATCGAAACGGGTTTCGATTTCCACAGCTGGGTCGCGCCTGTATTTATGCACGCGGGAATCGTGCCAGACGATGCCCCAAGTCGGAGGGTTTCCACCTGGATCTATCTCCACCCCCCCTTCCACGTTCTTGCATTTCTGCGTTCCTCCATTCTCACCTCGTTTCATCCTCAACGGCTCTCCACACCCCGATGTTAAGATCCGCCCAAACTTCCCCTCCACTTCAATTCGCTGAAGTCGAAGATTGAGTGCGAGCGAATGATAGCATAGTAAAAGGCTGTTCACGATTAAGTGAGCGCTTTTGAAGTCCGTCTTACAAAAATGGCGCTGCCCATGCCTGCATATACTTAAACGGGCGCACTGAGCGACACGCGCCCGGTAAAGTTGGTAACGATAGACGGAAAGTAGTTCCATATCTTAACGTCGAATAGGAAACGATGAGTAACCATTTGTGATAATTTAAATTTTTTTATTTCGCTTTCTGTTTTTTTTTTTTTAATGCACCAGTGTGTAAAAATTATCAGATTTATAAAATGTTTACTTTTCTAATAATTTCGCAGTTTCACTTCACCGACGCATGAATAAAGTGACGAGGACCACGGCAATGTTAATTTTACATAAGGCGGAAGAATACACTACGTGCATACAAGTATATCTTAAGCAGGGCTTTCAAAAGTGCTCATCTTACCGTGAACAGCCTATAATAGTGTACCCAAATATCAGGTAAAACTTGAATTAAATACCATCCGATCTTCTGAGGAATACAGAGATTTTTTCATGCGCCTGTTACATGTTAAAAAATAAACCTTCCTTCCCAGTATGTTCCGGAAATAAAACGCTAGAGCATGCAGTGGGGGAAAAAAAAAAAATTACTTTTCCCGCAGGAAACACGTGTGTGCCGCTCGAAGATAAAAACCATGACGATGCAGTCAACTGTCCCCTTGTGATAAATAAAGCGAGTTCTCGTAGAAAATGCCGCAGCGGTCAATCAACGTAGTTACTGCGAAATCCTGGAAAGGTCACGGGAATCTGTCCGGAGAAAAATTACGAAACTTTGTCCAGGCAAATGGATTTCCCACCCGGCTTTGCATTTGTATGTGATAAGAGGCGAGTTTGTAAATTGCTGGTAGAGAAATTCATCCCGAAACATGACCAAGTCCATCATACCACTGAATTAACACTCTGCGACTTTTGGGTGTTTGCAAAATACATTAGCGCCTTAAGACAATACAAATGTATGGCATTAAGGACACCCGCCACACTGCGAAAAAAAAAATTCTGCAAATAATTCCGGTAAACGAGTCCCAGGAATGTTTTCGGCAGTGACAGACTCTTCTATGGGCTGTTCAAGGTAAAGTGAGCACTTTTGAAATCAACCTTAGAAATAAATCACTGCTCCTATAGGCTGTTCATGGTCAAGTGAGCACTATCTAATGCCCTTCTAATAGGCATAATCCACTAATAAAATATTTCATGGTAGCTTCAGATGTTAACTTTTGGGAGTGGTTGAATGTATACACAATGCTTATCGGTCACGTGGCAATGTTTATATTAAAAAGTGGCGGGGAGATATAAATTGGCTGAAAGGAAAAGTTTAGTAGGGCCTTAGAAAGTGCTCACTTTACCGTGAATACACTATACCTGCATATATTCTAACTGGCGCACTTCAGTAACATGCGTGCAGTAAAGTTGGTAACGATGGATGGAAAGTAGTTCCATATTTTTAACGTCGAATGAAAAGAGTTAGGCGACAACGTTTGACAACTTAAATTATTTCTTTCGCTTTCTGTTTTTTTTTTTATGTATCGAAATGTAAAAATGAGCATGTCTGTTAAAATATTTACTTTTCTAATAGTTTCACAATTTCACAGAACCGATGCATGAATAAAATGATGAGCCCCGTGACAATATTAATTTTACATTAAGCGTAAGACTACACAGCGTGCATGCAAGTAGATCTTAAGCAGGGCTTTCAGAAGTGGTCATTTTAACATGAGCAGCCTGTACCTGGAAAGTAATCTACGGCACCCTTTCAAACGTTATGTGTTTCGCTTGAAAAGTGTTGCACCGAGACAAATTTTTGTGTTCCTTACATGGACACTGGTCATTACGTCATGACAATTGATAAACACTTACTTTTCTGGGTTAGTAACGAGGCAGATCCTAAATTCCAGATGAAGGGATATGTAGGTAACACTATTCACGAATTAGTGTTTTTATCTCGCGCAGTTTCCGACATTTTGAAAATATTAATATTAATATCAATACTCAAATGTTCAAATACGTGTCACTTCCTTAAAAATCACGTCACATCATAGGGTTTCTGCCACATTTTCCATTATGAATCATCTCGCAAATGTTTCACCTGTACTTCAGGATAATCCTGTATATTTCTGGGCGTTTTTCACTATAGCTTAGGTGTCGGGGCGATCGATTTGTTTCTGGAGACACGTCGTACACTGAGGGGGAAAAAAATTTTTTTACACTCAAAATTCGAATCAGTGGAAGACCACCGATTCGCAGTGAAATTAAACTACTCGAATCAGTGAATATTGCTCCGCGTAGAATCAGTGGAAAACCACTTATTGCTTAAGTGAAACAAATTGGATTTGTGACGAAACAATTTCACAGACGAATTAGTGACGGCCGACTGCTGTGGCCAATTAAATATATATTTTATTGAATTCAGCCACATAATTACGTGCAGTAAACATATTTACGACAGTTTACTATTTATATTGCGCAACTTACCGTAATTTAAAAAAACTATTACATTTTTTTTTGCAACTAGCCGGGATTTAACACACACATCCTTTCCACTACTTTTTTTTTTTAGACCGTTTACCTTACAATCAGAGATACTTATTTGTTTGCCGTTAATGTTGTCGTTGTAATTGTATTGAAGTGACGTCGTCGATCTCACGTTAGACCGACTTGTTGACAAAGTCCCAGTGCGACAAACGAACTGAGAATCATCCCGCGGAGAGGTCGGGGCGCGAATCCGCGACCACTCGACTACGATACAAGTCGGCCACCCCACCCCTGAGCTATGAGTGCACGGCAGCTACAAAGACAAATTGAAAAACAAGAGGAAAACATGTGTGTTATAATTCTTGTCGAATTCTTGCAGAATTAAATTCTATGCCCTTACTTTTAATTTTTTGGTTTAATTGGTAGCGTTAGGATTTTTGAAACGAATAGCATTTATGACTGCACTCTCTTCATCACTTCATGTGCAGATTAAACCTTAAATAAGAGCTCTGTGATGATTACATGAAAACAAAATTAAAGACGTGAAAATAGAATGAAAGGCTGAATGTTCATATTACCTCGCAAAATTGTGTTTCGAAAGACGAAACACATTTTAGAAAGTAGTTTGTACCGGTTTTATTTGTTTATTCGTTGTTAATTCTTTTTTATACACGTGTTTTAATGTTAATTTATAAACGTTGTTCGGCGGCCTTTTTACATGCTGTTTAACTTATCCATCAGTCAAAAAACAAACCACTGAAAAACAGTGACAAAAATGACTGATTAATCAGTTTTAAATGTCACTGAATCAATAAGCGAAGGAAATCTGACATTTTCTCACTGATTTGTCAGTTAAATTCACTAACGTGACTGTTAAATCAGTGAGATACTGTGATTGAAACAGTGAAATTCTCACTGATTCGAATGTAGAGTGCAACCAAACTAAGTTTGTTTGGTGCAAACAAATTAATTGTTTGAATAGGGGTAGTAGTAAAATATTTGGTTTCTGTGGCCAAATTATTATTATTTTTTTCTTCATTTTTGCTTGCCTCGAGCAAAGATTTGTAAAGATTTGTTTGGCTCTATAAACATTAAAGAGTTTATGGTAATGTAAAAACTATTCAGGGCGAACAAGATTCGAACCTAGGTAACCTGCGTCCAAACACCACACCCTAGCTGCCGAAGTAACTACCCAACCAGGGTTTCAGAATGGTTTTCATACATACAGTTTGAACATTGGACAATGAGCGCAAACAAATATTTCACTTTCAAGTTTCCAGTTGAACTGGTTTTGTTAGGATGATTATACCATCATTAATCATCAATAAATGCACTAACAAACACTGTTTTCATTTTTTTTAACAATTAGGATATTTAACAAACTCTAGAGGTGTATGTTTGAACGAATGCTATTAAATGAGCGGCCAAACAAATATATATAGTTGATTCAACAAAATATTTTGTTGACAGTCTAATTTATTTTGCCCCAACAGGGAGGTTTTGTTTATTCAAGCGTGCATTTGGTTAGAAGAACAGAATTAATTTTCCAAGTTTTGTTTCCACAACAAAATATTTTGTGGCGACAGCAAAATACATTTCTGGTCATAAACAAAACAAATGTTTTGTTGGTCTTCTTTCAGTGTAATTAAAACAAGTAGTTTTAATAAAGCGTTGTGAGTAATTAACTTAAAAAATATTAGTTTTTTGTTCCCGTCATATTGGCTGTGTATTATGTACAATGAGCCCGTTTCTACTTCAACTAACATATACGAAAATTTTTCACTATAGACTTTCTATAAAATAATCTTCCGTCAGATTTTCCTACTTTGGCTATATTTTAAAGGAGTGCATTGTTGGACATATAAAACAAACCGTTTACAGTTAAAATCAAACTTAGAATTTTATAACATCGTTGATCACAAATTTTATTAATAAAATAACATGTGCGTACCAACGAGTCAACCCTTATCACATTTGTCTCAACCGTTCTAATTATGAGGCGCATAGACGACACGAACTTAACGAAGAGAATAAAATCAGTATCTTCGAATTCTATGTATAATACACTTCACTTTTCTGTTCGAAAGTCAAACGATTTTTTGACCAACGACCAAGACAAAACAGTTACCAGCATGCGCTTTGGCACACCGCCATATCGTTATTTAATGCCACGCATCATTTTAATCGTAACTGACGTTTCCTTGTACACATTTAAGACATTTATAGTCACATATTCAGCAGCCGCCATTAAATAAATCAGTAAAACTTTACACAGAACATTTATTCTGGGAGCTCATACATACTTAACGTTCCTGTGTTAGCTTTAGCGTGAGTGCAAAATTAAATGTGTTCGTTTCCTGAGGATTACAATATATTGTGTACGTGAATATTATTTCGTCGGGGTTATTTGTACAGTTGAAATAATTTTGATACATTGAACGTCACTTGTGTTCTTTAAACCTGAAGACAACTCCTGTGTAAGTGCGCTGGGGGTTATCTGCGACTTCGTCGAAAATCTACATTCTGTCCTGTTTGTTTTCGTATTTGATGCCACTGTTATGGCTGTATTTTATAACAAATTACATTTATTCGTGAGTTTGTGCATTTAAGAGTATGTTGCTTTTACGCTTTTGAATTTTTCATTTGGGTGAGTCGCAAATTCCGTTTGCGTTAGCATTGTAATTTATATGAGATATTTATCATATAAAGTACGTATGAGATAAAAAGGGCCCAATGTAGTTATTTCTTTCTGACAGAGTTTTACGTAGTTAACTTGATGACCAACCTAAGAACACAAAATAACCAGGGGGTGTGCCATGGGTGATTCCCTTGTTAGCATCGCATGCGCAAGTTTCGTCAGGAAACACCGTAGCTAATCTGACTCTTCAACGCCCCACAAATTGCCCCCGTTGCCTGTCAACAGATGATCTGGATGCGAGATTAATTAGAAAAAAATAACTCGAGGCCCAGTCTCGTGTGCCACGTTGAGTTTTCCATTTATGTGCGAGATAACTTTCTTTTCGTTTAGGTAACTGAATGTTTCCCACTATAGCACATTCGCAGTTTACAAATGCCTTCAAATGCAGTCTCCAAGTTTTGTCCACGCGTTTTCTTGTAGCTGCGGAACAGCAAGAATCAAGTTATAATTTAAAAATTATGCTGCACTAATTAGGTAATAATAACTCGACCAAATTTGAGAATTGTATTTTTTGTTCTACGGCGGGATTTACGTATATTGCCGGAGAGGTATAGTTGTAGTTTCAAAATAAGTGTCTCTAAATAACTCAAATAAAAAGTTAGCAACCAATATGCGTGCCATGTTTTAAGGTGATATGTCTGATTTTTTTTTTTTTTAATTTGGTTATCTGAGAGAGGTTTCGAAAACTGCCCCTTAATGCAGTTGTTGGTTGTCAAATCATTATATTTTACAAAATACAACACTCAAAATTCCGACACAATAGTGCTATAGGCAGGTTCAAAGTGTTTTAGAGTCTAAGCGCGGCATACTGCATTTGTGTTACAAGCCACGAAAGTAACAAAAACAAATTTTCCTCTTCAGTTTATAGTTTAAACTATTCATTAAATGAATGTTAACAGTTTCGCTTGAATGAACACAAATATATCTCAACAAAATTCAGAGTGCCAATACTTGCTCGCCTGTTTATTAAATCGCACTCATACTGAATCAGTATACTCTGCACACCATAAAGATTGCATTACATGCAATATTACTGGAAAAATATCTAGGAGAAAATCCTAGTATGCTGCAGGATTCGGGAAATTAAGAGTTCTGAGCGTTATATTTTGAAAAAAACTGTAATGATTTGACAACTAATAACTGCATTAAGGGGGCACTTTTCGAAAGCTCTTTCAGATAAGCAAATAAAAAAAAAAGTGAAATATCACCTCAATACAGAAACCTGTTGAGAAAAATACAGTGTTGTAGCTACAGTTCAAAACGCTGCCTTACAGAAGAATACAGTGTTGTAGCTATAGTTCAAAACGCTGCCTTACAGAAGAATACAGTGTTGTAGCTATAGTTCAAAACGCTGCCTTACAGAAGAATATATTTAGTAACCGGAGTGGTATTTCCAGCGATTTTTGCTGATTTCGAGATTTTCCAACGACCCCGTCTGGGGTAACCAAACTTATGAATTATCAACAAAATATCGCCTTTCATTTCTGCCCTGAAAAAAATTATTCAAATGTTACCGTCCTGCCGTGGTGCAGTCGGTTGGTCTGCGGTGCGGGAGGTTCTGGGTTCGAATACAAGGTAAAGCATTGTAGTTAGTTTAAGTTAGGTCATAAGTTAGTTTGTAAGTCATCCCCTGATAAGTCTTCAGGCATAACACTGAGGGGGGGGGGGGAGGTGTTAATAAGCCCTTTGCAATACAATACCAATCCAATATAAAAAATATTTCATATTCCAAAGTTTTTAAAAATTAGAATAGACGCAACTGCTTATAGTCTATTCACGGTTTCTTCACACTTTTAGAACCAAACATTTGAAGAATTACCCCAACTCTGGCGTGTTTGATTATTTCTTAAACGTGTCATTCGCCATAAGCGTTTTATACCTCTGTTAACTAAAAGTATCTTAGTTTTCGTTAAAATTGTAGCTTTAATAAATTTTATTTGTAATTTATAATATTTCATTTATAATAAATATGAATAAAAAGTGAGAAAACATGTGTGTTGGTAGCGCCTGGTAAGAATTAGTTCTCGTGCAAAATATTACAACTGAGTGTACACGAATTCAGTGCGTTGTCCTTTGGTGTAATTTCCTAGACTTAGTTCAGCCTAGTTTGCAGGAAGTGGAGGAATATACCTGGAAGTAGAACTTTAGTACGGCTTCAGAAAAGTGCGAAGTAACCGTGAGTGGATTACACAGTGAAAGCCGCGTGATAGCTAGGCAGGCTCCTTAATCGCTTCGCGTGGAGATTGCACTGCCAAGGCGGAAACGGGGTTTGGAGTCTGGAAGCCGGTCGAGTGGGTGTAGAATGCATCGCCGTCGGCTTGTTCGCGGGCGCTGCCAGGGCGCTCTCATCTCCCGCTGCGAAGCCCCCGGGGCGAAATAAAAAAAAAACCACATCATTAGGCGCGAGGTGAAGAAAGACGCCGCGTCATTAGCGACGCTGGACGACTCGGCGACCCTCGACTGCAGGTGTCTCATTTCCCACTCGGCGCCACCTACTCCGGTAATCAGCCCGCCTTGTGGCTGCAGCGTTGGAGAAGTCTCGCGGGGGCATTGACGCTTCGCTTTTGTACTCTCTCGGTCGCACTGAAGGACGAACTCCCACCTTAAGGTGGGTTTGCAATTAAAGACTGAATTATACTCAATGACTCGGTAAGCACACGGGAAATTACAATGAGAATATTTGCAGTTTATGATTGAATTGGCAACTGTTAAGTCTGCCGAAATAACCTGGGAAAATGGACAATTTACATATGTTTTATTATATGTGGTTACTGCCTGTGTAATCTTAAAAAAAAAACTCGTGAAATCTTATAGAAGGGGAAGTCGAAGCCAAAATTAGGCATTTACCTCTTCCACGAAAGAAAACAAGACCATGAACTATTCTTTAAATTAAGAGGACACCGTCTCTCGATTTAAAAAAAAAAATACTTTCATACGATTTAACAATATGATATAACCTAAATACACGTTGCAAATACGGTTTCCCGCCAACAACAACTGTCGCTGTGCTCTGATTGGCTACTTCGGCTTGACTTTTACTTAAGATATAAAATATAACGATCTCTTAAGTCACGCCAAGAATGCACACGACCCTTCAAGACCCGCACACGACAGCCGTAAACTAATACCCTTGAATACATGAGAAACATATCGTAAACACACGGCGAACTTATTCTGTCAAGTCGATCGTAAACCCACCTTTCGGTCGGCGCCGGAGAGTTACGTAGACGGCGAGGGGAAACGCGCAGACTCGCGCGTTTAACTCGTGCATTCTACCCCGACTGTTGTCGCCTTTTTGAGAATATCTCTGATTCGAGAGCGCGCTCTTGGAACTATCTCCACGCGCCCGAATTCGCCGAGTCTATTTAACTACTGCAGGGGAGTCATTCTCCAGCCTGTTTGAAAGTCCGATGAGTTCCAGCGGCACTTGATGGCACGATCGTCTTCAGTTGCGCATGCGGCAAATGGCACTGCTGCGACAGCCGGGAGCTCGCTACCTACTATCCGTGCCCATTGCACTTTCTACGGCGGATCAACTTTGTAGAGTCTGCAGTCTTTAGAACTTTGAAGAAGAAGTACAGGTAGGATTGGCTGGCGGGAGGTAAACGGCAAAACCAAGTAAACGCTGTTCACGATAAAGTGAGCACTTTTGAAATGAACCTTGTCACTGCTGATAACTTCGTATATTTTAACGGGTGCACTGAGCGACATGTGGCCAGTAAAGTTGGTAACGATGGATGGACAGTAGTTCCATATCTTACCGTCGAATAAAAAGTGTTAGGTAACCATTTGTGATGACTTAAATTATTTCTATCGCTTTCTCGTTTATTAATGCACCAAAGTATAAAAACTACCAGATTTGTAAAAATATTTTCTTTTCCAATCATTGCACAGTTTATCATAACCGACGCATGAATAAAGTTACGAGTTCCATGGAAATGTTAATTTTATATAAGGCGGAAAAGTACACAACGTGCATACAAGTAGATCTTAAGCGGGGCTTTCCAAAGTGCTCATTTCAGCGGGAACGGCCTATACTCGTGCTTGCCACATGATGGATAGACGACTTTTCTCGGCAGTAAATAATGATAAGGGAAGATAAACAAGGGGCGGCACGTTCCTTAATCCTTCCGTCTTTGTCATTAGTAGGAGGAAGAATAAATGTGGCGTGGTTAAACACTGTAAACACGACAGTGTTCAGCGAGAATTAATGCGTGTAATTACGTCCGAAGTTAAACACTGCGGCATGTTTCAGACCTGTAACGCTGGCGACAGGGATTTCAGAGTGTACTAGCCTGGAAATTCTCGCAGAGAAAATTATTTCACAGAAATTTTTAAGTCATACGGACGTTGTGCTCAAATCCTCACAGCCTTTCCACATGCATGCGACGAATTTTGGCGGTCACGGCAAAAGACCACAAGCGGTTTAGCGAAAACATTGAAATACATTTAAAATGGCCTGGCCGTAAATGTAGGCCCTATATATAAACATACGTACGTAATGTTTTAATATTTTGCGTTAGGTTAATAAACCATTGATTTACAGGTAATTTATGTCAGAACTCGTGTGTATTCTTGTATCATAAATTAATTTCAAATGTGTTTATCACGTGCAGAGGGTTCCTTTGCTTTGTATTGTAAGACTAAATTCTTACTTTATTCATTTAACACTTTTATTACGGATGACTTTCGTAAGCCTCACGCATGTGAGGTCATAATAACCCAAGTATGTAATACCAATGTAGTTGGTTGTACACGTTTCAATAAGAATAAATGTCTGGCCGCACATACAAGGGCCAATAACGTGTTTTTTTTTTTTTTTTTTTGGCAGTTTCAAGTGAGTGCGGATAAACGCATCGATATCAGCGATCTTGCCCACGAAAATATTAACTTTTAAACTGCAATCACGGTTGCAATGGGAAACGTTTACTTGATGAACGTGCGCGTTTCAGAACGCAAGAAGGCGTGATATGATATTTTATTTGGTGCCGTGTACTTAAAATCCTTCGGCCAATGGACGTGGGGTTAACTGTTGCAAGGTAAGCTGGCGTTAGCTGTGTCCTGTTGCTCGCTAGTTCACACTTCAACCAGTAAAACGTAGCTCGGCAGCTGGCGCCACAGGACGTGTATAACGGATCCCGTGCCTGCTCGCGTGTGACTGGTCGAGATGCTTTGAGAGGAGTGTGAAGTGAAACATTTTTGTGAAATCGTTGTTTGCGCGTATTCGCGTATCTCGGTAAATATATGTTCTGTAAACACGACCTTTTGCTAGAAAAGGTAAAAAAATACGACTCTGTGTTTTTACTTTTAACATATTAAGTACATTCATTGAGGGAAAAGTTCGTAAAAATGGTCAAATATCGCATTTTTGAAGCTTGCCTATGCAGTCTCCTTAAGCGGCAAGAGAAAAGTACAAAAATACGGACGTATTTTAATTTGTGGGCTTTCATTGCATGTAATGAAATCCTACTGTTAAAGATCTGATTTGCACAGTATAGGACCACGGCGGAAACACTGCACGCCTTGCGCGTAGGAGCGATAAGGCACTAGGCGTGCGTGTTCGTGTCGCCCGTATCGCGCCCTCGCTTCTTGACCTTGGACTCGCAGGTTCACACTCCTCTTAAGGATCCCTGGCCTTCACAGTGGCTGTGATTCTTACCGAGAATGTAGAGCAGTGAGCAAGCAGCGGCTTACCTTGCAGCAGCTCACCACACGCTATTGCCTTCAGCCAATACAATTTAAGTGGGAAAGAAGAATAAGGAGTAATATATTGTATTTATTTGAAACTCTCATTTCTATAACACGTATATTTTATTATTTTCCTTTACTTTTAAGAATAAAGCCGACCTCCCATGGCGCATAGTCAGTTGAAGAGTGAAGAGATTTGGGCGGCTCTTTACAGCGAGGTCTTGAGAGCCTATGAAGGTGATTGAAGTGAATATGGAGCAGCTCCGGAATGAGGGGCTGGGGAAAAGGGAGATCCCCGAGAAAACCCGCCGACCAACGGCATCGTCCGGCACGAGTTCCACTTGCGAAAATCCGGTGAACCGGCCGGGGATTGAACCCGGTTCGTCTTGGTGGGAGGCGAGCGTGCTAATCGCTCAGCCACCGTAGCCCACAGTCGGTTGGAGCGCCAACGATCTGGGGTGCAGAAGGTTCTGGGTTCGAATCCCGGGTAAGGCATGGGTGTTAATTTAAGTTAGGTTATAAGTTAGTCTGTAAGCCGTCGTGTCGCCTGCTAAAGCTTGGCACAAAACCATCCGTCGCTTCTGTCAGTAGCCCGTCCGTCAGTCAGTCATCCGTTGATTTTTTCGTCCGTCAATTGAAAGCGACTCACAACAGTCCGTCATCCGTCGATCCGCCGGGCCAGAACATTTTCAGTGTTACCACCCAACGACACTAACTTTCTCGCGCACAAATGTTTTCAATGAATGTAATAAATATATTCGCTTTCCTTAACGTAATTTATCAGCATTTCCTCCGAAAACCTACAAGTCATCTTCAGTTCAATTCAAAGGTGAAACGTAAAAAAGTAAACAACTTCCTGTCTTGTGTATTTAAAAAGAAAAGTGTCCAGTCAAATAAACAAGTGACTGTTTTCCGACAGCCATGTTGAAGGAACGATATTACAAGGCGGTGAACCATCCGTTGGTCCGTCGAAAGTTAAAGTTTGAGATATACTTGACGGACGGACGGACGGAGGGGAAAAAAAGTTGCCTTGCGATTGGTAGATCACGTGACCGACGGACGGACGGGCGACTGACTGATGAAACGGATAGTTGTGAATCCAGCATTAACTTTCAAGCCTAAAACCGGGGGACCTTTAAAAATGCATTATTAAAAATAAACACGTTTAAATTGTATGTAACAATTATTGGAATTGCATAGTCTCGTATTGCGTTATCATAATTTGTGTTATACTATTGACAAATCCTGTGCAGTAAGTACTGACAGAATAATGGCCAGGCTATAAATTATATAACACATTCACAGTTGTAGCGATAAGCAAATACAAAACACAACACAAATACAGTGGCCTGGCTACAACTGATATAGCGATAATATTAGTTTGTTTATGTTGCTGCATTTAGTATCGAAGAAATTAAGCTCGGTATAGTTGGTAACGGTTGTTTGTTTTTGTAAAAAATAAATATTTTAGATTGATTCGAGACGTTCTTAAAATTAAAAATTAATTTCATTTCAATTTTTACTATTAATGTTATTTTAAAAAAATTACAAAACTTCCGATGTTGCGACTATCCCGAAGTAAACAAAAGGAAATATCTGCCCTAGGAAGGAAGTCAGCATACATACTTTCTTGATACGTAAATAAGTTTTTCATTTGAAAACGTAGTACAGGTGTCGGGGCTTCTGATTGGCTGAATATTGACGCACAGCGATAGTAACAAGGAAAGAGATCAATTCGCACAGTACAGGACTGAGAAGGAAACACTGCACGCCTTGCGCGTAGGAGCGCTGAGATACTACGCGTGCGTGTAACTGTCGCCCGTATCGCTCACCTCGCTTCTAGATCTTGAAAGCGCAGCCGTGGAGTTCTCTTAATATTCGCACATCTCTCTCATCCCGTACAAACTCTCAAAGGGTTAAGACGGTCGCGGGATTAGCAAACCAGCCTCCCCTTCATGCAAAGGGGGTTAGGTTTCGATTCCCGGCAGGGATCGGGCCCCGATTTTAGTTTGTAGCGGACACTGTGACGTTGGCCGCGTGTTTTATCGGGTCGCTTCCGTTTTCCCCAACATTGCATTCCGTCTCTGCTCCATCCTTGTCTCATTAGATATATCATGCGCTGAGGACTTCTTTGTTAAACACCCTACAAACCCCCCAACTCTGAGCTAGTTGCGTACACGCGTTTCTATGGCGGGTATAAAAATTATCTAGTGTATACAGACGACAACGTTATTTTCTAACGTAATGATTCAGCGAACATGTTTTTGTCAATTTAGATCCGTAATTTAGATCTCTATGTTTACAGTCCAGAAGCAATACTCTTGAAAGCAAACTTGTTCACTGGTAGATAGTAGAAAGGAGGGAGGGAGGGGGGGATCCTACATACAAAGGAATGCCGCCTTTTTTGATATCAAGGGGTTAAATTGTTTGAAAGAGTTAATTAAATAAATTGAAAGGGTTAATTAAGTCGATTGAAATGGTTAAATGTAATGAAAGGGTTAAATTTAATGACATGGTTAAATTTGGTGAAAGGGTTAAATGTATTGAAAGGGTTGACTTTTTATTTGAAGGGGGTTTGGAGCAAGAGTGTACTAAGGGTCAAATTGATTTTCTTTCTTTTTTTTGGTGGGGGGGGGGGGGTTGTTGAGGACGGTGTGTGTGTGGGTGTCTATATATATATAGATAGATACCCACACACACCGTCCCCAACACCCCCACCAAAAAAAAAAAGAAAGAAATATATATATGGTGAGTTTTGTGCAAAGGTGGTTTAAGTGTAATTTTTTTTTGTTTGGTAGTGATATTGCTCGTAGACGGTGTTGGTAGATAGGCGACTTTGAAAGATAGTATTATTCTAAATGAATAACAGCGTTGCACTAGAGAAGAAATAATTTCAGAGCGTATAAACGACTTGTACGTATGAATAAACAACACGAGAGATAAGTATAACTACCTGGTCTCATAAGGAAACAATTTGCAATTACGTAATGAAAATCAATTAAATGTAAAAAAAAAAAAATGAATACGTCTACAATGTGATTTTACTACCCCGAGCTGTATGTTAGAAATATAATTTACACGAGAGAAGTATAACGATCGAATACAACCACGTGAATAACATCTGGTGTCGACAAGTGCTAAACGATCACAATTACACGACTCTCCAGTATGGCATCCATTAACAATCTACAACGAATAAAAAAAATGTTCCTATAAATTAAACGGCTAACGAATACAATAACGAGATATGTGTAACACTACTAGACGGGTCACGCACAAACCTAACGATATTTTTAAAACACGTCCGTATGCGTGTGAGACTGGTGAGGAACTACTAAAACGTAATCCACGCGTAAAAAGAAATAAATCGATTAACACGCGTAAAAAAGAAAACGTTTAATACAGGTCCATTCGCTCAGGAGGTCGCTGCAGCACACACTTGTATATAGGTCTTACGTCTACTTATAACCTACGTTTGATTATAGACAAAGGTGAAAAAAAAAAAAAAAAACTCCGAAATTTTAATGAAAATACAAAATGGCTAACGAACCCAAGTACATGAAGATGACAAACACGTAATGAAATCGCACAAGGAGCTCCCCCAAAACACATCCGTCCGCCTCGGAGGCTGCTGAAGCAATGAAGCGAGCTTATGTCTAGAGCCCGACTATATATACGTGGAGCGCGGTCGGAGGCTGACAAGCGACTAAGGTTATATCATCTACTCGGAAATGTGTGGTAATAGATGACAAATAGATAAAAATTATGTTTACAACGCATGTACTATTATAAATTAGACTAGTATAATTAACAAAGAATTTAAAAAAAAAATGTAATGAAATTACACCTCTCGCAAAACACATCCGTCCACCTCGGTGGTCAGTCAATGAATGAATGTTATATACGTGTAGTGAGGTAGGAAGCTGACACGCAACTGAGTTGAAATTTACGAGAAAAACTCTGTATTCGTCCTACAACAGACAACAAAACAATTATTATTAATATTTTTTTAACATACGTAGATTTTCTTAGCAAAAGTTTCACTATTGTAAGAATAATTCACTTTAACACACAATTATTTCCGTCCAAGCGTAGAGACACTCGGATGCCGTGAAGAAGGATTTAATCCCGCAAAGCGTAATCGTGCAACACTTTATAGAAACGTGCTATATATATATATATATATATATATATATATATATATATATATATATATATATATATAAATAACGGACGTACTAGTAAAAATCGCGGCTAGCTCTTTCCGAAGCCCGCTGGCCGCTGCGCCCGGTGAAGTACACTATCGCGTCACGAAGCCCATTGGCCGCATACCCCTTGATCGTGGCACGGTACCCCGGCAGCCATCCGGGCCAGTAGAGAAAGCTGGTGTACCCTGGTGAAGTGTTTGCGAAGAACAAATTTGGCGCCGGGCATATACAAGTGTGCAGATTGCTCCTGGTTGCTGCCCCCCTCCCCCACTCCTTGTCCAGAAGATGACTTTGTGCGAAAAGACAGTTTCTATCCAAGAACACGGAACACCACCTCAGAGCGCGTCTTCGGCGGTCATCTGTCCCCCTCCCCCCCCCCCAACATAGAGTTCGTTTTCGGAGGGCTGCTCTGGCCAAGTCCACGCCCACCCCCCACATATCACACCCCCCCCCCCCCCCGGGGCGGGTTCTCTGCTGGCTGCAGAACTCCCCGGTCCAAGGTCACGTACCCTCGTGCAGCGAAGTTTGAACTCTTCCGAATGTGTTTAACCTGTCTTATTTGCAGCGAAATAAAATTTCACAAGTCCGCCGATGGAAATTTATATCCCTGAAGCTAAATATTACCCAAAATCTTAATCCCCGGATAAAATTCCAACAAATCTTATATCTTCAAGAGATGAATTTTAATCCAATAAACTTTAAACAGTTTTCCAGCATTTTTTTTTCTTCTGTTTTCCAGTAAACGAACTATATTTTCGCACAAGACATATTTTACTCGCTAAATTTTAAACAATGAAAGCAAAGCGGTCTATTTTCTAACACTCATATTTCCACTTACACAAGTTTCAACTATTACGATGGAAGACACGCACATACAAATTAAAACTTTCAAACTGTTTTTCAATATTCATTCGAATAGCAGAGAAAAATACATATTTTATGAGTAGACTTCTCTACGGCAGTAACATTTACTTATAACCAAAGTTTCAATTCAAAAGCTTCCCAGCCCAGAAATTCGACTCTACTATCTACCATAAAATGCGTATATTTGAACTTATATACAAATTGTTTTCCCCAGAAAATAAATTTCGACGTGATATTACTGAAATTACACGAATGAAGTTTGAAATGACTTCTATCGGAGCTGGAATCTGTCAATTTCCACAATATTTCAATTCATTTAAGCAAGATTTAAAGCAAATCGACGAGTATTTTGTAATTTTACACCCCATCTTTTAGGATAACACATTCCGACTGTCGAAAAATTATTTACATCTTAAAGAGATACCCGAAAAAAAATAATTTTATTCCATACAACTTAGAGAATCGACATAACGAATTATTAGACAAAACTTACTGGAAAAAACGAAATTCGTATTGCACACGCACGTTTAAAATGGAAGACCGTGAAGATAATCCCAGCTCAAAATTGCTTACTCAACAGACTAGCCTCCGACTAACACGATCGTTTAGTAAACAAAGTCTTTAAAAATTCCCTACGAAATACTTCCAAACCCATCTCTCCTTTCTGCATTCCTGAAATTAAATTATCTTATTAATTTAAATCGAATACCAAGTAAGGACGTATTCCATTTAACATGCGTAGATTTAATCACATGGTGAATTAGTACGCATACCTCTGCAATTAACATACAAATATTAGAACGCAAGACATTTTATCAAAATTATTGAAACCTGATACTGTTTAAAACACCACATTCATGCAGAAACACGTTAGTTGCCATTCTGACATTGTGAGGTGAACATCTGTTCGGAAGTAATCTTTTAGTAACTTTTACCGCTTTTCCAGGAAATTTCTTAAAACCGTTAAACTTTTTACAAATTGTTAAAACTTTTAACAAAGTGAATTAAATTTTCTTGAAATCGTTAAACATTTAAATGAATCGTTTACAACTTGAATGAACTTTATTAAAAACCGTTGAAATTATTTTAATAAGTTTTTAAAATTTGAATGGAAAATACATAAAAATTGTTCTGTGTGAGATTTATTTCTTAGAATTTGTTACCGTGTATTTTGTTTCATTGTGTTAATTAATGATAATGCATGTGTGTGTGTATGAGTGTAGGGTAAATACTGTGTTTTTAACAAATTTTAGGTGGGTTGTTGACGTATATTTGAGAGGACATTTAATAGAGTTTCGAAGTAGATACTGTATGACCACCATAGTATCGCACTATGGACAGTAGGCCGAGATAATATCTTGAATTCAGTCATTCTCTACACTGTTAAATACTCATAAATATATTTCAATAACATCCAGAATAAAATCCAAAGTACTCTGAGAAAAATTGAGCAGGTGGATGACTGAGTGTACGAGTGCAGGGAAAGATGATGCGATTTATTTAAAATGTAGTTAGTTTTGCATAGTTTTAAGAGATGTTTAAGGGTGGGTTTTTGGTTGTGACTAATGTATGGAATATGGAATGGCTAAAACAAAGGAGAACTACGCCTCTCACGCCTAGCGTAATGGGGAGGTACATAACTTCAGCTTCCAAGGTTGTTCTGAGTGAGCTGTTTGATGAAGGACATTTGAAAGATGAATGAGCCTTGCGTACTTCTAATGAATGAAATGTTTTTGATGTGTATCTGACAGGATGGATTCGGTATCTAAGTTAATTTTAAGACATTTCATTTTAAAGGTTATTGGATAACTGCGATATACATATATATGAGTAGTTTTTTAATAAAATAAAAAAACAATTTTTAATGTGTAGTTTTAAGGGTGTTTGTTTAGTTAGTATAATTAATATCCAGTGTGTTGCCTCCTTGCTAAATCGTTTAGATGACATAAAGAATTTCATAAATTTAATAATGTATTTGATAGTGTAAATTTTATTACAGTATGAAATTCATAATTTTTTACGGTGTAAAATTCATAAATTTTTTACTCTTTAAAATTCCTAAAAAATCTTTTATGGAGTGAAATTTATAAATTATGTTTCTACAGCATAAACAATTTTTATGGTGTACACTACTTTGATGGTGTAAGATTCAATATTGTTTTCAAAAATGCACATTTTAAAAATGTAAAGTCTTTAAAACTTGGTTTAACATATTATGTTGTGTTGTGTTGTAAATGCAGTCCACTTACTTTAAAATTTGTGAAAGAAATATGAGCCGAAGCAGGTCAGAAAACTCATTGTGTAATGCTTAGAGCTGTGTGGACTGAAGTCGATGGAGTGGGAGGGGCAGGAGGGGAAGTATGCAGTCTCCCTCCCGCTGGAGCGCATGCGCACAGACGCCTGTAAGGTCTGTGCAATGAGCATTAGCAAGGGGAAGGGGAGGGGAGGTTGTCGGGTGTGGTGGGGAAAGGGCAGCATACTTGAACGGTGGCACGCTTCGGACAGCGACAGTTTACTGAACCATTCTTTAGCCTGCTCCATGTACGGCCCAACTCCTGGCTTGCATGGTCTTTTATGCTCTCCAACTACGTGCGAATCACCCTCATCAGCTCTTAAGACCTCTGTTTCGCTCGCTCCCCACATCCCAATTTTTAGGCATCTGCTAGCTGAGTTTGACGACAAAGCTTTAGAATGACTCGTCTCTGTATCTTTTGTAAAAACATGTCGCTCTAGTCGACTACCTTTCCCAAATAAACCCAAAGTTCCCTTAAAATTTTTAATTATATAAAAGAATACAGTGTTTTATGTTAGTATTAATTTCAACTATGTCATAATGAGGGAATAAAGTGGGCTTATTTTTATCTGTTTTCAACACGATCTACGTATATTTTGACATTAGTTGTACTATTGTAGGAGAAAAAACAATTAGATTCACTTTCTGTATTTTTAATGAAAAGACTGGTTTAAATTGTACTGTGTGATAAAAACGAATAGTTAAATTAAATTTACAATTATTAGAATTTACCTATTACTCAAGTTTACAATTCCTATAACTACTTATAAAAGATGTATGCCTTTCAATTTCATTATAATCTTGGAATAGTACGGAAGCAATAATGTATTCGCTGTGTCGCATCTACAGTAAAGAATTAACAGTTCTGCAGAACTTACGACAACATGAAAGAACGAACTATGGAATGAAAAATTCAAGAAAGCAGTTTCAGTGTGATTTATGCCGGAGACAGTTTTCTCGAAGGGATAATTTGAATAGACATTGCAAAACTTGTAACACAGGTTCTCCACCTCCACACCCACTTGCTCTGCAATCTGCTCCTCAGTTACCTCCTCAGATTGCTCCACAATCTGCTCCACATCCTAAGGCAGCGCCATAGTTAGTTCTTCATACTACTGCAAAACACTTAAAATTTCCTTCCCTACCTATTTCATTACCTTCAAAAAGAAGATATGATTATTCAGGGATGAAAAGTAAATCAATCCCCAGTCTTAGGGAAGACTTCATTATCTAGTCTCAAATACGAAATAGTGGCTAGCACGTTCGCCGGCAGGTTAACATGATGCATGGACTAACAATAGGAGTTAAATTAGCACGGATAGGGACATCCATATGTTTTCAAAACAGGCTATTCACAGCTGGTGGTAAATAATCCAAGTTTATTAGCGATAAGAAGGCTGACATACTGATGCTGTTCCATTACTTCCCTCAGTTCACCCTCATCGGCTCTCAAGACCCCGGTTTCGAGAACCACCAAAATCTCTTCACTCGCTTCGATTTATAGACAAAATTTTTTTTTGCTACAAAGTTTTAATTCAATTAGAAATTTGTAAATCGGATGGTGTCTTACTAGAGGCCATTAAATAATAGCTGTCTAAATATCCCCCCCCCCTCAACACTGCAGTTAGTGTCATAATATCCTCAGCCCTGCGATCTACAACACCACACCGCCAATGATGTCCATCTATCACCACCACCACACGCACCTCCTGTTCCACAATCAACTTCACATCTATCTACAAATGCCTACAACATCTCTTGCATCATCATTCAATGCTGCTGCTACCTGTTTGCCTGACTGTAACAAGAACACAACTATCTTCGATACATTTTGAAAAATATGAAGAACGTCACATTATAACAAATCATCTACTAGTGTGTGTTAAACCCTGTCGTCGACGTGTGAGTGGAAATTACCCCGGACGTGACAAATGAATGCCCCTCTGTGCATGTCAATGACCCCCCCCCCCCCCGAATGTGTCGTTAATGTAAATAGTCGCTGTAAATATATAGGAAAAGGACGTCAACAATAAAGATGTAGTATATTTGTAAATATTTGGTTAACAATTTTTTTTTATCTTGTAACCTGTGTAAGAAAATTTTGGAATGTTGTAGCAGTAATAGTAGCAGTAGGAGTAGTAGTATTAGTAGCATAAGTAGTAGTAACAATTGCAATAGTAGGTTTAAGATGTACATAACTTCGAGAAAATGTTTGATACTTTAATTCATAAAATGTAATTGATAAAATGCCTTGTTTTTGTAAAAATGTCTTTGAAAAATTTAGTTTGGTAATAAAGTGATTCTTGAATATTGCATTCTGGTGCTTTGTTTGATTTAAAGTCTATGAAGAAATGGTTTCCTGTATGTAATTGGTAAAATATAATGTGATTGAAAATGTCTTTTGTTATGTCAGTGTTTGATGTAAGGTTACTTTGTGTGAATATTGTAAATATTATATTCTTGGGATGATAAAAAAAAAAAGAATTTTGAATAAAATTTTTCTATGTTAAAATGAAATATTCTGACTTATTATTTATTAATTTGAAAATTCCCCCTGTCGTTTTATAATATCTTGTGAATGATTGGAGATTGGATGTGTCTGAAATATGACTGGATATTTGAGATGACCAGGTGCTGGTGAGTCGTCGTTTGATTTTAAAGTCGGGTTATTTGTTTGCTCACTTTCATGAAAAAATTTACAAATTGTTTGCTTACAATCTGATGAGGGATAAAATCTAGAATTCTAATCAAAATGTAATAAAAACACACTCTGAAGAGCTGAGGAGAACTTACAAAAAATGATGTATGAATGAATTTGAAACAGAACTAACAGACTTGTATCTCGAGAAAACTTTACTGGGCCGCTGGTCAAGTTCAAGAACCCTGGGGAATTCAGCGAAACCGAGTGTCACACAAATACCTTTTCAGGGCCAGGTAGAAAGAGCCTTTAGTGTCACACTACAATGTTTCCCGCTGCCCTGTAACTCTACAGCTGGGAGAAACCAACAAAGTTTGAAATAAATATATTTTTCTCACATAAAACAGATTACAACTGCTGCAGCTGAAGACTCAACACGAAGATGATTGCTGGTAAAAACACACCCATACTTTAAACAAACTCAGAAAATAAAATTGAAGGCTTTATAAACAAAATTCAACTCTGTTACTTATTAATTTATTGACTTAATTACATAGTAGGAAAGTAAAACTTCAATACAAGATAGTATTTGTTTAAAATGAAAATTGAAACTAATTATTACTTAACATAGAATATTAAAGTTAAATGCTATTGTATTATATTCTGCTATACGATATTGTGGCCGAAAATCTTGGGTTGGTAGCTCTGAAAGTTTTCTCAGTGGTAATGGTGTCCAACAGTGAAACGGAAAATAAAAGTTACTAGCTTAGAGACAGTTTTCAGATTGATTCTTTGTAAAGTTCAAGAAATGTGTTACGCCTTACTATCTAATTTTAGCACACACACACACACACACACACACACACACACACACACACACACACACACACACATATATATATATATATATATATATATATATATATATATATATATATATATGTTCTAGTTTTCTTAATCCATATATTGTTAATCATATTTACACTTAACATACAGGGATATTTTTTCTGTTAATGTGCCCGAACATGTTTTCAATATGGCTAAAATTATATTTTATAAGGTATTTTAAAAAATTTTTGGGTAAAGCTTAGGGTGTAAGGGGAAGTAAAACTTGTTTCATAAATATTTGTTCATTTTTATTTAAGTCTTGTGTTTTTTCATTTTATATATATTTTATAACGTAATGGAGCTTGCAAAGTGAATATTAATTTTTTATCAAGTAGAAAACATAACATTTTATGCAAGAGTTTTGAAACAGATAGGAAGACATTTTGGCTTTGCAATTCTTGACTGTTAAAATCGTAGACCTGAACTATCCTCCCCAGCAATACAGACTAAGGTCCTTGACAGCTTGCTTTGTCAAAAGAGATATTTTTCCCAAGGTATTATAAAACCGAAATTCGTTCTGCGGCGGTTAGTTGGAGTCAGACTGGCAACCTCTGAGATCTCATTTTTTTTAGCTGGTACTATTGGAAAAAGTTGAATTTTAACCTTGAAGGTTTATGACTGGAGAAGGAGTAGTCACTCTTCTAAGGTTATATATCTCTAAAAATAATGTTTTTGTCATGTCTGGAGACATCGGCAAAAGCTATAAGTCTAAGATTTCGAAGCAAGTATAAATTTGTTAGCTAATTATGTTTGATCAGAAATATTGCACGTGATTTATTTTAATTTGCAACATTTAAAAAATTGAGCATATCTACCTGTTTCACATGTAGAAACGAATTTATATTTTTATTAATTACGTGGTTCGTTCTTTATTCCCTTTACAATTGTATCGCCACTGACTTACAAACTAACTAATATCATACATGACCTATCCGGAACTCTAACTTGGCTTATATTAACCTTGTCTTACCTGATATGGTATAGTATATTATTAGTTATAGAAAAGTGGTTGGAGTACTTGCTTCCAGAACTTTTCCTCTGACTTTTTTCAATACAAAGTGTTTCGTGTTAATGCAATATACTTTAAATATAACATTTATGAATCTCTCTGTTACATTTTAATTACTTTCCTTTCACGCACTCACTCTGTTGAGAAAATATTTTTTTTTAGAAAACAATTATAACTTTTTAATATGTAGAGTTAAATAAAAGTAAAAATTAATTTTACAAGATAAATTTGTTTATAAAAAATATATACAAACACAGTTACTTCACAAATTTATATACAACATTTTAACACTTGGAAATACAGCTTGCTCCAAAACACACAAACAAGTATAGGATGACACAAGACATTGAAAAAGTTTTCAAATCAGTTTAACAAAACTAAATATAGAATGTTCCAAAACACACAAGTACAGATTGCTCGAAAAACATACACAAGTAACTACAGAATGTGCCAAAACATTATAACAGATATCATCAAACAAGTTTAGGAGGTTACAAAAATCATAGCACTAGCAGATATAGAGTGATTCACAAACATAGATACAAACATTTTTAAAATCCTGGTTACACATTATTCCACAAAACCATTCAACAAAACATACTTTATTTCTCAAATGAGCCTGTTTATTCCTCAAATAAGGTTGTTTCTTCCTCAAATAAACCTATTTATTCCACAAAACGCACTTTATTCCTCAAAAAACCAAATTAACACTGCAACAAAATTCAAACGAATTAATTGGTTTGAGGAAGACAAATTGAAACATATTCCTATCACACAATGTTTACTTGAAATAATTACTTTTTTTGGTTAAGTAATAGTAAAATTAACTAAAATTTACTATCATACTTCTCGGGTGTTTGCAGGTATTACTTCATTTGATGTAACCTTGCCCCTTGTGTTGTTATAAACAAAACCATCACTTTTATTCTGTAACACTCACTGTGTTTTTGCAGGATAATCAAATATCTAACTTTATTAACAAGCTCGTCGGAGTATTCGAGAAATATGTAGTCATTATTCACAGCATTTGTTGAAAGAATGTCTTCACTAGTATCACTGACATACTCACTATTGTCTTCACCCGATGTTTCATCATAAATATCGACTTTCCTTTACTTAGAAAGAGTAGGTGTATAGTCACAGACACTGGTCTTCACAGCTGGTTGCGGTAGTTCATGTCCGTAAATCGTTATGTTCATGTGTTATTGTATATTTCATACAATCCGATTCTATGTAATTTCTAGTAATTACATTATTTCCCTCTCCTTCTGTGAATTTATGTATTGTAGACAGTAAATTTACTTTCTCAGGAGTAAGGGTTTTTTTTCTCATTTCTTGACATGGCGACTCAAGCTATCCGTTCGTGCCAACTGACGAAAACAGTACCTGCAGTTAAGAATCATACGAAAAGAATTCTTCAAACATTTGCACCTCTCATGCCTATGAACATTGTAGGCGAAAGTGAAAATTTTCCTCTCAGTATTTCAAGTGTAATTTATTGTGAGGTCTCCATTTCCATCAATGTATATTAATGGAATAATCTTCGGTGTAAGGAGAAAGTTTACTTCCGGATAGATGTTCACCTGACAATGTCAGAATGACAACTAATTTGTTTCTGTATGAATGTACTGTTTTAAACAGTATCAGGTTTCATTAATAATGATAAAATGTATTCCGTTCTAATATTTGTATGCTAGTTGCAGAGGTATGCATACAAATTCACTATGTGATTAAATCTATGTACGTTAAATGGAATACATAATTACTTGGTATTCGATTAAAATTAATAAAATAATAATTTTATTTCAGGAATGTAGAAGTAGATATGGGTTCGGAAGTATTTTGTAGGGAATTTTTAAAGACCTTGTTTACTAAACGATTGTGTTAGTCGGAGGCTAGTCTGCTTAATAAGTCAATTTGAGCTGTGGTTGTGTTAACTGTATTTCGTTTTAAACGTGTATGTAATATGTATATATTTTTCCAGTAAATTTTGTCTGATAATTCGTTATGCCGATTCCCTAATTCGTATAGAATAAAATTATTTGTTTCGGGTATCTCTTTGAGATGTAAATAATTTGTTGACAGTTGGAATGTGTTATCTTAAAAGATGGGGTATACAATTACAAAATGTTCGTCGTTTTACTTTTGAATTGAAACTTTTGTTATAAGCAAATGTTACTATCGTAGAGAAGTATATGCATAAGATACAAATTTTTCTCTTCTATTCGTTTGAATATTTAAAAACAAAATTGAAAGTTTGAATATGAATGTACATGTCTTCCATAGCAATATTTGAATCTTTTGTAAGTGGGATTATGCTTTTCTTTCAATGTTTGAAATTTAGCAAGTGAAAATATCTCTCGTATGAAAATATAGTTAGTTTCCTGGAAAATGGGAAATTGGAAAATTTTTACTGGAAAACAGTATAAAGTTTATTGGTGTTAAATTCATTTCTTGGATTAAGAAAAAAATTTATTGGAATTTTATCATTAAGATTATGGGTAATATTTAGCTTCAGGGATAAATTTTGATCGGCAGGACTTGTGAAATTTTATTTCGCTGCAAATAAGACAGGTTAAACGCATTCGCAAGAGTCCAAACTTCGCTGCATGAGTGTGCGTGACCTTGGATCGACAGCGAGTGTGGGTGCTTGGACCGGGGAGTTCTGCAGCCAGCAGAGAAATGTGCTCTGGGGTGGGGTTGAAGGACGGGGGTGCGTGGGCTTGCACAGAGCAGCCCTCCGAAAATGAACTCTGTGTTGTAGGGGAGGGGGAAAGATCGCCGAAGATGCGCTCTGGGGTGTTGTTCCATGACCTTGGATAGAAACTGTTTTCGCACAAAGTCGTCTTCTGGACAAGGATTGGGGAGAGGTGCAGCAACCAGGAGCAATCTGCACACTTCTATCTGCTCGGCGCCATATTAGTTCTTCGCAAACACTTCACCAGGGTACACATATAAACCAGCTCTCTCTACTGCCCCGGGTGGCTGCCAGGGTACTGTGCCACGACCAAGGGTATGCGGCCAGTGGGTTTCGTGACGCGATAGTGAACTTGACCGGGCGCAGCGGCTAGCAGGCTGCGGAAAGAGCTAGCCGCGATTCTCGTTTTAATATTAAAAAATTTTAATTCATCGGGAATAAAATAATTTTCACATAAACTATGTTTCTGTGTTCGGTCGATGAATATTGGAAGGTTTTTTGAATGTTGTTTCGGTAACTAGTGCTGTGCATTTCACAGACTTAAAGGGAAAAATGTGTAGTATGTCCATTATTATAAAAAAATATATTATACATTTATATTAAGTGTTGCAGGATTAAGCTTTGTGGGATTAAATTCCTCTTCACGTCATCCGAGTGTGTCTACACTTCGATGGAAATAATTTGTGTTGAAAGTGATTTGATCCTACAATAGTGAAACTTTCGTTCAAAAAAATCACGTAAGTTTTAAAAAAAATTAATTATCGTTTTGCAGTCTATTGTAGGAGGAATACAGAGTTTTTCTCGTAAATTTCAACTCAGTTGCCTGTCAGCCTCCTACCTCACTACACGTATATAACATTCATTCATTGTCTGACCACCGAGGTGGCATGAAGGTGTTTTGCGGAAGGTGCAATTTCATTATATGTTTCTCTTTTATTCGCTGTTAATTCTACTAGTCTTATTTATATATTAACACGTTCGTCGTAAGAATTATTTATTTCCATTTGTCACCTAAATCGTGTTCACATATATTTCCGAGTAGATATAACCTTATCCGCTTGTCAGCCTCCGACCGCGCTCCACGTATATATAGTAGGGTTCTAGACATAAGCTCGCTTGATTGCTTCAGCAGCCTCCGAGGCGGACGGATGTGTTTTGGTGGAGCTCCTACTTGTGCGATTTCATTATGTGTTTAGTCATTTTCATGTACTTGTATTCATTAGCCATACGGGCGACACTAACACTCACCTCTAGCGCCTTGTCGCTCTTACGCTCAAAGCGTGCAGTGTTTCTTTCGTGACGCTGTACTGTGCAAATGAGAACTGCAACACAGGGGTTTTATTACACGCGATGCAAGCCCATAGATAAAACTACGTCTGAATCTTTGTACTTTTCTATTACCACTTAAAGAAACTGCGTAGGCCAGTTGCAAAAATGCGGTATGACCATTTTCACGAATATTTTTTTCCAAGCATACACTTAATATAACAAAATTAAAAAAATAGGACCGTGGTTAATTGTTTTATATATTTTCTGACAAAAAGTCATATTTTGAGAACTTTTATTTACCGAAATACGCTTTTACTCGCAAACAACGATTTCACAGAAAACGTTTCAGTACATAGGACCAGCTCCGAAATCTCTCTATTCGACTCCACTACAGCGATCAGTTGTGACATCTTTAGATACCTTTGTGGGTAGTCATTTAATATTTAATTTAAGCCATATACCTATCTTCCCTCCTACGTATGCCAGATTGATTAACAAGAATGGAATGCTAATAAAAACTCTTCTGTTAGAAAGTAATGCTTGATAAGCTTCGCAACTATCTCACATTGTTCTTGGTAGAGCGTTTTTTTTTTCAGCGTTATATTATTCTGGGATTGAAAGTTGACAATAATATAACACTCAGCGAAAATGTAAGGCTACATACAATGTGAAAGCAATGTGGCATTAGGGATTATAAATAAATAAAATATTTACCCACTTGCCGCACGTTTGTAGATATATGTTTCGTTTTATACATTTACGATCAGCGTCAGTGATCTAATATATGGTATCAAGAAAACGAAAACAAAGTGATTTGACGAATTTGTTATAGTTTGATAATAATGTAAACTCAATGTTTTTAATTGACTTTATAGGCACGGGCAAGCTAATATCGATTATAAACACGAGAACAGCTCACGTCAATGCCAATACACAGAATGATTTTGTACACTACAAACCTGTAACAGTGAAAATAGGGCGAAGTCGGTGAGAACAGCGAAAACTGAGTGATTGGTAATCAGTGCCTGAAAACTAATTAATCGATGGCGGAATTTCACTTATTTATTTGCGATTCCCACTAAATGTCGAGAATTCCACTGACGTAGTCAGTTGTTCCCAGATCATTTGTTTCATTTCACGGTCAGTAGTAGTTTATCAGCTGACTTTAAGTAATGTTATTTCACTGATTGATATCACTGATTCGGACGAATATTAAGTTGATAATAATCCACTTACATATTCTAGAGTTTATCTCTTTTATATTGTAATGTTTAATGAGAAATAATCTATGGAATAGTGCTTTATTCATCTCTAATGTAAAAATGCAATACGTATGACTATGTACCAATAATAATGTATCATTTACAGAAACGTTTATGTACTGGAGTTGGGTGTGCTTAGATAATAAATTTTCAAAAACTATTTTTTTTGAGGAACTTTGTACATTCAATTGTGTCATGCACTAATTTATAGGTTTACCTAGACACTTAGGAAAACGCAGTGAAAAGAATTAACGTACTTAAATTAGATTTATTTTGACATAAAAACATGGGAGGCAAGTTCTAAAAGTGTACACATTTCCTGCAAACAATCGGGCGTGCGTGGCCGTAAGAACGCTCGGCCACGTAACATGAACACGTGCGAATTAATATACATGTTGAAGGAGATATTATATTTGGGGTAAAACAAAGGCATTTTGACAATTTTGTATAAGTAACAGACTGTTACATAAAGCGGATTTGCACCTATTCACTTTTATAAAGTCAAAACGAAAAAGTAATAATAATAAATCGAAGCTAAAATTGTTAGGTAGGTATTGATTCCTTACAGATACCCATAACAATAAGTGCTGGTATCAAAACTGAGGAAAATTATGACCACAAGGAAAATATATTTCTTAACACCAGAAGTAATATTTTAGTTTTGATTCGTATATGCTTGTCTTGTGGCTTGCTGTATTCTGAGTGAAAGTAAACTGCAATATATTTTTGTATGAAATAACCAGATGTATGACATACTAAAATAACGACAGTTGCATAATCTATTTAACTGTGTCATTATAGTGCAATTTATGTATGTACATAAAAACTGTCCCTAAAGATTTGCGTAATGTATCCCATACAAGTCGACATCGTGCCTTTTATAATATATTTATTTCAATGTAAGCTTATAGACTGATAGTTATATCCCCTAACTGCACAAAACAAGGTGAGATTTCGATTGGGAATGTATAGGGATGCTGTAAAAAAAAAAAAGAAGAAGCGTTCTGTGTTCCTTGAACAGCACATCTGTTGTTACCATAATATGCAACTAAGAGGAAAATTCTGCACATAAATACTGATACGTGCAGCATGAATTGTTTGCAAATGGTTGTTAGGAATGCTTAGGCACATGAAAATGGCAATTTTTTGTAGCAATCGCTTAAAGTAAGACCGTTGTATGGTAGGTATCAACATGTTAAAATGAGGTGATTTACGAATGGCAAGGAATTTAGAGATGATTACAAACTATAATAAATACTTATTGTGAAATATGAATTGACAGGAAGCGGATGGGAACTATGTTTAAAGAATAAGTGTATGTGGTTGCACCATCAAGGATAAAACGACGTAAAAACGGAAGTGGGTTGAGTCAACGTTTGATTTTCAAGAACATCCAAATAGAAAACAAAGTGGAAACTGACCACGTCTTAAAAATATACAAATATTATATTTTAATAATCTGTAGTGATTTTAGCACCGAAGGTTTGTATAAAGAATCTATAATTTACCGACATTCACGTAGACTTGAAACCTCTCAGTTAATTTACGAGTGGTTACGCTCTATTGAAAATTATTGAACTACGACTAACATGTTAATGCGATGCACGACTGTGACAATTTCCATTCCTGCAGGTCAAATGGTTACGCTCTATTGCAAATTATTGAACTACGACTAACATGTTAATGCGATGCACGACTGTGACAATTTCCATTCCTGCAGGTCAAATGGTTACGCTCTATTGCAAATTATTGAACTACGAGTAACATGTTAATGCGATGCACAACTGTGACAATTTCCATTCCTGCAGGTCAAATGGCATGGAAATAACAGAAATGTAAAAGCTCTTGAAGTGTATTGTGTTTCACGTTCTATTATTTTTTCTCGGTGTTTCCAAGTTCATATATTGAATGTACTGATATTTCTTGAAACTGTATACAGAATATAAACGAAAGTATATTTTTAGCAATAAAATTACAACTTCCGAAGATACAGAAATGTAAAAGCTCTTGAAGTGTATTGTGTTTCACGTTCTATTATTTTCTCGGTGTTTCCAAGTTCATATATTGAATGTACTGATATTTCTTGAAACTGTATACAGAATATAAACGAAAGTATACTTTTAGCAACAAAATTACAACTTCCGAAGATCCAGAAATGTTGTCGGTCAAAACTAAGCTCTTTGATTAACACAAGGAAACCAAACAAAATTACTTCTCGTTTTTAATAAATCAGTTTACATTGAGAAGGGGTGTGATTCGCAGTTTAAATATTATTTGTTTTTTCTAGATTTTCGTTAGGTAGCATTTCTAGTAGGGCTGGAAGTGGATATAACTGTTTAGGGCATTCGGTACTGTATTTTTAGTAATGATGTATATAGCCTCAAAATATACTCCAGATATATCTCGTAAAAAAAAATATTTATTAAGAGAAATAATAACACTACAAGTATTGAATTCGAATCAGTAAGACGCTACGACTTAGAGATAAAAACTGTTTAGGGGAGAGCTAAAGAAACTCCGCATGTAATAAAACGTCGATAACACGTTTGCAGTTTGATTGATGATACAGTGAAAAGAACTTTCCTCACTAGCGTTGAGATTGTAGGTTTGAATCCTGCCATTGTCATAGAGATCCGTGTTCCGTGACTTTCAATTAAATAACTCATTTACGCTATCTATCTTCCTTGTTTGCTTACACGCAATAATCATATAAAAAGTCGTATTCATGTAGAAACACATAAACTGGATATTTCGGCACAATTTTGCTGATGTCCGGTTGAACCAACATCTTCTGCGATCCGAGATCAAACAATCCTAGTTCCGAACCATGATCCAGTTTAGTCTTGGTTCCACTGTAAAAGTGTTGCACCAACGAAATTTCATGATTCTGGATCTCCAATTCGTCGATATTGGTTCCAAAGTGCGAAATCGCGATTAAGTATGAGACAAATTTTGCTATTGGTTCGTAATATATGACGTCATGGAAGAAGGCGTATTTTTCACTATAGATAGAACTAGATATACGATGTTTTATCTGTTTTAAGTGGATTATTGTTGTGCGAATTTTACTGAATAATATTCAAGTGCGTATAATGTTGTTTTAATTTCCCAAGAAAACAATCGACCGTAGTTCTAACCGTTGGCGGATTTTCAAACAACATTTATCGACGAGGGCTGCTGATCTTGGATCGAGTTTTGGAACAGGTAATTTTGGCGGTTCAAAATGAACTTCATCTCGATCTTCAGTCCAGTTCTGAACTCAAATGGCACAACAGATTTCTGTGTCGATTTAGATCCCATCTCGGATCAAGTTTCGAACCACGATGGTGCATCCGGGTATAAGACCAGCAGAGAATAAATTCATTACACGCACTTTTAGAATGATATAGAGTTGATCATAAAATTAAGTATGAAAGTTCCGTCTGTCTCTAACGTTTACGTGCCATGTATATATATTTTTTTTTCAGAGAAAAGGAGACGACTGTAGAATTTAATTACCTACTCTTAATAACTAAACCAAAGGTTTGCATGACAAACAGTAAACTGTCATGTTACTGCCTTTGCGAGCTAAAGGAACGAAGGGTTTATGAAACACGTTCCACAGTTATTAGACTTCTCTTTATCCATCCAGTTGTGTATTAATTAAATCCCTAGCTTCATTGTACAAAAGGAGTTAAATATATCGTGGAACAAATAAATATATCTCAGCAATTCACAGCGACAAAATTAAGAGTACGTTTTAGTTCTACTAGCACGAATAATTTAAACTTGTTGAAACTGAGAATAAATTACCGTAGGACGTTAGACATGCACCTAACATGAGCAAATTTTTAAATTATTTCACCCTGAAAAAAATATGTAGTATTATTTTTCATGCTCTAGTTTATAAATCGACAGCTGATAAAGAGTGCCCAACGTTACAATGCTGTGGTGCACTGATACCCCGTAACTCTGAGATCTGGGTTCAATTCACAGCATCTACCCTTGGAAATTGTCAAGTGATTGGCAAAAGTGACTTACCTCCGTATTGTGAAAAGCGATTGGGAAACCACTTCCAAAGCATCCACTTAAATCTCATTCAAGAGTCAACTTTTTTCTTCTTGATTTTGAGTACATTTTATGACTCCGTGACATGACAGCAATTGTAATTTTAAAAAATCTAATAATTTTACAAATTTCATTCATCAAACCATTTTGTAACGTAGATACGATACTTTAAACATCAAATGTTTATTCGTGTGTTTCACGAAGTGATTTTTACACAAAGTTTGGTTTCAGTTAAACTATTTCTTGAGGTCACAGGATTGTCACGTTGGCAATTTTTTTTTTTAATCCTACACATGGTTACTTGCAATAATGGGTTTAATATGGGTTATTTGACTTTAATTTATATATATATATAAACTAAAATTGAAATACAAGTGAACAGCGTTTAGAATTACCACGAAAGAATCATCATGACATTGTAATGAATTGGGCAATTCTACTGTGATATAGTCTAATGTATAACGGTTTTCAATTTGGAGATTTGTATTATATACACATTTGAAATCCGCAAATTTTCTTTAAATTAGTTTTATATCAATGTAAATTTCCCTTATTTTTTCCAGATTATTATTTTATGTCACGACAAAAAATAAGCGCGTGAGTGAGAGAAGAGATTTGGGCGGCTCTTAATGAAGTCTTGAGAGCCGGTGGGGTGAAGTGAGGCGATTATGGAGCACCGCCGGAGTGAACAGGCGGGGGAAACGGGAGATCCCCGAGAGAACCCGCCGTGCAGCCGCATATCGTCCGGCACGATTACCACTTGCGAAAATCCGGAGTGTACCGGCCAGGGATTGAACCTGGTTCGCCTTGGTGGGAGGCGAGCAGTCTAACCTTTCAGACACAGTGGCCCCGACAAAAAAAAATTGTTACTTGGAAATGAAAAACAACATTAATTGCCACGGGGGGCGTCACATTGTCGCCATATCCTCTCTGATGCCTGCTATTTCTAACCAGTGGAGCACTGGAGATGTAGAGGCACCTGATGGAGTTGGATATAGCGGAAGATACAGACATAAATGAGTTATTTTTGTGAGAAAAGTGGGAAACTACCAGGAGACATGAGGGCGTGGAACACTCCCGAGAAAAATTCCGAAATTAAGCCATAATATTGGCTTATTTTAAGTTTATCCAGGGCTTCCGGAAATAAAAATTTTAATTAATTGCATCTATCTTATCCTATGGCTCTTAACTTCACACATGTGATATTTATCCTACCCCGGTAATTATTTAGCTTTCTTTCTTTTCTTTATCATGCCTAAGGCACCTCTGGTTGCGAGTGCTTCAGCGGGGGATTTCCTACCTCCCAAACCTCGCCTGTCCGTCCCGTGCCACGAAGAACTTTCGAGATATCAACACGTTATCAACCGCCCCATTCTGACAACCTATCTACCCGAGGCTGTTACAGTCTTCGCCCTTCAAACCAGGGAGATCCCGCGTTGGGTAAATGAACGCGTGCGGCTGTTTTGAGACTGGCGATAGGCCATATAAACGGCCACCCGATTAGTCAACCTAGTCAATATAACGGCGGTTGCGTTAATAACCAGCGAGATAAAATAACTTCGCTATACGCACACTATACCGAGGCTAGGAGGCTGTTCGCTGTAAACAGATTGCATTTGAAAGCTTTGCTTAAGATCTATTTTTGCTTTCCTTTTGTATCCTTGAGAAATACGTAAATTTAACTTTGCCAAATGAAATCATTAGGATTTTATGAATATATATACTTTTGCTACAATCCATTCACAGTCACAACTTTTCTGAAGCCCTGCTAAAGTTCTACTTCCAGGATATCCCTCCGCCTCATGTAAACAAAACTTAACCGAGTCTAGAAAATCACACCAAAAGGGCAACCCACCATATTCGTGCGCACTCAGTTTAATAATATTTTGTATAAGAACTATTTATTACTATAGGCTGTTCACGGTAAAGTGAGCACTTCCGAAGGCCCTCGCTAAAGGCATTAACCCCTAATAAATATATTTTCTTGCAGTCTCGGAAGTTAACTTTTGAGAATGATGAAATGTATACACCATGTGTACCAGTCATATTGCAATATATACATTAGAAAGTGGCGGAAAGGTAGATATTGATTGAAGGGAAAAATTTAGCAAGACCTTAAAAAGTGCTCCCTTAACCGTGAATAGTCTATAGGCATTGCCAACACTCCTATCCTCTCACTGTCTTATCAATCTATTTATAAATGAAATTTAGTAATAAAATTCTAATTTAACCAAAAATAATTTTATGTTAACACAAAATATAATAAGCTTGTGACATATATCATATGATTAGTAAGAAACATGACCGTCATCCGTCATACAAGGTGTGGTATTTCAAAGGTTTGATTCAAAAAGTGTGAAGAAACCGTGAATAAACTTTAATATGCAAATACATATATTAACGTGTACAAAATAAGAGGCTGTCTTCAGTCACCATAAATAAACGTTACACTTGCAATACAATGCCTTGTCTCGGAACTGGGAGCTCGCATGCCAGTGTATACTCTAGAATATCAGTTATAGGTAATAACTTATTTCAAAAGTAACTAACATTTCTCGGCTATTTAATATAAAAGGTGACGTACATATAAATTCAAAGCAACCATTTTTGTTACATTTTATAATTAAGTGTTGCAACTAAACCGGAAAATCCAAGATGTGAGGGGCACATATTGCATGCATAAAGTCCGATAGTAAAAAAGATAAAATGCAATATACTATATCAGCCGATATCTAAACAAGTAACATAGAACTTATGACGCCGATGTTACAAATTTTAAGTACGTCTCTGCCTTATAAGTCAAAATCCTCTGACCATTACACATGGATTATTCAACTGTAAGTATTATTCATTATATCGTAGTTTATTTTATTACCTTGACCGTGCCACACATATGTTCCATGCAACCTTACAAACCATCTACATAACAACATTTAAGGTACTCTTTATAAATATTCCTTAGTGAAATTAAAAAAGAAACGGTTTCTCACCATTCATGGACTTAAAAATTTGTTATTAAACATTATTTTTCTCTTACTTTTGGTGAATGCCAGGAAATCTGATACCAGGCTTTAAAAAAAATACCTTTGGGTCTAATTTGCTTTGCAGATGCAGAGTCCACATTTAAATGAACTTCGAGTTCACCGCGGGATAATTTTTTAAAGATCAAATAAAGCAGAAGTTACGAAAAAGCGAAGAGCAGTTTAATAGGTTTTATGGGCATGCGGGTGGACCTAATTGCGTGGACAGTTTGTTATTCTCAAAGCCACTCAAATGCCATTCGCCTATAGCGTAATACTTTCTCTATGGCTCGTGTCTGGAATCGCCGCTTTACGAGCAATAATGACCGCCTTTCCATTTAACATAACTCGATAGACATTTCCATTGCGTCAACCAAATTTGCCGCCCTTTCAAAAAGAAAATAAGCTGAGGCATTTGCAAGGAAAACTGATGCTTGCCGTGTTTTTAAATACTGAAACGAAACAAATACATAAATTTTCAAACCTATCATTCACTGAATTTTTTTCCCCAATAATGCAAAACGCGTAGTTATTGCTTATTTTATACATACACACATATATGCGCACACATATCCGTTGTATCGATTTCTGTTATCTCGCAACCTGTTAGCCCTTTACTATCTTACACACATTTGTCTTCAGCATAAATATACGTTCATAATTTTAATAAAATATAGTACATAATTTAAAAATTTGACATATATAAATTCTTTGTATATGTACAATCTACTATAAGAAATATATAAATATATCTGCAAGATGTCTTCTTTGTAACGTTACAAGTGTCACATTTGTAAAACAACCAAGAAAAATGGCCGCAATGACCACGAATGACTTGTAAGTCGCAAAGTCAAAGCCAAAAGTATTACATTCTTTGAATGTTCCACTTGAAAGAAGTGCACGTGTTAACGAATGACATGCCTTCAAATAATAATAATAACCAATTTTTTTTTTGCAGGCAGGGGTGGGAAATGTTGCGTTTCATCGTCGTTTGAAGTGTAAAAAATGTGCATCGTCTTTCGCTGCGACTTCCTGCGTTTTATAAGTGCACGCGATCACGCTGCTAGGCTTAGTTCCCCCTAACCAGCGATTTCTGTGGCTTTACAGTATCAATAACTCGCACCTTGGTGCAAACATTCACGAACAATATATTCTGCTGCTAGAAAAACTCCAAATGCGCTACTGTTCAAACTGCCTCCACAATCAGCGATGTTCTAAATGACAGTAACGATTCGAATCACTAACCCGAGTCGTTCCCGCGAGGTGAAATTGATAGAGTTGGCAACATCGAAAGGCTGCAAGACGTAGTGGCTGTGTTGTGAAGTGCTCGTGGTTGCATCACGAAGGGAAGTGGTTCGTGTCCCAGCGACTGTAATGTTTGTTTTTTTTTTTTTTTTTTCCTCCCACGTAAATACAATACGAAATCCCCTCTCTCAATATAAACTTATATCTGTGTTCGAGAGCACAATAAATATTACAACACCCCCCCCCCCCTCCTCGTAACTCAAGATCAACAATTGAAGATGAAGTACAATTATTAATTCGTAATATTACAAAATATACGTACTGCAATATTTACACGGAAAAAAAAAAATCTGTAGCTATAAACAATTCGGCAACTGGTTTTCAACAATTCCTCCTGCAAAATGAAAAACAAATTTTACAGCGAAGGGATGAAATAAAACTGATTGTTTCTAGTTTACGCAAAAACCGTGATCTCAGATGGGGTCAAATGGGAAATAGAATAGCCTTTATTCGAAACTAAATGTTGTAAAAAAAACCTCCCGACAGGCATGCGCATAAACAAAATTTTCAGAAACGTTATAGGTAGAGCGAGTTTCGCTGTTCTCTTTCCAATAAAAAGTCTCATTTTTATTGCTGCAGGTTTTGAAGAAAAAAAATTGGTGCCACGATACTGCAGGATATATCATACAAATGCCTCGGCTAGAAAAGATCATATGATTCGTCCAGGATTCTTGAGCTGAGGGCGCCGCCTACTTGGAGATTTTTTTTTAGCGCGTTTGGAGTTTAGAAGCAAGCGAGTGATAAGGGCGACACGGACACACGTATCTAGTGCCCCGTGGCTCTTACACGTGCAAGAGACTGAACTGTCATGCAGTGTTTCCGTCGTGCTGTGTACCTATGGGTCTTTAAAGCTGGATTTACAATAACCCCACATTCCGACAAAATAGCCCCGACAACGACAACAATATTTCATTAGCCAATCAGGAGCAAGGTCACAGCGGCAAAACCTCAGCCCCGACAGCCCAACAACAGTAGATTCCATTTCTACTTTCGTCGGGCGTCGGACCAGTCGGACACTCGGGTGGCAGCAGAAAAGAAAACGTAAACATAAACTTACAAAACAAAATTTCATCCGGATTTCTCTATTGTGGTAAATTTTACACTATAAATATTTAAATTATGTGGAAATCCCGGTTACCTTGCAACAAAAAGGTTTTTGAATTGCCGAAAATAAATATTCATGGAAATATAACTGCTCCAAATTTAAAAAAAAATTGTTTACGAAGTTATCAAAACAAAATATTGTACCATGATTTGTGATTTATTTACATTCCATAGCAAGTTACTGGCCATTGTATTATTTTCCAAAAGCCACGCAACACGTGTCGAATGGAAACTGTCGGGGTATTTTAAACACGTAACTAATTTAGGTGGCGGAAATGGTCGGACTGAAACGTCGTGTCGGACTGTCGGGACGAGGTCGTCGTGGCACTGTAAATCCAATACAAGCAGTAACACTGGAATGTCTGAAGTAAAGTTCAGTGCAGGTGGCTGTTTCGTATTTTTTTACAATCAGTGTATTAAGAGATAACGCAGTGTGGAAAAGCCGTTCTTAGTTAAGTTGGAGGTCTTGGGAATAGCATTTATAATTCGCCTGATGCTTTCTTTTCGTACACCGGTATAATGGGAACATGTTTAACGTCTTCGTAAGTAAAATGTAGATGCCACACAAACAAACACTGCAACGCAATTCAAGCACAACGCGTAAATCAATTCTAGCCCGTATTGATTCCTACTAACCAGATGCTTACACAGTACCGTGAACGAAATGTGAAATAAATTGCCAACATATCACGAGAGAGCAAAAGAGGGAGAGGGTGAAAAAGAATAAGTGGATGGGAGAGTGGAGAAGGGAGAGAGAGGAAGAGGTCTAGAAGGGAAAGGGTAGTGTTGATAGAAAGGGAACGGGTGACAAAGTGGAAGGTTAGTTATAATGAGATGGGGCGTGAGAATGGATACCCGGGAAGGGGGGAATGAGAAGAGGCAAGAACGGGAGGGAGAGAGAATGGGAGGGAGAGAGAGGAAGGTTGAAAAATAGAGTAGGTGGGAGTGTGAATGGGGTAGATGGAGAGGAATTACGAAATCTTGCGAGCTGATGAGGATGTAGCGCGCTGAAGATAGAGTAGCGACGGAATGCAAGGGCGAAGGAAACGAAATGCCCGCAGAAAACCCGCCGACACGGCAACGTCCGCAAAGTTTCCCACGTGAGAAAATCCGGGAGATCTCATCTCGCTGAGAATCGAACCCGGTTCACCTTGGGGGAGGCGACGAATAGTCTGGACCAATACAATTCCGTGGTCTTGGTCGACGGGTTTTCCCGGGGATCTCCCGTTTCCTGTTCCCTTGCATTCCGCCGCTGCTCCATACCTCACATTGCTTCACCCACATCGGCTCTCGAGACCTCGCCGTCAAGAGTCGCCCAAATATCTCCACCGCGACCCCACTGAGCTACACAACGCTGTGGTATTTAAACACATTTCACTTATATTGTAGTAAGAGTATGTGACATTCCTAAGTTTACATGTTCTGATACGTGTGTTTTTGTTGTGCTATCTTAATGTAACCATCGCCTTTACCCATGTGCTATTTTGATAATTATGATAGCATGATTCGTTAGATATAATTATTCCACGAATAATTTTGCAACCCATAAAAAAATTAAAATATTTTAAGAAATTATTGTTACATATTTGACTACTTCAAATAACAATTTAAATTTCAATGATGGCTAACATAAAAAATTAATACGTTGGACGTGTGGTAACACAAAGATGGAGAGTAACGAACACGCTCAGGTTTTAGACAAGAATAAGGAACTGTAAAAATATCGTAAAGCTCGAGACTACAAGTACGCTTCTTTACAAATACCCAAGTTCTATATTTCCGTTGCGGGGAAACGTAGGTCACTTGAAAAGAACATCTGAAACTATGCTAAGTGGGTGTCGCAACTGAAACAAAGATATTTTTCTCTGAATAACTTCACCAAACAGTCCCAGATAAAAATCTTAATTCAAAATAAATTTATTTCCCCACAATGTATTAGTGTATTTACAAAAAAAAAAAATAAGCGAGAAACAGAAACTACAAATATTGAAGGGAACACGACTGAAGTCGACGGATGCAATGGTGTTATTTAAGTTCGTTAGTATACATGAACTTGTACTAGAATTTGAGTGATTGTTGTATTCCAGTACGGAAAGACCATCTCACAAACCGAAGATCCTTTCCGTATTTGTCATTACTTCGTAATGGCCAGTATCACGTAACTGTTTTTGGAACCTTCTTTGGACGGGAATACATCTTTAAATTTGCAACCATAGAGGGAGAAAATCCAGAAAAATCCGATGATAAAATCGGGGGGTACAGTTTGGCATTGAAGCTCCGAATCTATTGTCTACATTCAAAATTAAATTATACCACTAGACTGTCAAAGGATCAAGGAATATATTACGTTGGGTGAGGACTGCAAAGCATCGTGCGCGGCCGTTGGGGAAAGGGGGGGGGGGGGGGGCTATTTTGAATTCGTTTCGCCGCGTCTCATAACTTCCACGTAGTATAACTTTTGACTAGAAGAAACTACGACGCTCGTTTGAGTTTCAATCGACAGCTCCCGTCAAGATCAATCGATTGCGTGTGTATAAAAACATTTTTGTGACGTGGTTATGGTGAAATTGTAAGTGTTCAATGTAAGAGTAAGAACACTTAATACAATGTCGGCCTATACACTCGTCAAAAAAAAAAACCAAGTCGAAGTACAGAAATCGTATGCGGTTGGAAAGAGTATCTCAAAAGCAATCCAGTGATACCCATAAAACCCCATATGATCGAGTGAAGCAGCGTCGGTAACGTAGAAAATTAATCAAGATGTCCGAGCGCGTCAACGTAGACGTATTCACTTCCCCAACACAGCCACGCCCCATCTTTTTACGTAATTTTACCCAAGTATTGAATCCACGCACTCGTCTAAAGCAACAGAATAAAAATCATTTAAACCGTCTTTGGTTGACAGTGGCAAACTTAGGACGGGGGATTAACTTTGAAGGAGACAGGGGTAGGGATTAAACGCAGGGAAAACTCGGTATCTTCCGGATATCATCGTGCAACTTCAGCTCCGCTCGCACAGGGCAATCAATGTATCAATTCATTTCCGTCGAGAAGAACTCCATCGGAAGCAATCGTGTTTCTTCGGCTCGGGAATCGACGAGTTACGCACGCGACGACTATATACGAGAAATTCTATTCGTTACCTGCAATCCCCTTCTCAATGCTGCGCTCAAACTTACCGATGCCTCGCGCTACAGTCTGTTCGCAGTAATTTCGCACTTCTCTAATCAAACCTTTGGAAAACCACCCACATGTATGGCTTGTTTGGTTGTTTCCTAAACACTTCAAGCATCACAAGTGTTTTATACATTCGTTAATATGAAAGTATCTTATAACTGGTCATAAGCTATTCACGGTAAAGTGAGTACTTTTTAAGGCCCTTCTGACCGGCATTAACAACTAATAAATATCATTTATTACTGCTTCAGACTTTAACTTTTGGGGATGAAGAAAAGTATAATACTGCGTTTGTTGGTCATGAGGCAATATTTATATTAAAAAGTGATAGGAAGATATAAATCTGCCAAAAGGAAAAGTTCCAACAGCGCCCTAAAACGTGTTCACTTTACCGTGAACAGCCTATAAAATGAATATATACTTATATTTTATTTATACATAATAATGTTCCATTATAATAAATACAAATAAAACATTGAGGAAATGGGTTTGTTTGTAATGCCTAGTAAGAAATAGTTCTTATGCAAAATATTATTACCCAGAGTGCGTTGTTTCTCTGGGTGTGATTTTTTTTTTTACTTGTTTAAGCTTTGTTTACACGAGACGGGGGAATAGTATGAAAGTAGAACTCGAGCAGGTTTTCAGGAAAATTTGGAAGTAACCACGAATGGACCATAGTAACGATGTTTCCGTAATTTGATTGGTATACGAGGCACGTCAATTTTCATAGCGTCCTAAGTATGTGTCCACGCGGAGAAAGCACACGACTTCTTCGAAAGAAAGAAAATCCTTTTTTTTTTCAGTGACGATAATGGCCTGGTCCACAAAATCACGGTCGTGCGGAGCAAAAAATTATATTTTCCCCGATGATTTTTAGCAGTTTTAATTCTGATGATTTTCGGGCGTTCCATTAAATATAGTATTAGTACAACGCGGCAGCTAGAACCACGAATATAATCTGCTCGTTTTTTTTTTTTTTTTGCCGATTATGTATTGTACGTAAATTTGTGCAGCCGTAGTTTAGCTTCATAATTAGACATTTAAAATTCAGTCGTGGTTGAAGTACTTCTTTAAATGAAGTAATGTGGAATTTCAGACCCGGGACTTGTGCTGTAGGCCTATACGGTGAACTCCTTACATGACGAGTGTGCAACTTACGTAGAATGTTCCTCTTGAAAGGGGTTAAAAACCATATCCTCTGGATAATACCGCCTCGGGCAGGATACTCAAGAGTTAGGTATACTTTTTGATCGCAAGCTCTTTCAGCACGAATTTTCATTCGGATTTTTTTGCATGTATTTTGCCATAAATTAGGTTTTAATATATTCTTAACAACGTCACTCTTAATTATAATTTTTAGTTAAATATCGCTGCGTTACACCATCTCATGCGTCATACCATCGTTCATGTTCACCTTTCTACAGTGGAATAACTCTCATGCATCTGACTTGTGGAAACAAAACCCTCCTCTAATCAAAACTTTCTAATTAAAACCAAAGTCTTCACATTTTTCGGCCAATGTTGCTTGAGAGCTGCTCCTGTAGTCAAATTTGTGCTACGGAACAGTAAATACAAAAGTGATCAATTAAGAACTTTTGAGCAGAAAAGTTTGATAAGCTGCTCTTTCGGTACTTCCCTGCACTTAAAATGATAGGAAAAATGTAATTTTATGAAATAAGAGTCAATTTGACGTTCCTGTGAGCAAAGTTAAAATATAATGTTAAATACGAGAACTGCGTAACGTTGGTAGCAATATTAGATTTTTGTTTATCAAACTCATTAAGTTTCCGAAGGTTTCAGACTTCTACCTCATTTCAAATTATTGAAAACTAACCAAAATTGTGTGTACTATTTCATGGAAGATAAAAGTATAAGAATTAAAGATATAATATTAGTAGGCTTAAAACCCGTAACCTTTTAATTTTACTGGCAAGTATCGCAATAATATTTAAAATACATATCAGATAAACTTAACAAATGTTCAATATTTTTATATACGTGCCCATATCTTCATGCAAAATATTCAAAATAAAAAAAGTTGTCTGAAGTTCGTTTACAGTTACTTTTTATATAATGGAGCGGAAGTAGAAAAACTATTGAAAATCCCAATTTGTTCTCAAATATCTGCATTCAGACTTACGCATTAGAGGCATATTGGTATCTGACGTCATTTGTATAGGCGAATAGGGAACGATTTCTAAGGTAAGAGCATTATTTATATTAGAGCTAGAAAAAAATCACCTTGAAAATGTGCAAAATTATCACATTTTAAATTTAATGCTTTGCGATGGCAGTTATATCAAAAATAACAAATAGGTATACAACAAAACTTTATTTCCGTATAATTTTATGTTATCTGTACCAGTACAAGCAAGGCGCTCGACTAGCTAAGGTAACAGAATTTAAAAAAATACCGAAACCAGTAATGTTTATTGTAATAATGCGCGTTCTTGTAAGTAGTAGGAAAGGATACCTTCGGAGACAGGATTCAGGAGTTGGAGCTCGACGCCATCCACCACTCGGTTGACGTCACAGCCGGTGTCGCGCTCGGTGGCATGGGGCGGCCATACTGTTGGCCATGGAGGGAAGGGAAAGGCAAATTGATTGACTATGTTGTCAATTTTCATTTGACACAGAGGTTCGAAAGGAACCCACTAGTCAGTCGTACGAAGAAGTGACTTCGCTCAACCATATTAACGAGAATAAAACCCTCACGATCATACACACCCAACATTGTTTTTGCACTAATTATATAATTTTCACTCTAATTTTAAGACTTTTTTTTTTTTTTTAATTTTTGAGTTTAAGGTCACTGTGGCAAAATTCAAGGTCACCCACGTCCAACATGATGGTTGGGGTCAGTAGTATAATTTTTTCTTTTATTATTAAGTGAGTACAAAGAAAACAAAGCGACCGTACCATGTCGCAGGAAAACACTGTGCTAGTGTATTTTTTGACGTGAACACAACTTTAAAATTAGACCTACACATGGGGCACCAGCAAGGAAACATCGATGTTATATTTGCAGGGTGATCCATCCTGACTCTATAAATTCGTGCATAACAAAAACTTACTGCATGGATACTTTTTTGGAATGCCAATAGTAGGCACGTTGATTTTAGCGTTGCATTACTTAAATGTTACCAGCATCACGAAAGTGTGAATTCATTTAGCTTATATGCGTAATTGGGACTTGCTAGATCAAAGTGTTTATTAAAGCAGTTACGTTAAACAGCTTTATAAAAATTTTACGACTATACTCATTCTTTTAAATACCGCAACTATGGAGAGGAAATTCTTTTAATTCGCAATGTTAAAAACATGCTAAAGTTCATAGCTGCTCTTAGACAGATATGACGTTACGGCCCTGTTTTACTAGCTCATGAATCACGACGAACGTCAATTTAAACATGACTTTTGAAAATGAATGTAATCGAGATGCTGCTGGTATGGTTTCTTACGTAAACGGACAATTCATAAAGCTTGGAACTCAGATAAATGTTCCGGTAATAGATACATTACGGAGATATTGTAGTATTTTACACATCATGGCATAAATGATAACACATCTTTATAAATTTTTATTATTTAGAATTAAACGCAATCCTTTGTGATAGTCGTTAATTTGTCCTATTTTAGACTTTAGAACTATTTTTCTCCCAAGTTGAAATTTCGCTTGTAACAGAAATACACAGAAATACATAAATTTACAAAAATCCTTTCGTAATGAATGAGCGCATACTATATTAATGAGAAACGGGCAAATACATATTAGGATTTGATTCAGAAATCGCCTCCTTAAGATACATGACAATGAGACTGTCTTAATACTGACACTTGGCTTCGAAACCAACTCGCTGCATGGCAGCCACAATAGTTTTGTCTTCTAGAATGTGCTGTCTGTTATTTGCATCACTGTCCAAATGTAAGCGTTCAAAGTTTATATTTTACCGAAGTGAGTGAGTGAAGAAATTTGGGCGGCTTTTTACAGTGAGGTCTTGAGAGCCGATGAGGGTGATTGAAGTGAATATGGAGCGGCGCCGGAATGAAGGGGCGGGAGAAACGGGAGATCCCCGTGAAAACCCGCCGACTAACGGCATCGCCCGGCACGATTCCCACTTGTGAAAATCCGGTGACTCGGCCGGGGATTGAATCCGGTTCGCCATGGTGGGAGGCGAGCGCTCTAATCGCTCAGCCACCGTGGCCCCTTAATTTGTAAGTCGTTTAATATCTATTACTAATTCAACCTCCCATGGATATTGCACCCACTGTTGACATGATTTCTAGCACTTTATCATAATCCACAACGGCTCACTCGACTGCTGCAGCTGTAAATATTCTATACGAGTACGTTGTGACAATCACTGGCATAGCAGGCTGGTATTTTGTACGGGCCTCTCATAAATAAAGTAAAGAGGTCAACTCTAAGTCTCGGGGTCGCATGTTGCATGACGACGCAGTTGCACGCTAGGTCATTGTCATATCTTGCTGGTAAAATCAGAGTACGTTTGCGAGATTCGTTCACATTGAACTCTGGCCACAAAGCTGTTCGGTTAAAGCGGTGTACCAGAACATCAAGCATCAAATGAGTTAAGATTCATTTTACTCGTGCTGGGAAGAAAAACTATATCCCTTACAGGGCGACCCTAGTAAAAAATTTAATTTAACACGTCAAGGTCACGTCATCCGACAGTACGGAAGAATTACGACTGAAATGGAAAATAGCATGGACGAGTTTCGCGCGCATTTTTTTTCCTTAAGAACATTAAGCGGTGCGAGTATAGGTTTTTAACACCGCAATCTTCTGAGAAAAAATACAACATTTTCACTATAGTTTAAAACACTTGTTACGCTTTTTAAAGGAGTGGTTACTTTAGAATGGATAATTATAGTTTATATTAAGCCTACATGTTGGGGTTAGGCGTACTCAAAGCTGAACTCATCATTTAACTCTTTATCGTCCCTGTATTGAAATCAATATCAATTACATCTCGTAACAGACCTTTTACATCTAGTTACAAAATGTTAGTTATTCATTAAATAGGAGGCGCCCTCGTTAAGCTTACGTGGTTACGTAGTGTATAACACAATCTACCAAAAAGTAATTGGGCACCTGTCCGCAATGTTTGCTCGTTAGAATCTCGCAGGGCCACCTCTTGCAGCTATAACAGCAGCCACCCTGTCTGGCATGCTCTCTACGAGTGTTTGCAGGACATCCACGGGGATTCGTCGCCATTCCTCTTGCAACCATTCCCTGAGTCGAGGAATGGATTTTGCCGCGCCTGACGAGCTCTAACCCGGCGATCCAATTCGTCCCAAAGATGTTCTATAGAGTTGAGGTCGGGGCTCTGGGCGGGCCAGTCCAATCGGCGAACATTGTTGTCGGCGTACCACTGCATGGTAGCTCTTGAAACATGGCACCTGGCATTGTCATCGTGGAAGTAACACGGGTACATTCCGTAAAAACGCCGCAATGTTGGGAGCATTTCACTATCCAGAATGTTACAAACGGCCTCTGTGTTCATGCTACCACGGACAAATACCAGCGGTCATACGCCGAAGGCCGTGAAACACGAGTCAACTGACGTACCGAATTACCTATCTTGACGCGTGCCCAATTACTTTTTGGCAGATAGTGTATATTGTTATTAAATTACTTATTTATATAAAAGGCCACTCTGGCTAGTTTACTATGGTCAGTACTTCACCTTGTCCATGATGCCGTAGGCTGAAGACTAGATGTATGTCGACGGACGGCACGCCCCCCATCTCTGAACGTCTTGCTGTCTCAGTGTCTCGACGAAAAATACCTCGTTCGCCGGGTTTCCAGCCGTAATATCTGGCACAATCGGCCTACCTGAAGAGGTTTGTTTAGAAGCGCTCAAGACTTCGTTCCACTTCTTCGCAATATGTTCATGCTTCCACAGTCATGCTAGCATGCCTGCTGCTGCATGTAGCACACTGCTTCACAGCAAAATATATATCGTAAACTCAGCGATACTTACAGCGAACTTTGTTGACCTTGACACATTCCAACGGTCCCATTTATGTTTCAGTAACCAATTGTATAAATACCTACTTTCAATTTCATCCTTAAAAAAAATAATTTTAATATATACAAGAGCAGTTTAAAAATTAGAATAAACGGAACAGCTTAAGAGTAAACTCACATTAATACATTTCCCCGTACAGGAAATAACAGGGGTTACCACCCTATTTTTCCTGGCAACTCTTTTACAGTCTGGAATTTCGAACTTTTGATGATTAATTATTGAGTAACATGTTCTAAGTAACAAAACTGGTTCTTTCGTCGCAATTGCCCCGGATCCGCCGTTTATGTGGAAAACGCACAGAGATTCGTCTGCAGCTATTCAGAGCCTAGCACATAGGCTATACTACATACATCCGCGTACAAAAAGCTGCGAGTCCACTGCACAAACGGCTGCCAATTTGTTTATGGCGACAGTTAGTATGTATTCCTTGTGTCGTATTTTTGAAAGGTATTGTTGTAATTCGTAAAATATGTGAAATGAAAGTACAATTCGTCGAATGATATGTCATGTGACCGGGAACGTCAACCTAAGAACAACCCCGTAGTAAGGGGCATCCCCCTCTCCCCCCTCCCGCTGATGAAGATAACAGGGGTGGCTACCCTCTTGTTTTATACAACGTTTTTACCGTCAGGATTTGTGAAAAAGTATTCCACGCTGCAGTACTGCCTCATTGCCTACTGAATCGCTGCAGACGAATATTTGTGTGCGTTTGTGTGGGTCCTGGGCAGTTGCGTCAAGGGCAAATTTTGTTACTTAGGTTATGCTGCTAAATAATTCATCATCAAAAGTTCGAAATCCTATACTTTTAAAGAGTTGCCAGGAAAAATAGGGCGGCCGCCTCTGTTATTTTCTGTACAGGGGCAGATATTAATGTGAGTTTGCTCCTAAGTTCAAGAACCCAATAACATACAACAATTATCGATGAATTGTAATTTCATTTCACTTAGATTCCGATATATTGCAAAAATACATTTCCAAATCTCACTATTCAAGGGCTTATAACTCCCGTCATATTCAGTTAGGTAGTAATTGCATATATATTTTCGTTCTTATTTTTACATAAGGAATCACTTCACGAAGTTTGTCGGTCTTTCGAAGTACGATGGGAAAATTTCCTTGATTTCGCCCTGGCATACTTAGATGACATGGTTGTGTGGTCTCAAACCTGGGAAGACCATCTACGACATCTGGCAATTGTGTTGGAAAGACTGGCTATTAGCGCCCTAACCTGTGCCAACCACAAATGTGTGTGTGTGTGTGTGTGTGTATATATATATAATTTCAATAAAAGAGTTTTCAATTTCTCGCTGGTGTTGTATCCTGCCTACTTCCCTTGATATAGAGAATAGAGAATATGATGGGGCTTGGTTAGTCACATAAACATACATTAAAAAAAAGTCTAGTAGCATACTTTTATTCCTATAAAAGCTTCGAAATAATGAATAATTCACAGACAGCGACACCATGTAATAATTAGAATTCCAGACAGCAGGAGACCACAAATGAAGCTGAGAGAACTTTTTACATTGTTTTGCTGTACGTTATGTACAATTTATGCACAACTTAAAGAAATTAAATTAATCTTAAAATCGAATAATATGTACAGATTTTTTATTTGACATATTTGACATATCCATATGCCTATGAAAAGTAATGTGGTTACCAGAAACAAATTCTGGGGGCATCGTAAACATCAGCAGGTATGTAACAAGCTGGGTTCATTTGTTGAATGTTTTTGTAGTAAAATATTTTAATAAATTTTAATTCATTTAAATTTAATATTTTCTTATTTTAATCCTGTATCGTAACCAGTCTGTCACAAACTGTTTTTATTAAAACATCACTACGAAGCAAATATATAGGCTAATCACTGTGGTTTTAAAGGGCTTAAATGGATCTAGAAATTATTCTTGCAAACACAATTTCACGAGCCTTGCCCTAAAAAATTGATAATTATATTTACATTTGAATATAAATACTCATATACTTACAAGCTGACTTGCATACTGGACTTATATTCAACAGGTCGTGGGTTCGAATCCCAATCCCATGAGATTTTTTCTTTTTTTTTTAATATTACCAGCTGTCATGTGAACGTGTGAAATTTATATAATTTCAATTGTTTAAACGAAGTTCGCAATAAAAATACATTTTCGATACATGTCACTGTGTTTTTTTTTTTATATCGGCATTTTTCAAATATTAGATAACATAAATTCAGATAAAATAACTCAACTAGATTCCTAGAGGCATGATTGTTTTGACAAGGCTGCACAGCAGCTGACATGCGATCAATGTCATGGTCCCCCTTCCTTTCCCAGCAGTTGTGTTGTGTGGTCGCTTGCACACTTCTCCTGTCATAACGGGCACGTCTGCCTCGCGTGCCTGTCAGTGCGTGTGTGGTTTTACAAGGCTAGACGACTAAATTTTAAATTAATTTATGTCCTAAACAGTAAAAAGAAATTTAATGCAGAATATATATATATATATATAATATATATATATATATATATAAAACAGATTGAACTTATTAAAACAAAATAAAGTATATGATTCGAATAATTTTTACAAAGACCTGCCTGGAATGTACTTTACAGTATTTTTATATACCTTCTCGTCTATGGAAAATTACATATTTATTTTTCCTAAATAATTTTAACACTGGTGATTCGCGTACTCTAGCAGGCGATGAAGGAACTACGTACATGGTGGGCGAAGAGTTCGACGAGAAGGAGATGGAATGAGAGAGGGACGAGAGAGAAAGAGATGGAATGAGAGAGGGACGAGAGACAAAGAGATGCAATGAGAGAGGGACGAGAGAGAAAGAGATGTAATGAGAGAGAGAGACAAGAGAGAAATATATGGTATGAGAGAGAGAGAGAGAGAGACAAGAAAGAAAGAGATGGAATGGGAGAGAGACACGAGAAGAAGGAAAGAGAGAAATATGGAATGAGAGAGACAAGGAAGAGAGGAAGAGATGGAATGAGAATCACTTATTTAAGTTTCTACAAATTTTTTATAACTCTTTTATAAATTTTTCGATTTTTTGGCGATTTTTTTAAAGGAGAAAGGAAAATTTTAAGGGGAAATAACCACTGGTGACCGAAATATTTAAATTAATTTTTATTGATTTTTTAGTAGTTTTAAGTATTATTTTATAATTTTTTAATATTTTTAAAAATTGATTTTTTAACCATTTTTTTAATTTTCTGGGGTCAAAGGTAACCGAGATCAAGGTCAAGGTCCCTGGCACCCAAGATGGTGGCTAGCGCCACAGTGTCACTGCCCTATGCCCTTGAAGTATAGTCGGCATACCCTATCTACTACTATGGACATATAAAACTAGAGGATGATTCCATAACATAAATAATTCATATATTTATTTATTAATTTTGGATTGTGAACATATTATTAACATATTTCTTGCCGTGGAGCCAACAGGAGAAAAGGGCAGATCAAAAAGTCTATATTAAGTTAGATGGAGCATGTCAAATGAAATAACTCACCCGGTCTCGCACTCTAGACTAGCCAGCCAGAAGAAAGAACGCCATCGGTTTGCGGTCGGATCGCCACTCACGCCCTGGACACTCGCCGACTGCCCCGTTTACCTGCCTCGCGGTACCGTCCACTCTTCGCGCTTCTCCACGTGTGTGCTGCCTCACTATTTCCGGTTGGCTGTCGTTGGAGGTGGGGGTCTGCTTCTAAGCTTTGAAGTTTCAATGAAATGGGCCGATGTCTACTGTTACCACATTTTCCGATATAGGCAATTTGCTGTTGATATTGTTACAATTTCTCTCAAAGTCAGTGGGCTAAACTAGATTCGTTATGAGATTGAGGTCTTAATTAAATAAAGGATTAAATTATAATATCCTGACTTTATTTACAATAACTACAAACAAAATTTTCTCGACTCAACATCTCACAATAAATTGCTATCTCTTGCTGTTTACAATTAATGACTTCAATCAATACAATTTACAATGAAATCAAAGAAATTCACTAATTAAATAACCAAAAATCAGTCCCAATAGACCGTGTATCAAAACCTATTCAATTATTGTACAAATTATTTGACAATATTCGACAGTTACAATATTTACAGTAGGGTCATATCACATATTATTCAGTCCTACCTCAGTTTAGTTAAGGTCCATCATTCCACAATGGTCTAGAGTTCTCCGAGCACCCTCACTCACAGTAGCCTTCACTCGTCGGTTACACGCCCTCTCGTCCATTCAAACCACGAACACCTCGTCTGCCGTCGCCTCGTAATCTCCCGTCGTTGTCCGTCCCTTAACGGTTCTTAACTTCGCCCCCGCACTCGGCCAGATGGTATCCGCCAAAGACTCCCCGGCAGTCCAATTGTGGCTTGTATTTATAGGGTCGTAGGCCATCACCCAGAAAATTCTTGCGCAACCTCAACAATTGTCGGCTTCTCCAGCAGCGGGAGAGGAGGAGGGGCTGTCACGCCAGCCAGATCTCGCCGCTGTCAATCATTCCCCGGTGAGAGGTGAGCGACGAGGAAGCAAGCGCGTTTGCCTGGGGCAAGGGAGCGTTGAGGCGAGTCCTCCTCTCCTCCAGACGGAGAACCGCACATAACGGGAGCTCCCGGCCGGTGCGAGCAACAACGCGTAACAATATTTTACATTCCATTCAGGTTTGGTGTTACAGTTCATGAGTTTTGTCAATTTGCCTGTGGTCTCGTTCACAGGTAGTGTTCCAAACGGATGTGCACAGGAGGGCCTTGTGTAGAGTCAGTTCGCACTATCTTCACACCTTTTAAATCAAACCTTTGAAAGATCACTTCATGTATGACATGTTTGATAGTTTCCTAAGTATGTTGTGTTTTACAACCGTTTCGTACTCCTGTTACCATAAAAGTACCTCATTTTTGGGAAAATTGAACTTTCACTTATATTTTATCTACAAATTATAATATTTTATGTGTAATTATTACCAATAAAAACAGGGGGATTATAGAAGTGTTGGTAATGCTCCGTAAGAAATGGTGCTCAGAGCGCACGAATGGGGTGCGTTGTCCCTTTGGTGTAATCTTAACATGGTTAAGCTTCGTTTGCATTAGTCGGAGGAATTGCCTGAAAGTAGAACTTTAGCAGAGCTACGGAAAATCTGGAAGTAGCCTCGAATCTACTATAACAAGCTGTTCTCACGCACCGTCTCGATACGTATATCGCTAAAAATGATAACGTTTAGCGAGTAGCGTGCGAATCGCATTACATGCGCTATTCCGAGGACTGTACGCGTACACCTTACAAACGTTTCACGGAAGCGCCCTCAGACGACGTATGTGCATACGTCATCGCATTAATATTTAACTTTGATGCGTGTGCCTGTATGACAACATTTACGGTTACCGAGAAGCTTTAGAAGAGTGTGAGAATTCTTCAGTCGGGCAGTATTTTGTGACTTTGCATATAGTTCACATCGATTTCTATTCTTCGCCTTTGTGGTGTCTCTATTATTATGGGATTTGATCCTCCTGTAAAATCGTTTACACCTGTTTGGAAATTCGATATCAATCCCGTCGATAACAGTTGTGTGTTTGAACCCCATAAAATGATCAGCACAATTAAGAGTGTTTTTATTTTATTTATTGGATTTGTATCTCTGACACAGTAATGAATACTCTTTGTGATACGTGTATAAATAACGCGCTTTTACACGTTCGTAATCAAACGCCGAACACAGTTCCAATTGTTAAAAACATTTAATCATCTGCAAAATCTCTCGAAAGTTGAAAACTAAATTTCATTGCAGGATCGCCTACGTATTTATTGCAGTTGTAAAGAAAATATAGGCATTGAGTTTCTGTCTACCGAAATTTAGTATGGTAATCTTCACAATTTATTTTCCTGCCCCGGTACCATTTCATGTTAATGATGAAATTGTGAAAATTTAATGTTTCAATTACTCTGCGAGAGATAGTTTCAAACCCTCTATTTTACGCCGTCACATACGGATGCTTTTGTTTCAAACAAAATTTATTAGATAGGGATTCTTAAGCATTTTTGTATTTTAACTTACCTTTGTTAGCCACTTAATACTAATCAGTGCAATACCCTTACAGTCACATTAATCTTACGCGATAGGTGTAAATTTATAAGAACGGGATACATATTTGTTTTTTTTTTTTTTTTAATATATTTAGTTACACTTTAAAAGTATTGTGTTTTATCTACGATCATCAAAATCTGTCCACAATTTAAGCACAAATTATTCGTCTCCAAAACAATTCTTATGCTTTCAGGCCATAAATAAACATTTCCGTAAGTTTTGTTACTTAGCTTTATTCAATCGTATAAATTTAAAAACAAATTATTTTAGTAGTAATGCGTGTAAATACTAAGTCTGGTAAAAAAAATTAACATTTGTATGATGTAAACAAAAAAAATTTTAAAATTAAGTTACATTTGGCCCAAAGATATTTTTACAAACAAGAAGCAGCTGAAAACTTAATTGTGCAAAACTTATTTCTGTTATGCGCTATTGCATTACACAGCATTTAATTTCACCACCAGCGCTGTGATGGGTTTCGCTAAACATCCGTCCTACTTAACTTTTTTTGCTATGCAATTCCTTGGTGTGAAGGAACGGAATGGAAATAACTTCGTCTTCTTCATGTCGATGTACAAGGTATTTAACTCCAATATTTTCCATACCTTCATAATTTTGAAGTCGGCCGCGTCAGCTTGAATGTTTTCGATTAAATTGTGCAGAGATGGCGGAATTAAGTAGATCAAAATCATTCAATTCGAAAACTTCGGTATCAAGATAGAACTTAACCTGACTATGTTCCCCCCCCCCCCGAATATCAGTTAAACTAAATTTAATTTGGTGTTTATTTTTTCCCCCATCCCTGGAGGTGATATACACTGCGTATCTATTATTTTCGTCTCACATGTCAAATATTTGCTGCTTGTGCCTTTGCGTGTGGCATGTATAGAAATGTTATTCAATTCCCTCCTCCCTTACCCACCAAGAGACTCGCTACAACGCATTTACGGTTGGGGTAAAAGAGGCGCCGAACAAATGTGGGATGCATTGAGGATGAGCCCGGTACCCATTCCATACTTCCCCATTATGTGATGATAACGCACGTGCAGCCTTCAATTTCTCCGCTCGCTATTCATTTTTCCTACCCCGGCCCTCGTAATAACGCAAAGTGGTGAGTTACGCAGAAAAGTGTACTGCAGTGTATTACTCCCTTCTTTTGTGCCGCGCCGCTCAATGCAGCGCGATGGATCCAGGTTCTTCGCATAACCGAGGAAAGTAATTTCGAGAGTATGTACGAGAGGGGGAGGGGGGGATCATAAATGGGCTCGAAACATTTTGGATTCCCAGCCTCTCATAAACCACTGCAGACGCGGAGAAAAGAGGGGATCTCGTGATGTAAAAGCAAATGACTTTTACGATACGTCAAAGTAGGCTGTAACTAGACCATTCTGATTTTTCCTTTTATTTAAGCTTGCTTGCGAAAGCCATATAAAAGATTTTCCGTGTCCCTCGGAGAGACGAGTGAACAAGCGAATGGAGAAATTTCCGTACGGATTGTTGCTTGTAAGTGTTCATTACGTATTACCTTTAGCAACAGTTTTGATATCAAACCAAATAAACATGTTGAATATTGGCCTATGTTTTGACGTTACATCAGCCAGTAAAGAATTTGAAATAACATAATTATCAAATCAAGGAATCCCAGATATAAACTAAATATTATAGGGATATAGGTAATTGAATATATAAAACCACACCACCGGAACTGAACATAAAAAAATAAAAACTAAAAACTACAACAAAAAAAGTTAGTTTAATACAACTAATATTGTTAGTCTGACGTCACTGTGATAGGTTATGCTCTTTTTTTTTTTTTTCGTTTCCGGTATTTCCAGCAAAAACGTTTACATTTCAAGGCGATTATTTCACTCTTGTGCATCTTTTTGCGTTCACCGTTTGCCAAGAAAATGCAAGAAACCTCATTATCAACTTTCTGTGTCGGCCAGGGCTATCCGAACACTGTTGGAGATATTGCTCGAAACCATCTCGTCGGTTTTTTTATGAAGAGTATGTTATGTAATTATAATTAGAAATAAATCAATGTGGGTTTATTTGAGATTTCTGGTTATGAGTCTTTATTCATAGTTACGTTTGTGCTTGATAAATTTCGTTGTAGTATTATATTTAATGAAATGATCGTGCACGCATGACGCCGCCTGGAACTGGCAATTTGTCGTCAACATAAAACGTGTGACGTGGTAAGTCTGCACGTTCTGAACTATGGCTGCGAGGCGAAAAATTTTAGGCAGAACCGCGGCAGCCCCGATCGATATAATAATTCTTTATTATAATTCATTACGTCGCCGATAGCCTTGCCTCGTAAGTTAGAAAAAGAAAGTATTTGTTATACGGTCCAGGTCCAGGATTTAGAAGTGATGTGCGGAGTTAGCCTACCCACAGCGTCACTGAATAGTGCACATAATATATTAATCGCAGTAAATGAAAAATGTTTTGATGCCATAAAATATATTAGAAGAGACAACCAATTGGAAATTTATGGAAAAATTACATAAATCTATTTTTTTTAACGAAGTACATTCACTGCCATAAAAATTGTTCATCCTGTAAAATCATTATATAATCTTGAAATTTTGTAAGAAAGCATGTCTCCGAATGATATGATCACAATTGATGATTCCTATAGCGGCGCACGTATATCCGTATTAAAAGGGCGCTGCCATACATCTTGAATTGTCATGAATAATCTGGCCTTATATCAGTGTACATGATGCGACAAACATGATTAATGACCTGTAGGCTTGCCAAGAGAATGGGCTAGTCAGCCACGTGGTCAAATTAATGGGTTTCGAACGTAACCAAGTTTGACTGAGGGATACTGCGCTGAAGGTGCAGATAAAATCCGAGAGATTCAGCCTCACCTGAATGTGAAATAAGGCGAGGTCGCAACACTACTAGAATCCAATGGTCGGGGAAAATTAGCAAATAAAAAGAAAACCCCACTGGCGAACATCATACATTCTCAATTAGAATAAGTAAAAAACCGCTGATTGTTTCAGTGAAAAAATTTCACTGGTTGAATTAGTGACGCGAAACAATTTCAATGATTTAATAAGGGACGGCCGACTGCAATGTCGAAATAAATATTGTTCTTATTGAATGTAGCCAAATAATTAAGTGAAATACACATGTTTACGACAGTTTACTTTTTATATTGCACAATTTATGGTAATTTAAATAAGCAAAAAAAAAATTCTCGGAGGTGGCTAGAATGGAACTCGCACAACCTTTCCATTTCAATTTTAGGACATCTGTGCTTGTAGGTCAACTTTAAACAGCGGGAGGAAAACATATGATGGGAAACCGTGAAGATTTAAATTATATGGCCTTACTTTTCATTTTTAGTTTAATTGGTATCGTAAGGAAAGTGAAAACGAATAGTATATACGAGTGTGTTCTCTTCATCACATTATATGCAGTTTAAACCTTCAAATAGAGCACTGTGATGATTACATGACAACCAAATAAAGTATGTAAAAACGGAATGAATGCTGAATGATAATATGACTTCGTAAAATGGCGTTTTGAAAGACGAAACACATTTTAGAAAATTATTTTTATTGGTTTTATTATTTAATTCGTTATTTCACTCGATACATGTTTTTCTTGCTGCAATTTTTAAACGTTGTTTGACGGCCATTTTTACACGCTGTTTACCTGATCAATCAGTAAAAAATAATCCACTGGAAGGCAGTTTAAAAAATGACTGATGAATCAGTGCTGTCTAAATGTGAAGCCACGCCCTTTCTGACTGAGCTTCACGTGATTGGGGGGGGGGGGGTGAGCACAACTACGAAGTGTCCGTTTATTGGCGCAGGGTTACCCAGGGCGTGTCACATGAAGCGCATGGTCCAATGACAAACGTATTGCAAAGGTACAATTGTTTCGAGTTTAAGGTGTCCCAAAATAATAACACGAATCTTGCAGGTCTCTAGAAATGTAGAATGCTGCTGACTGGCGACGTAAAGCGACGAATCCCGCTTTTCTTTGGGAAAGATTTCAATGTAATTTACTATATGCTTTCACTTTCATAATAATAGTCCAATGAAACTCATTATTAAACACTTTCATCTCAAATGAGAAAATGCGAATGGGAACATGGTATTCTTTAGAAAGTCCTCTAAAATGTGCAGTGTAGAGTGATTTTTTTTTTAAATTATTATCTGCTTCGAAGGGGCACATGTAATTAATTCCAAGTCACAGGAGATCTACTCACTTTAATCGAGTCCTTATTTCCAGACTTCCTATCGACGTTATAAAACAGATTTGCCAAGTTGGTCAGTGGTTACGTATTTATTGGGTTTGTAATCAAAATTGCAAGAATACGTACATCGATCGTCAGACAAGTTCAGTAAACGATCCAGAAAGACCACATAACCTACATCAACATTGTTCTGCGGTACAACCACAACTGCGTCGTATCGCAGCCATCCACGTCACAGTTTCTCCCGTATCAATGAACTGTTAACGCAGGAACAGTAGCTGTTGAGCAATATTTCACTGTTATTTCAAAACAGCGATCCGCCTTCAGTCTCAGGGGGATCTAATCCGGATTTCCCAGGTTAGGGAAATATACCTGACATTGATTACAATTATGGGTTGTGGTATTACGCGAATCAACTAAGGTATAAGTTATGGTTAAAAAAAACACTGAAATGCAGTTATCTTTTATTGGTTTAATTAAGTTTTTGGGCACACACTAATTTTCTGCATACAAATAATAAACGTTCATTGCAATAGTCACAAACTTCCTAGTGACTCAGTCAAATACTGAGCCAGCCTCCTATGCACGGAGTAGTGAAAATAAAAATATTAATTGACGACGCTTCCAAGTATTACTAAAGTCTATCGTGTCCATAAATTGTTAATTAAAATTGATTTACCCTCTTAGTCCATACTCCTGGATCAATCCGAGTTGAGCTGAGAGATTTGGGCAACTTTTATAAACGAGGCCTTGAAAGCCGCAGAAGGGTGAAATGAGGCGAAATGGGGCAGAGTCGGAATGCAAGGGCGGGGGAAACGGGAGGACCCCGAGAAAACTCGCCAACCAGCGGCATCGTCCGCCACGATTCCCACTTGAGAAAATCCAAGCTGGGGGATGAACCCGGTTCGCCTTGGCGGTAGACAAGCAGTCCATCTGCTGGGCCACCGCGGCCCTCTGGAGCAATCCCGGGAAAACAAAAAAAAATCTACGGGTTTCGTAGCAAATTTTCGCTACGCCATTTTTAGTAAAGCGGGGTTGTAGTGGTGCAGCGGTCATCCCAATCGTCTCCCACACTCGCGAAACTGGTTGGATTCCCGACAGGAACAAACTCGGGCTTTCGTACGCGGAAACTTGACAAACGTAGCAGTTGACCTGAGAGATCTCAGCGAAATACCGTTTACCCAACGTTAGGGTCACCAGATGCGTGGTATTCAAAACGAGGGCACGTTCAAGTAACTACCGTCACAAACAATGAGGACACTTGCAAGAAGATGACACAAACAAAGAGGACGCTTGCAAGAAGATGACACAAACAAAGAGGACGCTTGCAAGAAAATGACACAAAGAAAGAGGACACGTAATGTTACAACGAAAAAATACAACATTTGTTTAGTACGTCGCAGGCCAGTTAAAAAGATATTACAGTCAAAATTGCATCTCAAATTCTCGAATTCAGTTAAGTAATACAGTTGTTTTTGCAATCAAATAAAGTGATAATCATGTTTACTTTAGAGTATGAAAGTCATTTACACTCTGTTTGTAGGCGCTACAGAATACTTTGCAAGCAAAAATCACTGAAGTATTCACACAAAACACAGTTGTAAATAAGCATTGGGTACAATTTTTTTAATTGATAATTTAATCACTCTCACACAGGTCAGGTACAGATACATTTCGATCGTATTTCTTTGACGATTTTATTAGTTCAACAGGTTTGCATTTCCTAGCAAATGATCGTAAAATTAGGAATATATTAGGCATACCAACTTAGACATGTTAAAAAAAAAAACAGCCAGGAAAAATATACGAGTGTTTAATAAAGACGAAAGAATCACGCAATTTCTCCAAAACGTTTGCACTTTGGCAGGACGTTCGCTCGCACCGTTAGTAAAAGTTGAACGACATATAAAAACCCACAAAAGTCAAACTTCGATGTCTTTTGCCTTATTGGAAAAGAGTATATTTTAATTTTATTGTAAGACACAAACGGACAATTTGCAAGGCCTCAAAAAGAGGACATGTCCGGGTACAAGAGGACGTCTGGTATTGTATTCCGCTGTTAAAACATTTTCATATCGCTACGTACTCTCCACTAAATACATCGGCGCTAGATTCCTTAGCTGTCGAGCGACACCCAGACATAACAGATTTTTTTTTTTTTTTTTTTTTTTTTTTTAGCATCGCTTTAATGACTCAACAGGGTAACTTGGTATTTATTTAAAGCCATTTTTACGTGAAAAAGTCATTTCTCAAATATGCTTTTTTTTTTTTTTTTTTAATATGCATGATCTGAAACTAGTATGTAATGAACGTATATCCTGAGGTTCATGAATTAAAAATAGTAAATAGGGGCAAATACGTCATGAACCAAAAAAAAATTGATCTTGGATATTTGTTAATGGAATTGAAATAATGTTCGAACATTCTGCATCTGCACCGACATTTCATCACTGACTGCCATTCACGTTCGAGAAATCCAGGCATTTGGTGTGTAGAACTAGCGGCTGCATGCACCCGATTCAATTCGGCATCTCGTTCGCTCGGATCTTCAAGTGCCTCCTCGAAAGGAAAAAAAAAAGTAGGGTACGGTCGGTGGAACGAGCAAGAGACGTAATGGATCCGCCGCCGACAACCCGCTTCTCGCTGAATGCGTAGTTCATACGCCGTTGAGACGCGATGGTGGAGCGAGAAGGTCGTACTGATGCTGCACCCGTTGAAACGACACGCGACTCCGAACGGCAATGAGAGATTCCTCTAGCAAAGCGAGCGACAGGCTTCGCTGAAACTTCGGCAGTGTGTTCTTCTTCCCGTTACTCTTGGGAGCACACGAGTGTTGCATTTCCGAATATTCAGTCGAATACACAGCCTTAATAGTTACAAGGAAAATTTGTCCTTTACAATAGTTAACACAGTTTTTGATTTTTATTAAAACTTGTGTTGTCGGCCCGTGTTATTTGGAAATGCCCAGGCAAGTATTTAAAGGTATAGGCTGTTCACGGTAAAGCAAGCACTTTTTAAGGCCCTACTGAATTTTTCCTTTTGACAGATTTCTATGTTCGTATCACTTTTTTAATATAAACATTGTCTTGTGACAAACAAACGCAGTGTATACTTTTATTCACTCCCAAAAGTTAATGTCTGAAACTGTAATAAATTATATTTATTAGCGGTTAATGCCAGTTAGAAGGGTCTTAAAAAGTTCTCACTTTACGGTAAATAGCCTATATAGGCAGTTCACAGTTAACTGAGCACTTTTGTAAGCCCTGCTTAGGGTCTACTTTACTTCTCAGATTGCATCTTCCACTGTGAGTAAATATTCCATTGAAATAAGCCTAATCACTTTATTCATACGTCACTCAAGTGAAATCGTAAAATTGTTAGAATCCTAAGTGTGTGGGTAATAAGCTAATTTGTACTTGGATACATATAAAGCAGAAAAAACTAAATGTATTTGCCGTAATTTAAACATAACACCTACAATAACGGAATACAATGCCAAGACTTAGAAACAGTTTACTTTATTCACTGTCAACTTAAATCGGAGCACGCGTGATAGCGTGTACGGTCGCACACAGTATATGCAGCTAACGGGCAATTATTTTCTTCAAAGATTGATTTTGAAAAGTGCTCACTTTAGGGTGGACAACTTGTATAAGTTCATTCTTTTTTTTTAGGGGGGGGGATGTTAGCCGTGTCACAGTCAAGTTGAGTTTGACGAATTATTTAGACCATAGCCAATATATCAAACTACAATAAAAGCTGCAATCGAGGAGCTGTTGAAAAATTCAAAAAAAAATTCCTCGCAACAAAAACAGGGAAGATGGCTAATCAAGGGTGCCCGTCATCAGAAATTCAGAAAACAACGTAACAACAAGAATAGAAACAATACATCGTAGTCTGGCCAGACAGGCCAGCCAATCAGAAGAGTAGCAGCCTCCTATGAACCACCATCTCCAGCCAATCAGAAAACACCCACCATTAACTGTTCCTGATTCGTCAGCAACATCGGTCAACCAGAAAGCACTCTTATTCCAGCGTAAGGCCACACAAGGTCCCTTAGAGCCTCAGTAAGTATTAGTTTCTGCGGATGAAACTCAAAAGCCAAGAATGACCAGACAATGCCTTTGAAAGCCTGCGACGTTTATTGGCATATATACATGTTTAACAGAAAAAATATTAAGTGTTTTTACAAGTCATTCCTAGTTTCTTCATCCCCTATAATTTATATGGTTCCGCTGCACGTTTGGGTCTACATTCTCATGTGCCTACTGACTGGTTACCGACGTGTCGATCAAGAAACACATAAAACAATTAGGAAAGTAAATATGTATCTCTTATAGTCTATTCCCAGTCTTCACACTTGCTGAAGCGTACATTTTAAAAATTATCCTATGTGTAATGTGTTTGACTGTTTCCTAAATATGACATCTACCACAAGCGTTTTATACTTATGTTAACACAACAGCATCTTATTTTTGGTGAAACTGTTTTACACTTTATATTTTATCTATAAATTAAAATATTATTTTATAATCAATATTTATAAGAACAGGGAGAAAATAGGTGTGTTGCTAATGTCTAGTAAGAAAACGTTTTCATGCAAAATATTATTAAATCGAATGCGCGCAACTAACTGTGGTGTAATGTTACAGAAAAAGTTAAACTTTGTTTGCAAAAGGCGAAGGAACAACCTGCAAGTAGAACATCAGCAGGCAGTAGTAGGGACGTGCCGATCCTAGGCCACCTTGGATTAATTGGGATTAATTGATGGATTATCGATTTGATTGAAAGGATTAAACATTAATCCGATATTAATCCGATTAAAAATTGAAAGGGTTAGATTGATATCAAATGGTTAATTAAATTTATTGAAAGGGTAAATCAAAAAGGGTTAAATTTTAATCGCATCATATATTTTTTTCTTGATATTCTTGTTGTACATCTTTCTTTCTTTTTGGAAGGGGGTAGCAGGAGCTCTGTACGATGTTGACTGTGTGGTGTCCTGGAGTCGATGACCAGAGTGGTGAGTTGCAATGGGTTGTATAGGTGTTGAGTTGAGTGCAAGAGTGAGCTAAGTGTTTACTATGGTTTCTTTTGGGGTTGGAGTGGGATTTTGATCGTAGATGGAATGATAGGCGATTTTTACGAATATATTTAACACGCGAGAGAAATTCAGTGTTTAAATGATTTCTATGTATGGATAAATAACACAAGATAGAGAGAGATGTATAACTACATGGTTTCATAAAGAAAGAAGTGCAATTACGTGACTCTCCAATATGGAATTAAATGTAACATGATATAATTTATGCGAGAGAGAAGTATAACAAACAAACACAATTATGTGAGTATGGAATTAACGATCTTAAAAAAAGTCCCTATAAATAAAACAAACACAAGAACACATACCTTACACATCTGTCTGCCTGCGAGACTGGTGAGGAGGAACTTTAGAAATGTAATCCACACATAACAAGAAATTAATTGATCAACATGGGTAACAAAATTGCGCCTCTCCCAAAACATGTCTGTCCGACTGCGAGGTCAGTGAACAACTGTTTGGTTATAGACTTCAACTCTGAAATTCTAAACAAAACAAATTTATCCAAATAAATATAAAAAAACACGTAATGAAATGGCACAACACATCTATCTACCTCAGGAGGTCTCTCGATATGTGAGTGGATGGTATGACGTGCGCCTGCTTATATACGTGTAGCACAGCTGGCATCTTAAAGGCAACTGAGTAGAAATTTATGATTGACAGAACCTATTTCCCTATCAAGCTACTATTAACAACTTGATTCTTCCTACAAGTAAGTGAATGTATGAAATTGAACTATTTAAAAATAAGGTACTATAAATGATTTCCATAAAGCCTGTGAAATTCACGGCACTTGTTAACACAAACACGAGTTGAAAAAGGTACGAAGTTTCGTCGACCAAACTCAGAAACGTACTTCAGACGATTATAAAAACAACAAATGCATTATACCGGGCTATCACACAAAAATTAATATTTTCCGATAAATTGAAAAAACTTATAATATTTCACATAATGATTTACGAATACTGTGAACGAGTTCTGAACTCTTGAGCATATAATATCGCTTAACGAAAATCGCAGCTATCACACTCCGAAGCCCAGTCTATATGAAGGAGCTATTGAGGTATACATCTGTCTAGTCCAAGCTTCTATGAGCAACTGAAGATGGTGGAATCCCTCGTAAAACCTCCGCATTGATTTGCCCAAGGCCAACAACCCCTCCCATCGCCAGAGCATGCTACTCTGTCCTTGAGGATACTCATCCCTCTGCCTTCGATTGTCAATTTTGCGCCACTGAGGCAAGATGGCGACGAGTAGATAGATATGGCTACATTGCTCCCAAGCTCCCTGCATCCCCAGCCCCACCTCCTCCCCTCGCCAGAGCGACGTGTCCTGGGGTCATTCACCCCTCTTCCCCGACTATCAATTTTTCGCTACTGAGGCAAAGTGGCGACGACTGGTTAGAGAGTTTCACATCGCCCCCCGTTATCCTGTAGGCATATCCTACCCTCCACCCCTTGTGAGAGGGATGTACCCTGGGGTCAAGAACCCAGACCGTCTCCCCCCCTCTATCATCCAGATGCTGTCTTTGTCTGAAAAGTCAGTTTCTTCTTCAAGGCCACACATCCACAGCCCAGAACATGTTTTTTTCGAATATCTCGAAATCTGGCCTGTCAACACACCCCACCCTCACTGCCGATCCATGGTCAAGCAAGAACTGGCATATTTCAAGTGAATTAAAAAATTTCACAGCTCTTGCCGATGAAATTTTATTCCCCTCAAATAATATATCTTTAATCCCTGAGATAATATCCAGATTTAACATTCCAGCAACAAATGTATATTTGAATCATGCAAATAAAGATTTGAAAAAAAAATTGCACAGAAATACAAGACATTTGATTCACTCATAAAAAATGTTTTTTTTTTTTTTTTTTTTTCAACTATTGAAACAAGACATTTATTCACCTAGCAGACAAAAATACGTATTTCACATGTAGTTTTTCCGAGCCCAGAATTTTTAGGCAGTACTATCATATAGGAAAATATAACAATCTCGCTAAAGTTAAATATTCAATGTTAAATAATAATTACTTCCAAATTTATTTGGGAAGGGCAGTCGACTACAGCGACTTGTTTTTATTTTTACAAAAAATATGGGGATGAGTCATTCTAAAACCTAGTGAACAATACCAAGTAATGTATAGCCGAGAATTGAGTATGTAGGGAGTGAGAGAAATTTAGGTCTCGAGAGCCTATGAGGGTGAAGTGAGGTGAGTATGGAGCAGTGCCAGGCCGGGTCATGCACTACTAGGTAAATGAGAGAGATCACCAATAAAACCCTTGTATCAGTGGCAATGTCTAAAACGACTTCCACATGTTGCAAATAAAATATTTTATGGTGTGACCACCCAGAGAGGAGAGCATGCTAACTGCTTAACCAACACGATCCCTCTCTTTATGTCTAACCAGAAACTTTCCAACAGCAAAATGAATTGCATATAACATAAAAGGTATATATTTGAATTTATTTAGTATTCTAATAGTTTCTGACGTATGTTTAACGGAACAGTGCACAATAAAGAGGTGGAAATTACGTTTTTCATTGTTATTCTTAATTTTTTACTAAAAGGTCCAAATTCTTGTAAATTTATGGGAAAATGGTGGCCATTTTGAATCTTACAGTATATAAGGAGGGATAACTAAATTTGTTCTCAGTCTTAACTAGGCATCTGCTAAGGTCACTTCATGTGCATTGTAGTAGCACAGAGAACAATGCCAGACATCCATTGCAACAGCAGGCATCTACACCAACAGGAAGTGTTCACATTGTGAACGATGCAAGGCATCCACTACAACAACAGGTGTCCATCACATCGACTACAATGCCAGGCATGCATCACATCTACAACAGCTCCAGATGTTCACTACGATGGGTATTTACTACAACTTTGCTACATCTAGATCATTATCATCAATGCAGATTCTACAGGGCATTTCATCTCTGCATCAGCTCGCAACAGGTATAATGCATCAAGGTCACTGCGGTGACAATTGTGACTCTGAATGTGTTCAAACATTCAATGTGAGTTTAGCTTATGGGAAGGCGAAAACCTTATTGAGTTTAAAGTGTTCCCAACCATGTGTGTTACCGAAAAAATTTATAATTACTTTAGTAGGTCAGAAAATAAAATTAGTTTATCTGTTCCTAGCTGAACATTACAAGCTGATAAGGATATCGTATCCTTTTTGCCATGTGATGACTGTCCTTGCGGCATGCCTGCCTTTGCTAATGGTGGGAAGTTGCAACATATGTGGAGGGATTGTACGTCATCCAGGATGGAACAACAACTTGAAGCTATAATCATTCCAGATATAGCAATGGACTCATCCAGAGTCAATGAAGTAGATTCCAAGGTGATAACTATCATCTTATAAAATGTTATACGAGAGAGAGTGAGAGACTTTTTTTTTTGTAAATAGTGTATAAAGAAATAACATAAACATGATGTTCTACATGCAGGTTTCGAAAACTACCAAGACAACTCCTCTGTACTTAAGGAGCTTTCTATTTATTATGCAAACAACACTAATGACTCTATAAAGTATTATGCTTTAAATCTCCCAGACCTTGGTACAGTTTAAAACCTGAAGTTAAAATGATCTTTTTGTGAACAGACTTACGAGATACATAACCTGAAATGCGACTCTTGTGACATTACTTATTGAAAATATTTTTCGTAAGCTAACGATTCGCTACTCGAAGACTATCCCATATACTTGCTCGGAAAATTGCAGAAGGGAATTTTAAAAACTTTAACCAATATAGAAGTAATATATATCAGAAGGTACCATGACTGTTCGAGTATTAAATCAATAGTCAAATGCTATAATACTAATCATTGTGAGGAAAAAACATTCTGCTCACAATCTAAAAGTGAAGCTTGATGACAATACTTGTACGAACATCCTACCTATTTGTATTAATTTTCGAAAAAAAATTTTGTTCCTGGTAGCATACGATTTCGAAAAAATGGAGAAATTCGAACCAGAGAAGACATATTACAGTATTTTTTTTTTGGACACAAGAAAGTATGATTCCAATCTCTAGGCAACATATACTTTCAAACACAGATGTGTAATCGAGATTAACATTGGAATTTTGTAAAAAGTTTTGGAGAAAGCCTGTATACAGAACGAGTGCTGTGTGATGAAGAAGGCTGTCTTGTTTTTAACATGTTATCTGACAGCAAACTGCCCTGTTCTTCTTGGGACATATTGTTTTAAAAATTGCAGTGCAGAAATAACAAAAGAACCAGGTTTTCATCAAAAGATATATATATAAATTGATTAGAGAACTTTAGGACACTCCCACCTTATAGACTGAAACATGTGATAATAAGGAACACATCATGCAAATACAAGGCAGTAGTTACCTTTTAAGAGCACCATGTAGAATGTGGAACTGAGAGATTGGAACAGCATTGTTTGTCTGTAAATTTTATCTAACATAGTTATTGTTGAAGAAATAATTTTACAACAAACTGGAAGAACATCTTGCTATATAAAGAGAAAGTATCATACACCAGAGTATAAAATCGTCAGTCATGGTTAAAATCTTCGACCCTACAGACATATACGTCGTCCTGCAAATAAGATACAGAAGAATTTTCTTTAAACTGTACAGCAGTATTCTACAAGTTCATGTTTGCAATAATATAGAGCATTTGTGATACACTTTCGATAACAGTCTCGGCATTCACTTTGGTGAAGGAATAGCATGCAACGATTGTGCTGTGAAATATATTCACCCCGACGGTGACTTATCAACAACATTAGAAGATTTCATGATTGCCAGTCTTAGTGAGGATATAGAAGAGAAACAGGGATGTGGAATAATCGACTACCAGCTCACCAGACTTCATCAGAAATCGCCATTCTTTGGAAGGAGATCTGCGATGGTGACATCCACAACTTTATTTTCGAATAAGGAAGATTATTTTTTCTGTCCATGTGTAATTTTATATGCACAGAAGTGGCCAATTAAGAATAATGTTCTCGCAGATTTGCAAGTATGCATTTATTACTGAAGGTTTGTATTCTGTAACTTATAGCATAGAATATTCACATCTTGTTGATTTAAAAAGTGTGATTCAGACATTCATTTCAAATGCATATATTTATGTAAAGGTTTAACAGCAGATAGTAAACCAAATAGTTATAATTACATTTTACCTAACCATAATATTTCTGAATGTCTTGTAAACCAGTACAGACCGCACAGAGTAAATTTTAAGCATCAACTTAAAGGCAAAAACATTGTAACTTCATATTGTGAGGAAGAAAAATGTTTGAAACATATTGTTTATAATACAGGCTCTGTTTTGCCCTATAAGTATTTCGAATAATGTGATAATAATCTTCATTATTTATATCATTATTAGCAGACCCGACAGACGTTGTCCTGTACATATGTTTTAAATCTCTCCCCCTCTCTCTCCCCCTCTCTTTACCGAATTGTGTATCTAAACCATTCTCGAATCCACTTGAACACACACAAAAAATTTCATCAGAATCGGTCCTGCCGTTTAGGAGGTGTTCAGTGACACACACACGCACAGAAGAATTATACATATAAAGATAGCAAAAACAAGTTTGGTTACACATCTCATACTGGGTGTGATTCATCAAAATTCTATGTGCATCAAGCAATAAAATTAGCAAAAATAAAATTTACTCCTAAAACATGTTTCAACTTACAAATTTAGAGAGAGAGGGAGAGAGAATTTATTTATCAATATACATACACTGTTTGTTGGATGTTATAGTAGCAATATGGCATATTTTCATCCTGAAAATCATTACACTAGTGTCAAACAAGGAAATTCCAATATAACTTACACCCTATGGTGCAATGGGCTTTGCAAGAATTTATGGAGACTTGCGACAATATTTCTCATTTCAAAGTAATTTATTTTCCTCTAGGAGATGAAAAGAGTCACAAACTCATACAGTGCAGTGGCAATAAGAAATGCCCCATGTTTCATATGACTGCAAACACACCTTCCATCTGATATTGAAGATGTATACTCTCATTATGTTGAATCATATACCAATTTGGTTGAAATCCTTGTTTTACATGACGCTACTTGTAAACATGTTTGTGTACAGACAGACAGATCAAAACCAGGGTGTAAGAAACTCTCACTCCTTGAAATCAGAGGTAAAGAAGGGGATCTGGATCCAATATTAAGAAAATGCATGTAAACTTTGTTCACGGAAGTTGTAACAGTTAAATTAAAAAAATATATATATTTGTTTTTAAAGCAAAAATATTGTATATATATTTTGCCAGTTTTAAATGTTTTGTGTAAACCTGTAGTTGTTTCGAAGCAAGGTGTAATTGTTGTACACAGAGTTTTGGATTTACCTGCATTTCTTTTAAATAATTGTGTAACTTGTGTGACATCCTATATATTTTTATGGTTTTATAATTTGTCTCTTGAAAATGAAAATGTTGTAAATAGATTGCGAATTCACTTATGTTTTTTTATTGTGAAAATGTTTGGAGAAAGTTCTACTTGCTAGTGATAAAATGTTTTGTGTCATCCTATACTTGTTTGAATTGGTATGTTAACGTGATCTGGAACAAGTGTGTGATTTGTATATGTTTTGGAGCAAAATTTCTACTTGCATAATATGTTTTGAAACAGGGTATATTTTATTTCTCGAAATAATAATAAAAAAAACATGTCTATATATCTCTTGTTAATAAATATAATGTAAAATGAATCCCGTACATTTATTTAACCTATTCCTTATTAAAATTGAACATGTTTTGGTAAGAAAAATATTTTCTCGACAGAGACATTTGAGAGAAAAGTAATTAATTTGTCTCCAACAGAGAGAGAGAATTATATATTTATTCTTAAATTTTCTATTAATATACTCTGGGTTCGATACTGGGGTCTGCGATTACCTAACAGCTTGCTAACATGCCGGGGTAGACCCCACAGAGCTCTCGAGGGGACTGCGAGCACCCGCCTGATAACCTGTTGGAGTAGGAACCCCAATGCTCACCTGGCGTAGTGGCCTACTTTTCAGCTCGACTAACCTGGGTTCGGGTCTTGTTCCACAACCACAATCTTTATTACAAGAGTTTAAGTAAGTTAATAATTTTAAAAGTAAACATTTAGTGTTTTTTGTATTTTGTTTAAAAATTCCCATATTTTCTTTAACCTTTGAGTAAATTGCATGAATTTGATTCGACTTTTTATCAAATTGAATGATGGGTCTTCGAAATCTTAAAACTTTATCAAATTGAATGATGGGTCTTCGAAATCTTAAAACTTTTTATCAAATTGAATGACTGGTCTTTGGAATTGTAATAAAAGTCTTTAAAAGTGTAATAAAACTTTTAAACAAAATGAATTATTGGTCTTTAAAATCATAACATAAAATTTATTCTGAGTGTGATGTATTTTTATAATTTGTTAAAATGTAAGTTTTTTATGTTTAATTAATATTAATTCATATATGTGTATGACTGTGTGTATGCAGAGGAAAAGTGAGAAAAATTAATTCCAGATGTAATTTTTATATACATCTGAGTTCATTTAGCAGAGTTGAGAGGGATATACACGTAAACCACCAGTAGTAGTTACACCACTATATGGAATAAGGGCAAGACAATAACATGTAGCCTGGCCCTCTTTTCACTGTTTAAATATTCGTAAAGAATGTGAAAAAATCAAGAATCTATCACAGATTACTCTGTGAAAAAATATTTTGATCAAGTAGGTGGGTGACTATCTCAGTGTGTGTGTGTGTGTGCGCAAAGGGACTAGTTTTATGTGTATGAGAGTGTGTGTGTGTGTGTGTGTGTGTGTGTGAGAGAGAGAGAGAGAGAGAGAGAGAGAGAGAGAGAGAGAGAGAGAGATGTTTTTTCAAGTATTGTAAAAGTATTACATGTTTAGTGTTAAAGTGTAAAATAATTTAATTTTAACTTTTTTTTAGAATTTTGTAAAAAATATAGACAAGTTTTATAATGTCTTGTGTAAAAGATTTTTATAGCATAAATGATTTTGATGATGTAACCTAGAATATGTTTTTTATGGTGTAAGTTAAAAAAAAAGTGTATTTTAAAATGTACAATTTTTTTTTCTCACAAAAATAGTATTAAACTGGGCTTAAACTGAAATGTAATAGCTTGAGTTTAAATTTCACTGTTACATTCTAAACGAAAACTTCGCACCTTGGCCAAAAAGTAAATCTTGTGAAAGATGAGGGCGAGATAGGTCGCAAAGCACAGTCAATTCTATACTGGAGACGGGCTGCGGACTGAAAGTTGGTGGAGTTACAGGGCTGGAGGTGAAGTGCCAACTTTATCCCCTCCCCCAGTTCATTGCAGAGATGGCTGCAGCGTCTATGTGATGAGTCGCTGGCGTGGAAAGGGAGAATGCCGAGTGGGCGAGGGTTGTCGAACAGCCATGGGAGCAGGAGAGTGGTCGGACAGTGATGCACGCGGGCACTAGCAACAGGTCACTAAACAATTTCCCCATTCTCTCGTCTAGCCAGCTCCGCACATGGACCAGCCTGGCTTGTTCCAATCTCATGTCTTACACTGTTCACACTCAACGTGAGTGCGGCCCATCAGACGCTCGAGACCTTGCCCCATATTTTCCCTATTGTGTTTCGTTTCTCCTCGCCTGCTAGCTACCTGCCTCTCATCCATGTTTTAAAGTACTTTGAACTTGCTTCCTTTTTAATCACAGCTATCGTTCCTGTTTTTTCCCCAACAAACATAAAATTTAAAACTAAGAAAACCATTTTGCCTTCTTGTCTAGGATGATATTAATAAAATTATGTTTTCAGTTAAATGGTGTATGTGTGTGTATGTTGGCGTGTGTTATTAGGAGTGTTTTTTTTTCTCCAGAATCACGAGATATCTACATATAAATAATATATTGTGGTGTTGTAACTTTTATGTAGGGAAAACTAAAGAAAAATTTGCTTAGTTAAAATGGTCAGCATAAGCGATCCAGTATTGACATCTTGCTTGAAGATCTTTACATAAGCAGTTTCGACTCGGAAGCACACACAGAAAGACAAAAACGCTGTCGAGACAGTGTCCCTTAGCCTAAGCAATCACGAGTAAATCTATTGGAGGATGATCTCTACTTAAGCGATTCAAGCACGGAATCGCTTACAGAGAGATCGTTTACAGCCACAGGTCAAAAAGTGTCCGCTTCCCCCAAACATGAGAAAGTTGATCTTTTGAATGACGACTTATTTCTATCAGACTCGGAAGATTCTTGTGATTCGGAGAGTGCTCCAACCATTTCACAACCGACTTTCGAGTCGGTTAGAGATATTTCGCCAAGGGAGCTGGAAAATAATTACTTTTCCAACTTCCAAGCCTCGGTGGAAGCTTTGCCAGACCTGATGTACCAGATATTGGCTACGGTGTTCGCGGAAGACTAAATTACGCGCGAATACGTAATGATAAATTAGAGTCTGATGTTGATTATTCTCGTTTTTTTTCAGAAGTGTTAAGTCCCTTTATTAAGCTTAATAATGGCATCACCCCGACAAGTTACAGTTTCAGTTACTGTAGAGAGTAAGTATTTTAAATCCATCCCAGTGGATGAAGGTACTACGGAAACCTTTTATTTTCAAAGCAAAGTACTCCCTGTAGTCCATTCATCTGATGTAGGTTTAATATATGATGATGATATCATACCTTATCTCACAATCAGACTTGAGGAGTTTAGTGCGCGTGTGTCTGGCTGGAGTCTGCAAATATTGTGTACACGGATGTCCATGTGAGCCAATACCGGCCGCTCACAGTAGGTGCTGCACTAACTAAACTGCCCAAGTTTATTGAAAATAGGAAAATTTGTGTTGTCGATGTACACTGCCCGGAGGGAATGTGTTTCCACTATAACATTACAGCATCTTTGTTTCCATCCCCACGACATGTTTACAGAACTACTTCATATCCCAAACATCACAAGGTTTTGAATATCGAAGGTCTGGCAACAACCTGTAGTCATACAGGATATTCGTAAGTTCGAGGAGAACAATTCTATTTCTATCAATGTCTACTGTGTGGTAGACAAAGATAGCAATATAATTGGCGAAACTTGCGATGAGGGTGGGGTTGTAGTACCCATGTGTATTTCTCCTGTACATCACGACAAACAAGTATATAGTTTGGCGATTCACGTGATCGGAAATGCCCCTCACTTGCATTTTGTATGCATTGTAAATTTTCCCCAGCTCGTTGGTAGTAAGCTGAGTAGACATGGCCATAAGAAATTTATTTGCGAGAGTTGTCTCTAGTACTTTGTAAGTGAGGAGAAACTCGCAAGTCAAAGTATTCTTTGCCAGCAACAAAAGGCTGTACGCAGTACTTTCCCTACTGGGAACAAGTACTAGGAATTTAAAGATTACAGCAACCTGCAAAGATTGAGTTTCGTCGCCTATTGCTACTTTGAAGGTTGCCTGAAACCCATGTCTACTTGCTTGCCTAATAATGAAGCAAGTAATACAACTACTATTTCTTCAGTAGTCACTTAAGTCGAGGTTGCTAAAACTATGCATTGCGTCGCGGATGATGTAGGTTCGAATCTCGATCCCGCAAGTAATTTTCTATATTAAACTAAACTGTTTAAGGCACGCCACGTCAAACAAATCTTTGGCTCCACCAACCACGTCTTCGTTTCTAGCAAACGAATAAGAACAACCAAATAATTTGATTTGAACAACAAAATATATAATTGCCTCTATACAAACAATTGGTATCATTGTCCCAAATAAACTTTGTTTGATTCAACAAAACTTTATCCCGGTGTGTCATTTGTCTGATTCTGCATGCGCACATTCCATATAATAATCCACATTTGCAGCGTTCTATATCTAGGATGCTGCACGTGAAAATGCTTGAATGGTCTGCGCTGTACAAGAATAAAAACGCCCCACAAGGACATTCTCTCACGCGGCGGGGGCCATCATGAGTGGCTGAGACTATACCGCGCAGTATGGTTAACAGGTTTCTCCAAAATAACGTCAAGGACAAACACATTTCGATTAGTCCCGGCATGTGACAGGGTTTTTTTTTTACAGATATATACTGTTCACGGTAAAATTAGCACTTTCGAAAACCCTGCTTAAGATCTACTTGTATACACGTCGTGTATTATTCCGCCTTATGTAAATTAACCTTACCATTGGCGTCGTCACTTTATTCATACGTCGGTTAAGTGAAAGTGAAATTATTAGAAAAGGAAACATTTTATAAATATTCTCATTTTCACACACGGAGGCGTTAAGAAAAACAGAAAGCGAAAGAAATAATTTGAATTATCACAAATGGTTACGTAACTCTTTTTATTCGACGTTAACATATGGACCTACTTCCCATCCATCGTTACCAACTTTACCGGGCGTATGTCACTCAGTGCACCCGTTAAAATATATGCAGGTAGGGGCAGTGACTTTTTTTAAGGTTGATTTTTAAAGTGCTCTATTTACCGTAAACAGCCTACAGTGATGGAATTTCCAAAACAAAAAGTTGTTTGTTGCCAACGCCTGAAGTGTAAATTAATCTGTGACTGAAATGTGTTACACCACTTCGGACTTGCTTTCGCGAGGAACTGGGTTCGATTCCCGGCCCGGCCCATCCTCGTTTCTGTTCTCCTTGATTACCAGAAATCCTTTCCAAGCAAACACTATAGTCCATTCACGGTTACTGCTGAAGTTCTACTCCCAGGATATTCCTCCGCCTAGTGCAAACTAAGCTTAACTAATCCTGGAGAATTACATCAGAGGGACAACGCACCACATTCGTGCGCACTCAGTGTAACAGTATTTTGTTTAAGCATTATCTCTCACTAGGCGCTGCCAACATAACTATTTTATGCCTGATTTTAATTCAGATTATTTATAAATGAAGCATTATAATTTATAGATAAAATATGAATAACATTTCAAATTAACAGAGAGAAAAAAGTAACTTATGAACACACATATAAAACGCTTGTGATACAGGGCGTATTTAGAATGTAACTAAACACGTCACACATGGGGAGATTTTTCAAAGGTTTGATTCGAAAAGGCCGAAGAAACCGTGAATCGACTATAGCATCGTTCCTTTCCAATGACTACGGCCTATTCCTTCGCCCGTTCCTGCTTCTGAGCAAATTTCTTCGTCTCAAACGAACTCGCTATTGACGAGACATTACGCTCTATCTATAATCTATTCGCAGTAAAGTGAGAACTTTTGAAACCCCTCTCACTTGGAATATTACTCAATAAATATTTTCTATTTTAGCCATGTACGTTAACGTCCGGATACAGAGGAAGATGCAAATTAATTTTATTACTCACACAGCAATATTTATTAAAAAAAAAAAAAAAATGCTGTAAAATGATAGAATAATGGCTGAAAGGAAAAATCCACTAGGGCCTCAAAAGTGCTCACTTTACGATGAACAACTTATACATACGTATATCAAGAAGGGAAGAATGAATTAGTTTCTATATAGTCCATCCACGGTCGTTTCCAATTGTTCTGAAGCCCTGCTAAAGTTATACTTCCAGGCTATTACTCCCTCTCGTGCAAACAAAGGAACTACAGTGCACGCCAGACGCTTGCGCACTCAGTGTAGTAATATTTTGCATGAAGATTATTTATTACTAGGCATGACCAACACACATGTTTTATAAATATGTTTACTGATATTAATTATAAATGAAATATATATTATATGTAAATTAAAATATAACCAAAATAAGGTACATAACGTTATGAGAATTATAACATACTTAAGATACATGCCATATTTAAGAAACAACCAAACACGTCATACATGGTATGCTATTTCATAGGTTAGAATCAAAAAGTGTGCTGACAAAAACTACGGGTGGCAACGCCAACAACAAAAAGTCTTAAGACGAAATGTTGTCGATTTTATTCACGGTCCGTGAAAATTATTTAAGAAATATTTCCTGACTAGGAGACGGAGAAATAGCCGGGGGAAGGAGGGACAAGACGGTGGGGGCAAATTAAGTTCACTATATAAGTAGGCGGTACACCAGGAGCGAGCTTCCATTTGAGAGCGAAAGGTAGAGAATAAGCGGCAGCCAACGAAATGGGAGAGAACAATTAGTGGTTGAGGCAGGTTACAACATTGCTAGGAAGAAGGGGGTCGAGCGGAAACGGTTGAACGGCAGCCGTTCAGCGGGGATATTCAAATATGTCTACACGAGCTATGGCCTAAATTGCGGTTAATCCAAACAGAGAAAGCAAGGTCGGATAATTGGGTTCTGGACATTTCCAGGGAGAATGATGACGTAACACCGACTTATAGTGCTAGGTTAGGGGATAGAGTGAACACGGGTAAGCATCGCGACAACTAAGTCCTACTCCTTCTGGCATAATTATCTCAGATGCATTGGCAAAATATACGAGACACTTATGACTGAGGGTGAAAGTTAATTATCCGCGTCGAACACATATGCTGGCCTTACATTTACATTTGTACAACCTCGAGATGCATGTTTATGTAAGGGGCCACGGTGGTTGAGCGGTTGGACTGCTCGCCTCCCACCAAGGCAAACAGGGTTCAATGCCCGGCCGGGTCACTCCGGAATTTCGCAAGTAAGAGTCGTGCCGGACGATGCCGCTGGTCGCCGGGTTTTCTCGGGGATATCCAGTTTCCCCCCGCCCTTGCATTCCGAAGCTGCTCCATTCTCACCATATTTCACCATCATCGGCCATCGGCTCTCAAGACCTCGTGGTTAAGAGCCGTCCAAATCTCTCAACAGATTTAGGTTTTTTTTCCCCCACTTTTCGTGATAGTGTGCTGTTGCTAAAAACGCTACCAGACATCTGTAAAATCACACTTCTTGTTCGGCAATTTCAACGTTCAACAGATCCACAAGAGATTAAAAAAAAAAGACATTTTAACAGCAGTCGTGCAGTAATTAATGCTCTCCCACCACCAAACTGTTTCTCTGGAAGCAAGTTACTTAAATGGTGTGGGTTAAGCGAATCGCACATGCGCACTGTTCTAACGTATTTATCATAGTTGCTGCGTTGTCATCGCTCGCCTTGAGAAAATAACAAGTCAACAGTCATATAATGACGATGAGCTACGTTTTGTAATATTATAGAAATTGTATTTCATCGATTGAGTTTTCCAGTCTTTATACAAAAAAAAAACAGGACAAAGAGGTGAACCACAAAGAGTTTCCTCTGGTCAACAGAACGCATTGTCAAAAAACGGGAGGATAACGTACAGAATGTCCCAAAGTCTTTCCCTGATTACAGCCTTCGTTTATATCCGTTATACGTAAGATAGGGACGTGAAACTGGCTCCAAAATGTTGGTACATTAACCACATTTTCTATCGCAGATTCCAATAACGTGGCTGTAGTGTAGCAGCTGCAGTTTCCAGGAAATAGGACATGTTCACAAATCATGAAAAAGCTCAGTGTGTCCTCTGGTACCACGAGACCCGGTCACCAATAACAATGCAGTGGAACATACAGACAACGTATGGAAAGATTTCGCTCGATTTCAAGAGCATTAAGTCGTGGTATGACACGTTCAAGAACACAGGATCTGTTGCTGACTTACCGAGAACTGGCCTAGCATCAACCTCAGCTGAAAGGGTGGAAACAATGAAACAGTCTATTGTACGAAGTCCCAAGAAATCAGTACGTTGGGCCTCATATGAATTACAGATGCCAAAAAGGTCTCTTCATGAAATATGACACAAAACGTTTATTGTTTCGTGCATACAACATGCAAATTGTTCAGGGTTTGTTGCCCAATGACGCCATGCATAGGACTAACTTTGCAGTCGAGATTTTATAACGTATTGAGGGCGATAGAGGCTATCTCAAACAACGTACTGCTTTTTCTGACGAGGCCATATTTTTGTCACTGAGGTAGTGAACCGGAATAACGTGTGATAACGTGCGTATTTGGGGTTCAGAGCCCCTTGGGGATGTGTTAGAGTGTACCAGAGACAGTCCAAATGTGAATGTTTGGTACGCTCTTTTGCATGACAAAACTATCGGACTATTTGTTGTCGCTGAGGGCACCATCACATCTCCAGTGTGTCTGGACACGTTTCAGTTGTTTAGTGATCATCAGTTGCTTGAATATGACCCAAATTTGGTTTTTCAAGACGACGGAGCACTGCCTTATTGCGGTTTTGGAGGTTTGTGCCTATCTTGATACGACTTTTTCTGGACGAACGATGGATCGGTCTTGATGGCCCGGCAGTTTGGCCTGCACGCTCCTGTGATGTTGGCTAATGTATGGACAGAAATTTTACATCGACTGTACGCGCTACGTGCTACCAAGGGTGCCAACGCGGAGACTTACTGATGATGCGTTTCCTGGTGCAACAAAATTATTTGTCGGTTTACCAACATTTTGGCACAGTTTTCACATTTCTATCTTACATAACGCGAATATATCAATAAAGCTTGTAATCAGGGCAAGACTTTCCCGACACCCGTTATTTTATAGGACATCAAGGATCCATATTCTGGTACCGACAGTGGTTAAGCCTTCTAACAGAGTTTACAGCGAGTAGGGTCACGTTGTGTTCGTTGCATTTCTTCCCGACTTTTTGCAGGTTTATAACACGAGCTGTACATTTTTTGCAGGTTTATAACACGAGCTGTACATTTTTTGTAGATTACTTAGAAATATATATTTTTTTTACGAATTCTTTGTTATGTGTTTATATATAAAGTTTTCCTTTTGTTGCTGTAGATGAGCAGTTCGAAAGTTTACTTACGAATCTCTAAAAATATTTTTTCCTTCGTTTTTGGTACATTTTTAAGAACACTGAAATACGGTGAAATTTTTAATGCCTAAGTAAACGCCAACAAAATTCTAAATAATTGCTGCTTCCAAATGGAATGACAAATCAGGAGCTGATGTTCATCCAAAACCACATCTTCGGTCCACGCGATCGCACGCATCGATACCACTCCTGATTTCACATTTATTAAGGCTTCCTTTGCCCTTTGTGTCGAATTATTTTATTTCCTTACGGCTTCAGCATTTAACAATAAAAGTGAAACCTTTTACTACATACATTTACATTTTAACATACCCTGCAGTACTTGATGATCATTTACACTAATGACATATAATGGTGGTGTTTACTGTTAACATTAATCACTATAAATAAATATGATAAATTGTAGCATAATAATTCTTGAAGGTACGGTAACTATTTTAAGGTTTATATTCCCATTTTATAAATATTCTAAGAACTTCAATCTGTAGATAAATGAAAATATAAAATATGGTGCATGATACCAGGCCTTAACCAGTTATTGCGGTTGTTTTCAATTTACAGCCTCAATAAATTAATTAAGAGTTTAAAGTTATCATAAGTATAAATGAGTTCAAGTGTTTCTGCAGCGGTTTACTTTGCCACTTCCAATAAATTATGAATTTGCTTTTGTTTAGTGTTTTAATTAGTTTGTTGAATTATGTTGTTCTTTTGTGGGCCTTGACAAACTTTTTTTCCGCACACTCCACTTTCTGCTTCTTACTCTCGCATCTAGCACGTATTTTGCTAAATACTTCGAGTTTCATAACGGGGGGGGGCGGTGGTGTAGTGGTTAGATTAATCGCCTCCCACCTATGCGAACCAGGTTCGTTTCCCGACGGGGTCGCCCCCGGATTTTCGCATGTTGGAATCGTGCCGGACGATCCCTATGGTCGGGGTGTCTTCTCGGGGACGTCCCGTTCCCCACGTCCATTCATCCCTGCGCTGCTCCATACTCACCTCACTTCACCCTTATCGGCTCTCAATACATCGGTATTAAGAACCGCCCAAACCACTTCACTCACTCGAGTCTCTTACTATAGAAGATTAAATCCTCCATGCATGGCATAATCATGAACACATTTTATTCATTACAGACACTGATAAATTAAACGTGTATCTATTCAATATGTTAATGCATTTTTAAATTTGTATTTTTCTACGCGGAAAATACTGTGGTTTGGAGTAAATTCTATTCCGATAGTTTTCAAAAGGAATTTGAATGCATGACTTAGTATTCCTCACACAATATGTAGTCATGCATGCGTTTGTTGCCACACCGATTAGACAAGCAAATTAGAGTAATAATTTTTTTTTTGCTCTCATTAAGCGTCAGTTAATATTTCAGAGTATTATGACGTGCAAGTAAAACCTGCGTGTGCCACAATTTCTTTTTCCCACGACTACGGGGAAAGTGGCACGTAGCATCCTATAGATGTTTGTATTCACGAGATTGATGATTTCGCCCCGTGCGGATTTCCGAAATAGAAAGTTGAAACCTACCGCTAAGGGTGTTCCGGAATAACTGAGGTTAGACGTAGAATGTAGAACTTCCCCTCGGAGAAAAAGGTTGAGCCATTACGATGCTAAGCGTAGCGTAGGAATTCCCTCTCCCCCTCAACAAGCCGCTCCAACAAAAAAAAGCAGGCGTGTGTTGCACTAAAGACTTCGCTGGCGGGATTCCAACAGTAGCGAACTTGTCTGCAGTTCGCCTTGCCCCCCCCCCCCCCATCAATAGAAGCAAACACTTCCATTGATTGGGTGGGATCAGGACACTGTCGACCGATAACCCTTCAGTCCAAGGAGAACCTTTATATTAAACGCTGTTCACGATAAAGTGAACACTTTTGAAATGAACCTTCGAAATAAAGTCACTGCCCTTGAACGCATATATTTTAGTGAGTGCACTGAGTGACATTTGCTCAGTAAAATTGGTAACGGTAAACGGAAAATAGTTCCATATCTTAACGTCGAATAAAAAGTGTTAGGTAACCATCTGTGATACATTTAATTATTTCATTCGCGTTATGGTTTTTTTTATGTACCGAAGTATGAAAATGAGCAGATTTGCATAATGTTTACTTTCCTAGAAATATCATAGTTTTTCTTGGCCGACGCATGAATAAAGTTATAAGACCCATGGCAATGCTAATTTTACATAAGGCAGAATAATACATAACGTGTATACAAGTAAATCTTAAGAAGGGCTTTCAAAAGTGCTCTTTTTACCATGGACAGCTTATAGAAGATCACAATTAGATAAATTTTATGTTATCAACAAATATCAAGTCTCACAACAAGATCTATTGCAAAAACTGTAAAAAACTTTATTGCCGTGGGATTGTCTCAAATAAGCAAGAGCGGTTAGAAATCTTGAAAGGATTTTTAAGATCGTGCAATTTTTTTTTTTTTTCTGGTGGTGTTCTTGCATGAACGAATACACTGCTCGTGTTCCGTTAACAGTCCCTCTATATTTCTGACTTTTGGAGTGTCGTTAATTTATCGATTATATCTCAAATATTTAAAATTTTGCCTAATAGCATAGTATTTAAGTTGGTGTTTTTGATAATATGTATATTATTAGTTAATGCTTTTATAGGTAGTTCACGATAAAATGAGCACTTTTGAAATCCCTGCTTAAGATCGACTTGTAAGCCCATTGTGTATTCTTCCCACTTGAGTAAAATTAACATTACCTTATGCCTCGTCACTTTATTAATGCGTCGGTCGAGTGCAACCGTGAAATAATTAGGGAAGTAGATATTTTACAAATTTTCTTGTCAGTGCCTTTTTGAGCATTACAAAAAGCGAGGAGGCACAAGAAAATGATATTTAGTATACGCAAATGTTTGCTTGTCACTTTTAATCCAAAGTCAAGTTATGGAACGACTTTCCCTCCGTTGTTACCAACCTCACTGGCCGCATGTCACTCAGTGTGCCCGTTAAAACTGTATGCAGGTAGAGGCAGTGACATTTTTTCAGAAGTTGGTTTCAAACGTGCTCACTTTGTCGCGGACAGCATTTAATAATTATATTGACTTCCGTATTTTACTGGTTGCTTAAATGCAAGTAGAAACATCTCAAAAGACTTGTTCACTAAACAGTGTTGAAACCTCGAAGCCTATCCACGTTGTATATGGTGGGCGTGTTGTCAGAGAAGTAGACCGGTAATGGGACACGGAGACTGGTTCTGCGCAGCCAGCGAGATCTCTCTCTACCTCGTGTTCACGCTACCCCAAGGCCTTGCACTCTAACGACGGCCGTCAAGTGCGGACGTTGGTCTTGGCGCCCTTCGTCGGCGACGGGGAAGAAGAACAATAACATTTGTGTACTTCTTAATAAATAATCTAGCGACTAGCTGAGGTAAAATAAGAAATAGAAATGCTAGTAATGAATTGTTTACAGAGACACAAAAAGGAGTCCGTCCAGGTTTACATAGTTTCCTTTCAAGAAAAATAAATTAAGTTTTACATCGCCATTTCTACATTTTATTTAACTTTTTAACACAAGAAAAAGATTAGCTCACGGAGAAATGAACCATTAGTAACTAAAAATACAAAAATATTTACTGTCTTTCGTTCATTCTATCATACCAATGTTAACTTTCCTTCACAATAACAGATGGCAGCAAAGTCCTTTGTTGCCGGCGGCCGGCGATAATCCATCGCTGTATTGTGAAAATAAGAAAGAAATTCGTCGTAAGTTGTATGGATATGGTGCAGCACCAATCATTCTATATATAATTTGAGCCTTCTTCGAGTAACTTATTAACTAAATTAATTTTCATTAGCAAATTAAAAATAAAAATTAAAAAATTTTAATTAATCTATTTTAGTGTCGTATTAATAAAAGTCACTGAATTAAAAATAACCTAAGCGTGTACTCCAGCAAATTTTTTTTGTTTTTTATTTAGTTTGTAAATATAATAATTTTCAGTGATAAAAGAGGGTACCCCAATGTTTTTATTCAGTTGAAAATAAATGTAGTAAATATGCTTTTAAAAAATTCACTACTTTAGTTACATTTTTAGTTTTTACAATTATACCGTAAATTATTATTTTTTTTATATTTACACTAGATTTTTTAAAAATTATATGTACTTTATTAATGAAATAATTTTGTAAAAAAATATTTGAAGAAGGTTTTTAATTATATGTAAAACTGTCCATGCTACACCTTAGATACTACTGTCGTGAGCTGCCAGTGTCGGTCGCGTCGCATAGCGCAGTTTAAATAGTGAAACCCTAGTGTCGGCCTTGTCGGTCCCTTGCTTCAGTGCGTTGAACGCATCAGAAAAGATCCCGTGCCAGTGCGCATCTTAACCACTAGGGCCTGGGGAACGGACAGGCTTGCTAACGCTGGCCGAGAGGAATTGAAGGACGTTGATCCTGAAGTGCGAGACGAAGTCCCCACGTCTCTATTCGGCAAGCTTTACTCGCCTGCCTCTAAAAGACTCCAGGCAAATATTCCCTGGAAACGATTCTATTTTCCTCCGCGTATTTTATAATTGAGGAGTTCCATGTAAAAAGGGCGTTTATAAAGAATCCTTTTTTGAGGAAATCTGCTGTAGAGATTTTGCATGCTTATAACCATTATACCATAAAATTGTCAACTTTAGAACCTCTAATAAAGCATTTAAAATTATCTTTCATTTATTATGATTTTATGTTGAATTTACAACATCGTATGAAAACATTTAATAAGTGAGTAATAAATAAACAAAAAGCATATTCCTTTTATTGAGAGATGCCTTTCGGTCATGTTTATGTACACCCTTTTTGCTTAAATATATTCATGTTCTGAGAGTATAGTATTTAGTTACAAATGTTAAAACATGCCTTTTTTGTTTTATTTTAGAGTATTCCGAAACACAAAAAATATTAATAACAGTAAAAATACTAACAACATAAAATAACGGAAAAAGTGATTATAACTTGTCTTAATAAAACACATTCTGAAGCCAAATGCAAAGTTATTGATATGAAATTTTACTCGCATACAGATCCCACAACGGAGAATGTAAAAATAGCATCTCCTTTAAAAGGGCGTATACGGGTATACACCCTTTCACGTAGAACTCCTCAATTTAAAACGATCCCGAGAAGACGTGCCGATGAAGCGCCGTAAAATTTTCCACGAACCAGTTTCATTTTTTTCGATCTCAATAGTGACCCAATTCTCGAACTTATAGCCAAGATAAGAACTATAATTATGTTGCGTATATATTGAAAATAGTTACTATTACATTTGTAGCATACGTAAAAAAAAATTAATACTAGCCAAAAATATCTGTTCCGTTAAAACGAAATTTCATTTTCGCCCTAACCAAGATTTCTATACTAACAGGCTTTATAATATGAATTTCCTCGTAATATTATTGAAATTTACGCGTACAGAAATCAAAGCAGGGGAAAAAATTTGTGCAACATTATAATGATGTTTTATTTCCCCGACTGAAATATGTCGCACGATTTTGTAGACATCATACAAACGATATCCCTAGGTTACTACATGTCGTTTAAAATCTGACTAAAACCATAAACACCCCAGTTTCAAATTATACAATCCGCATACGCTTGTAAAGCAGTCAGCGAGCTTTAATAGACTTGCATTATAGATCAGGAACTCTTTGGATAAGATACGTCATTCGACAAAATAATGTTCTGGATTACGCCACAAAAATAATGTGGGCCATTAAAACTCATATAGACGCTGCGTAGTGATATATTATAGGCAGCTGGATGCTTTGTCAGTTCAGTTATTTATAAGGAAAGTTTGGAAAATGAAATTAAATGCTGCATAAAAGAATGCGATTTGAAGTACCCCGATCCTTTCTCAGTGTTGAAGCCGTCTTCACCAACGCGAGAAGGAAACCAATATGCTTATATTTTTAGCTCTAGATTTTAACTTACGCAAGGCCCGATAAAACTCCTACACAGACTTATGTGCCCCTAAAAAGTCTGCATAGTAAAGAAAGTACCAACTGCTGTTTCCCACGGAAATACAGAATTTTCTAAAAGTATTTCCCTGATTACAAGCTTTATTTGTATCCGCTATATATATAAGCTAGAGCTGTGAAACCGGTGACAAAGTGTTGACAAACTAACACAAGTTTTTTTTATTTTTGTTGCAGGTTTCAGTAACGTGGCTGTATTGCAGCAGTTGTAGTGTCCAGGAAACCGGACGTGTCCAGACAAATCCAGAGAAAGCTCGGTGTGTCGTCATTTGGTACCACGAGACCAGGTCACCGATAACAATGCAGAGGAACATGCAGACGGCGTATGGAAAGATGCCACCCGACGTCAGGAGCATTCGTCGTACGACACGTTCAAGAACACAGCATTCTGTTGGCGACTTACCGAGAGCAGGCCGAGCATCGACCTCTGCTGGAAAGGTTGAAGCAATGAAACAGTCTTTTTGTGCGAAGTCCCAAGGAATCCGTGCGTAGAACCTCGTGCTTATTAAAGAAGCCAAAAAGTTCTCTTCGTGATATCTCACATAAACGTTTCTTGTTTCGTGCATATAAAGTGCAAATTGTTCGAGCTTTGTTGCCCAATGACGCCACGCGTCGGAATGACTTTACAGTCGAAATGTTATCTCGTATTGATGGCTATAATGACTATCTCAAACGCGTTGCTTTTCCTGACGAGGTAACCTTCCTTGTCAGTGGTCTGGTGAACCAGCATAACGTGCGTACTTCAGGTTCAGATCTCCTGTGGTAGGTGTTAGATTGCACCAGAGGCACCCCAAATGTGAACGTTTGTTGCGCTCTTTTGCAGGACAAAACTATCAGACCATTCTTTCCGCCGAGGGCACCATCACATCTCCAGTGCGTGTGGGCATGTTTCAGTTGTTTCCATGTTTCTCGGTTGCTTCGCTGTCACCCAGGTTTCATTTTTCAACAAAACTGTGCACCACCACTTTGGGCTTCGGAGGTTCGTGCCTTTCTTGGTAAGACTTTTCATTGAGCGATCGATGGCCCGGTAGCTTGGCCTCCACGCTCCTGTGATATTGGCTAATGTATGGACAGAAATTTACTATCGATGAGATGTTCTACGTGCTATAAAGGATGCCCACGTGGAGACTTTCTGATATGTTGTCCTGTTACAACAAAAATGTTGGATATTTTACCAACATTTTGTCACCGGTTTCGCATCTCTATTTCACATATAGCGGATATAAGTAAAGTTTGCATTCAGTGGAAGACTCGTCAGACATCCTGTACATTTTATGATGTTCAAAAGTTTACTTTTAAGGCTACAATAAAGCATATAATTTGGTTATCATGCCTGCAGGAAGGGCCTTAAAAAGTGCTAACTTTACCGTGAATAGCCAACGTGGTAGAAGAAAATTCCCACAGTTCCTCGTAAACGAATGTGCAGAAACACTGAGTTGTGTAGTTTCATTCCGTCAGCGTTGCTAGGGAAAAAAAAAAACAAGATAAGGTCTTACCGGGTGTGAAACATGAATAGCCAGAAGAGAAAACCTTAAATATCTTTGAGCTTTAGATCATACGAATACGCACAGAAAAAGTAATGGCGACGTGTACGGCTATCTTACGGCTGCTATGGACGTTCTAGATTAGTTAAGCACAGAGAATCTTATGAACAGAATTATTCATGGGAATATTTACGTTAGTCATTCCGAACAAAAATTACCACTCATTTTCCATAGGCAGAACACTTGCTCAATTTATATTTTCAAATAAAAACATTGGGATCTGCAGTAAGGTTTCTAATCAAGGTTCATTCGACATAACAGCTACTAATGCCAGTTCCATTAGTAACTAAATTTCATGCATTGCATCTAAGAGTGGAGCCCTTTAGTATTGCTTTATAATTTAACTATTGCTAGACATTATTTCACATATTTAAGAAAAACCAATTCAACAAATTATCGAGGCCACTGTTTACACTTATAAAAAACAACTCACCGTCTCGATATACATTATAATAAGTCTAATTTTGTTGCAGCATTTTTACTTTCTCGATACGGTGCGTTTAAATAAGATATTCTGTTTATTTTTATGGTGCCAAATACGCGTTATATAGTCGTTTATATTCGTAGAATAGTCTGAAGGTGATTTTAAAAATAAACAATCATATGAGGTTTCTTACAAAGAAAACCCACTCTAAGGTATTTATTTATTTTCGATACAATGAAATTTCAAATTCGTAGATTCATCAACTTTCTTGAAATGTGCCCGTTTATGCCTCCAACATTATACAGATAGCTTGGGCTTGCTTGTAAGATGTACAGTACATATGTACGAGATTCTCTTTGTAATAACTAAATGATTAACATCAACTCCTACTGCTGCCTTCGACAAAAACTTATAATTACATACCGAAATTTATCACCATACTTGTATCTAGTTCATTTCCCACTCTTTAAATTACTATGCTACCCGGCGATATGGCACACATTCTGCTATATTTGCAATGCAGACTATTAAATGCCCTGCTCCATGTTCAAACTAACGGGTAAAGTATCCAAAGCTCTATAACTCATCTGACTGTCAAAAGTGTGGAGCATGAATCGAATTAAACTGTGTGAAACATAGCACCGTTTCGTTTCATAGAATTAAACTTGACCACTGTTCGAGTCCGCGCTCATTTATCTACCATATACATTGGAGAATAAATATGCAATAGCTTTCTTCTTTATTTATATCGAAAAATAGGGCCGAATTAATTGCCTCCATTAATATCAAAGTGGTGATTAACTTTCAAACGTAGTAGCTAAGAGAAAAAAACGTTTCCGGACATTTATTTACAGATAGCACTGCATGTGTGTTTGCTGTACAACTAATAGTTACTATGGCGGCAAATTCAATATTCAGCTTTCAGTTAAATTATTTTGCGAAAGGCTGCACGGTATGCGCGACAAACGTGCAATTCCAAAGGTCACATACAAAATTACACGTATTTGAAAACTAGCTCGTACGTATTGGTGCGACTAATTCGTGACATCTGCCAGTAAAACCCTTTCTTTAAATTGATAGTTTTCTAGGGTAAATTTATATGCATATATTTTGAGGGCTGCACGGAAGATTGAGGCTGAAATGAGCAGATGTCGCTAAACCGCAAGGGAGAAATGATAAAGTGAAATGGCCGGATAAACTGCCATTTCTCGTGAAGCAGTCTGTTGTCGGCAACGGATGATAGTTTTCCCGAACACGAAATACCAAGCGCGAGTGCCAGAGTATTTGTGGCGGTCAAGCGGTCTGGCCAGTAGACCAACAAGAGCGTGTTTCGTGACTTATGTTACAGACTTTGGGAGCCAATTCACTATTGAAAAACATTACAGAAATGCCCTTTGACTTATGTCCGGAAACGACGTCGAAGGGTAGAAAAGACCCCTGAAAGGTGGGCTTAATAAAACGTTTCTAATTAATAAAATGGAAACAAATTATTATTATATTAAAATATTTAAATACCTTAACTTATTTTATTAATTTGATTCCATTTTATATAAAAAAAAAAAAATTCTATAGCCCAACAGTCTACATTTTCGTAACGTTCTTCCGTAAAGAACCACCTTCCAAAATCTGTAACATAAGTTACGAAACCCTTGTATTTTCCCTGCAGCTGCCTTCATGCGAATTTTCGGGCTCGGCGTCACATCGCCGTGCACGGAAACACCGAAGACGAACGGGATTACAGATTGTAGTTGGCCCGGGATCATTTTCTACTCGTCGTGCCTTGAGGCAGAAAGTGCACATTCACTCGTCCATCCTCCAAGACATGGGCGCACGAGAGAGAAACTGTAGCGCGCAGGCACGTTTAAAACTTTTTTTTCATGCAGTTGGTAAGTACGTCAAGACGTAAAAATTTACGACTTGTAGGTATAGTCTGTTAACGATTAAGAGTTTGTTGTCCGGACATATTTTCTGTGCTGTTTGGGCGTTTACGCGTATCTCGGCAAATAAAGGTTCTGGGAATACGGTTTTTAGCGGAAAAGAAACAAATAATTATTTAAGCCCGTGTCATTTTTTTTAAAGCTTATCTGCGCAGTTTCCGTAACAGGCAGGATAAAGATAAATCGGCACAGTCGTAATGTAATCTATGAGCTTTCATCACATGCAATAAAATCCCACTCTTACAGATCTCATTTGCACAGTAAAGCATAATCACTCCCCCCCCCCCCCTCAGAGGCCCACGCGTTGTAGTTATACTTGAGGTAGGTGCCGTATAGAACGCTCTCGGCAATCCAAGTTGTTCTGGGAAAGGTTATGGCGATGATGACATTCCTGCGTAAAAAATGGAGAAATATGAGCTTCTCGGGATCAGCGAGGCGCGAACTGCAATAAGTTTATAGGCATGTGCGGCGGCGTCCTCTATGATAGGCCGCTCGTTTCGTCTGACTTTACAAACTTGACCCCCCAGCTCTCAGCACCTTCCCACGCAAAGGAAACAGCAGGTAGTGACGTGCAACAGTACTTCAATATAAAAGCAAAAAATTATCGCTCTTCCCTTGCCTGCTGTCATTTAGGTAAACTAAAGTCAATACATGTCAATAAGCAGTCAGTTCAATTTAAAACTTTTAATGTTCTTATATTGGCCCTTCCATTGGGTAAAAAACCAAACAATATCACTCAGGGTACTTTATGGGCGATACTTTAAATTTATAGTAAAACATTTGGAATAATTATAAAGTCAATTAAAACACTTGATTGATAAATCACAGGTAAAAATTACACTATTTAAAATTAACATTTTGGGATGGACGTTAGAATTTTAGTATACAAGACGGCTGGATCTGACTAATCACATAGATGCACGGTACATATTTTTTATTCAGTATTATTGTTGTCATTTGACGGCATACATGCATAGGTGTACAAAAATTTGGCACACAATTTTATGTAACTCTTGATATTTACATAATGATTTATACCAAACATAGGTGCTTGCAGAAAACTCTGCACGACGTCTACATTTCACACTTTCTTCTGTACTAGGAGAGAAAAAAAAAGATTCGTTACAATCCGTTCTCCCTCAATCTCTACGGCTCAGAAATTAGCCAACCACATTCGACCTCCTATCACGTGTGTACCAGGTGGTAACAACAACTCATACGTCACGGCTCACTGCTAAAGACAGTTCTTTCAATGGCCGCTTAAGAACATCACAGATGACATAGACGGGCGCAATATAAGCACATTTAAGACACAAAATAATTTATACAAATGTTAATTAACGAAAATGTTTGCAGAAAATAAGCATTTTCGCATTAAAATAAATACTGTAAATACTATTTTCATAAAATAACTTCTGGTTGTTAATACAATAGTGACTAATTTCAATTTACTTTATCCGCCATCTTGATAAACAAAATAACGAGAAAAAACATTGCTATCTCTGAATTGCGTCATCAATTAGAACACAAGGTGATGAGCATTTAGAATACATTCAAACTTATTCAAAATAGTTTGCCAAGGACATACATACATACAGTAAGACCTCTCGGTCATTTCACTTCTCTATTCTGTCGCAGCGCTCTTAGCCATTAGGCATTACCGCGCTTCAGCCTCCCAATAGCCTGGGAAGAGGAATCACGTCCTCTCACCGCAAGGCGACCAGGATTATTGCGACCGTTGGCCGGATCCTAAGCCCAAAAACCAAGGCACGTCCGCGCATCCATACCGCAGACAAAAATAAACACTGAACGGACGGCGAAAGGGAGAGGTCACTGACCTGGTGAAGACAACGAGAACCAAGCCGTTACCCAGCACGCCTGCCACCCCAATGACGACTAGTGTGGATCCGATAGTTATCCCCACATCGGGAGTGACCTCGGGGTACTGCAGCCAGTGCGGGTGAGTCCAGTCCGACGACACGTTCATCCTGCCATTTGAGGAAGCATGGCCCCTGCAAACAACAACACATCCGGAACTCAGCTTCCTTGTGGACGTGCCGCTGAATGTACATGTACAGTCTGTTCACGGTAAAGTGAGCACTATTTAAGGCCCTACTAAACTTTTCCATTTGGCTAGTCTTTCCGCCACTTTTTAATGTAAACATTGCCGTCGGGCCAATTAACATCGTGTATACATCCCACCACTCCTAAAAGTCAACGTCTGAGGCTGCCATATCTATTAGTAGTTAATGTCTATTGGAAGGGCCTTAAAAAAGTGCTCACTTTGTCGTGAATAGCCTATGCCTATTGGAATATTTGAAAAATCATCGCATGTATGACATGTTTGGTTGTTTCCTAAATAGGTCATATATCACAAGTGTTTTATATTTCTATTATCACAATTGTCTTATTTTTGGTTACACTGAACTTTCACATATATTTTATCTATAAATTATAATATTTCATTTATAATTAATATTAATAAAAATGGGGAAAAATTAGGTGCATTGGTAACGTATTGTAATAAATAGAGCCCATGAAAAATACCATAAAACTGAGTGCGCAAGAATGCGATGCGTTGCTCCTTTCGTGTGATTTTCAAGACTTAATTAAGCTTTGTTCACATGAGGCAGAGGAACATCATAAAGGTAGAACTTTAGCAGGGCTTCAGAAAAGTTGCAAGTAACAATCATCAATTGACTATGTGTTACAAATTATGAGGGTGATTAATTCCTCATGAAAAATGAGACAGAAATATAATGCGACTCATAGGCCAGAGTCATTACTGAGAGAGGTATGTGTCCCTAAGGCAAGAGGTTTAGTAATGAGTTTTGTCTGAATACTACCACAGTCAATACAGTCGTGAACTGACTGGTGTCGCGAGTATAGCCCGCCACGCACTCCAGCGTCCACGAACTTACTGACTTTACTGTGTATATTACACACTAACTTCTATTCACGGTAAAGTGAGCACTTTTGAAAGTCCTCTAATTTGAAAAAATAGTAATTAAATATATTTTATTTTAACCTTAGACGTTAACTTCCGTGTGTGGTGGAATGTACACACTGTGTATATTAGTTACACAGCAATATTTGTTTAAAAAAAAGTGGTTACATGATAAAAAAAATGACAAAGGAAAAAGTAACTAGGGCCTCAAAAGGGCTCACTTTAACATGAACAGACTATAAGTGACATCAAACAACAAATTAAAAAGTCTATTCACCGTTTCTTCAAATTTTTTTAATCAAACCTTTGAAAAATCACTCGATGCGTAAGAAGTGCTTCGTTTCCTAAATACACTGGTGGAAAATGTAAAATGAAAACCCCTGACGCAATGGTTCCACATGAATGGAGGTTGTATTAAATAATTATACAGGTTGTACACTGTATACGATAATTATCACAGGGCGTACGCAGATGGACAGAAGCTACATGGTGTCTTGAACAACAATGTCTGCATTTTGTGGAACCGCCTTTAGCGACGATGCAGTCCTGCAGTCGTGCGTAGAGAAGATTATAATGTGTCGGGTGTCATCTTGGGGAATAGTGTTCCACGCTAATTCCACCTGTTGTTGCAACTGTAGGCGGTTTGTTGCCGGTATTCCAGACCGCACATTTTCAACGAGGGACAGTTGGGGTACTGACCAGGGGAGTTGACGAACACCTTCGAGAGCGCGTTGATTAACACGAGAAGTGTGTGCACAGACATTGTCCTGCTGGAAGAGGACACCTCTTTGGCGCTGTTGGAACGGCAACAAAATGGGCTGGATGATGTTCTGGATGTAGCGTTCACTGTTCAGTGTTCCCTCAACAAACACCAGAGGCGTACGGTTATTGTAGGCTATTGGTCCCCAGACCATGATACCAGGAGTTGGTCCTGTATGTCGCTGCCGTATACACACTGGTTGTTGCCGCTCTCCTGGTCGATGCCGCACTCACAAACGACCATCACCGGTGCCAAGGCAGAATCTGCACTCATCACTAACCACAACTCCGCGTCATTAATCCCTCCAGTTGCATCGTTAGCGAGACCGTCCGAGGCGGGCTGCATGGAGTTTAGGTGTGAGAGGAAGCCTGGCAAGTGCAACAGTGACCCTAATCTGTGCGGAGGTCACCGTGCAATCAGCAATGGCTGCTCGTCTGATACGGCGGTCCAGGCAAGAATCCTCATGCCGCTGCTGTCCGGAACCAGGTTGACGGGCATGTGCACCATCGCTGGACCACGGGCACCACCATTAGTGCACAGCAGACACTTCACGTTCTACGCGTTGGGCAATTCTTCGGAAGGTCCATCCAAACTCCTTCAGACCCTCAGTACGACCTCGTTCAAAACCCATTGATTGCACGAAGTGTGGTTGTCTATGCCGTCGTGGCATGTCTGCAATGCTTACCACATACAGGTCGATGCTTGAAACAACAGACTACTCTTTCACCAAGTCCACAGCACAGCACTGTTCATCATTACATGTACTGCCCTATATCAGTGCACCATGCGCATATGGTGTTTCTACGACACCGCTTTAGTGGTGTTCATTTTTTATTTTCCACCAGTGTATAGGAGTGTTATAGCGGTTTAAGATTCTCGTAACAGAAAGTATTTTGCTTTCAGTTATAAACAACTTTTATTTATGTTTTATCCATAAATGTCAATATTTATTTCATACATAATAGGAATAGAATCAGAGAGAAAATAGGTGTGTTCGTAATGCCTAGCAATAAATAGTTCTTAAGCAAAATGTTATTACAATAAATGCCCGCGAATAAGATGGGTTTTCTCTTTAGTATAATTTTCTGGAATCGGTTAAGCTTTGTTAGCATGAGGCGGAGGAATATCCTGGAAGTAGAACTTCAACAGAGCTTCAAAAACGTTTTAAGAAGCTTTGAATGTAACTGTAGTGGATGATGTTTAAGTTAAGAGTGGGATGAACCCCCGCAATTTTTATAATAATGTTCTGCATGTACGGATTTTTGTCAGAAAAGATAATATGAGAAAGTAAAAAAAAAGGGTACATAGATCATTGTTTTTTAAGTGCGTTCTTAAAGAAAAAAAATCGTGAAAATGGTCAAATACCGCATTTTTAAAGCTTGCTTATGCAGTTTCCTTAAGCGGCAAAAGAAAAGTACAAAGACACGGGTGTGGTTTAATCTTTGGGCTTTCATAGCTTGTAATAAAACCCCTATGATCCAGATCTAATTTCCACAGTGCAGCGTTACACGGAAACACTGCACGCCTGGCGCGTAAGAGCGATGAGGTACTAGCCGTGCGTGTTAGTGTCGCCCGTATAGCTTCTTTGCTTCTTAACCTTGGACTCGGTGTTCCCACGGGGTCCATCACACTGTAAAGAAAATACAGTAAACCTCATACTGTTCAGCTCGGGGAAACTTCTTCTTTTATAAATTACATTTAAGATTGAAATCCAAAAAAAAAAAAAAAGTATATATATATATATATATATATATATATATATATATATATATATATATAATTAAAATAAAAAAACTAACCCAATTTTTTTTTCTGGTTTTCATGCTTAAAGTCAATATGTGCACATTGAAAAATAGTCACTTTAGTGACATATCCAATGGGTAATCGTACTCAAATGAATATGCTGATTTTCGACGGGTGCGGTGGCACGCCTGCGGGAGTAGGCAACACATTTGCCACCGGCGATTGAGTGTGTGACATTTCATTGCGATGATTGGGGAAGAAATATTTAAAGTGATATGACAACAAATACACCTCATGTAATTATTTTTAATGCTTCTTTGCTGATTGCGGTAGTCTGCAATGTTACAAATGTTATCAATACATTATTTATCGATTAACTTTATTCAGCCGAACAATAACGTGTCTCGCCAATCCAAATGTGTGTTACGTGTAATGCGCAATGCCATTTGGTAGAACCCATTTTGATTTGTCACAATCAAGGCGATCTGTATGGCTTCACTAACATCCTCGTTTCGACCTAGAGCCTCGCCAAATATGTCTGTATTCTAAATACACGAATATATGCGACAAATAAAAAATAATTCAACCAACTGTTAGAAGCAATACTATCATCATTATATTTCAAATTGTACACTGAAGTTGTGATTATTCAATTGTACGTATATATATATGTATTGCACTAATATGATTGGCAATCGATCAGTAAGGGAAATTACAATTATCTGTACTGTCGCTGGTCTTACTGCCGAGTCCTCCGTGCAGACAGTAAACTCCAAATAGCTGGATGACATTTCCGCGTGTGAATGTAAATAAATACTTCGGTATCGGTTGAACTCTGAGTGCTCGTTCCGAAATTTATGAAGGAAAAAACACAACAAAAAAAAAAACGAGGGTTTACTGACTAATTTAATACATTTTGACTATGAACAACAACTTCTCCAAATTTGTCCATCATTAGCTGTGACAAGCTTTCTGTACATTTAGATGGTTTTTTATCACTAATTAAGTAAACTACAGCTAATTGAAGTATCGAATTCTATCATGCATGAAACATATCCAGCTGTCAATATAGCAGTTTACAAATATTTGCAAGTGTAATGGCAGTATACGCTGTAATAACTCTATATTAAAATGATTTTTCAAAAATAAATTACGTAAACAGTTTCAGTGCCGTTTTCAGATTTTTTCTATAATTTTTTCAACTCAGTAATAACTTTAGAGCTATTGTGTTAATGTCCATTTACCGAGGTGACTTAATTTATTTATTTATTCATTTAGGGCGCCGTTCTCGCAGATGTATTTTGCGTGCCCGCGGCCTAAACACGTGGAATCACTAAGGGCGACTATTACACGCGCACATCATGTCACATGACCTTACCGCGAAATAATTTGAACGAGGTCGCCTTTATCAGACAATCAGTAGTGACCCTGTCTTGCAAAGTCGCCTTCAGAAAATAAGAGACGTACACACATAAACATAAAAATTAATATGGCATACCACAGTACAACTTCTTCCCCAAATTTGAAAGAAATCAGTTCATAGTTTCCTGAGATATGACATAAAAAAAATCTTTATTTATACTTGTAGATACATGTTATGTTTGTTATATATACTCCCAGCATACAAAGTTAAATTATAATTGATTTCATGGTTTCAAAAATACAGCATACTATGCTCAAAAGCTAGATGGCTGCCATTTTAAAGGTGTCTGGCATACTTGAAACTACCTTGTACATATCAAGTACCGCAGTACTATTTGTTTACCAAATTTCGTAGGAATCTGTCAATTGTTTCCCGAGATATTACACAAAATATTTTTATAACTGCTACTTTGAAAATAATAGCCTAATAAAGTTCGATTATTTATATTTTCCTGGCATATAATAGTGTTATTACGAGCCAAATTTCGCGAACATTGGTTAAGTAGTTCTCAAGTTATAACGTAAAATCCTGACGTTTTCATGTGGCGCTATCTCTCAAAATGGCGGATTAACTATAATATCCACATCTGAATTCAATTCCTACACCTTGCGCCGTGATCGTTAAAAATTTGGTTAAAATCGGTTGGATGGCTTCTGATATATCACATATAGCCATAAATATTGAAATTAAGTGCCCGGCATGGTCGAAAACTATAAAACTCGGGTGTCCTTAGTACGTAGGCCTACTGTGTATGTAACGGGTTTGGTTCACGCATTAATAAATGTGAAGAGGGAGACGCGCATACATGCACAGACACGCATACAGATAGGAAAGTGATCTCATAAGTATTTCTTTCCTTGCGAAAGTAGGCTAATGGAGAAAAAATCATTTCATGATTCAAGTAAGAGATATTTTGAGTATTTTTGTGAACAAAAATAATTGGAAATTATATAAAACTGACTGCGTATCACATTAAGTATAATAGAATAAAAATAGAGGTATTTGTGTAAAATATGAACTTTAGTCATATTAAAATGTTAGCTTATTCTTGGTACGTTGTTAATGTTTTATTCGAAAAACCAAATTGAACACAAGTAATCAAACTCGATACATCAAGAGTGTGAATATGCAATTTCCGTTATAGCTAAGATACTAAGTTGTTGGTTTACACGCGAGGATAAATTTTTATTTAAATGTATAACATTTATAATACAAAGAAATTTTTACTTAATAAGAAAAGAAGTTTTATATCGTGGGGAAAAGAAAACAGAAATGCGTTCATTTTTATTAGTCAGACTAAATCTAAGTTTACTTTCAAAAATTCGATGATAACTAGTTCATAAAAAACAAACCTGTAGTATTGTGAAAATTATTTGTATAATTACAACTGACATGTAGTAAATATTTTTGTGAAAATTAAATTTTTCTCTTTACGTGTACGATAATTTTTCAAGCATGTTATGATTATTTGTTCTTGTTTCTCATCATTTGTGCATGACATTTTCATGAACAATTCTATTTTATATATTGAATAAATGAGCTGTGGAAGGAAATGTGTGACCACTTGAAAAGAGGTGATTGAATATTTTGAACTTGCACTCATAACAGTAAAAATTTAATTGGTTTCTATAATTTTCCTCTTGTGGTTTGTAAATTATGGTTTCTACAACCAGAAGAAAACGAAATTTTTACTAAAAATTTAGATCTACATAACAAACACATATATTCATGTACTTCATACGTAATTTTAGTTATTAATTGATTTTCCATGTACAGAATTTATTACCGAAGTCTCGTCTAACGAGAAACCTGTCCACAACAACCACCACTTAAAAAATTTACCCATTCTGTATATTCTCACCATTTAAATTGGAAGCACGTAAATGTATTAATCAACCATAGTAACTTTCATCAAATCTATTTAGAGTTAAGGCTATATTGACAGCAATAATCTGGACAGGCCTCAGCCCACATGCCTGCGCTCTAGATCTATGTTTATCGAAATTTAGGTTTTCGTTAACTCCTGCTAATAAAAGCGGAACAAAAGTTAGCGGATTGTTATATGAACTCCTTTATGCAGCGTGTGTTGTGTATCTTACTCTTGCGGCAGGTAGACACCTCTGCGGCTCATATACATATGCTGCTTGCAAGTAGATTCAACGTACGCGTAAAGGAAATATTTAACTTTATCTCAATTAGTCTTATGTTTACTACTATACATCATCTACTTTACGAACCGCCAAGAGTCATCCCCATAGTGATATCTGTAATACTCACGTTTCTGCCAGTCATGCAATGCACTTGTAACAATGAATACATATAATGCACACGTCATACAGAGATAAAACAAACATATGTATTATTATGAGACCATGAAAAAAAATAATGCGAGTGTCCGTGTATGTTCCGTAGGGCCAAGCACTGAAGGTGACTTTAATATTGTTTGCAAAGAAAAAAAAAAACCACCACCACCTTCCCAACACATATTTCGTTATGTTACAGGAATGATAAACGTCAAGTAAACTATGTAACCATATTAATGAATTATTTTATTCTATCAGGCAATATAACTATTGACTGCCAAAGCTATACAAATTCCTACACTAAGCAATGTTGTCTCCACACGCCTTACACGCCAAACCACGAAAAAATGTTCCTATAGGCTATTCACAGTAAAGTAACAACTTTTTAAGGCCCTGTTAAAATTTTCCTTTCATTAATTTCTAACTTTCCGCCACTTTTTAATATAAACATTGCAACATGACTGATAAACACAGTGTATACATTTCATTCCTCTGAAAAGTTAACGTCTGAGGCTGCAATATATTACATTTATTAGGGGTTAATTCATTTTGAAAGGGCCTTATAAAAAGTGGTCACTTTACCGTGAATGACCTATACCATCTATTCCACATCTTTCTAGACTGTAGAAATTCAGGGGCTAGTAAGGCGTAGGCGTATGCTTGGAACTGCTGCTAGTGTGCCATGTTTAGATACCGATAATAAATACCACAAGCAGTGTTTTCAATGCCATTCTTTGAACACTTTCGATACAAGGCCTTATTCTCTCACAAAGTTGTGATTTACTAGTGGTCTATTGCAACTACCCCACCTCATTCTTTTTCCATATAAACGTATACCCAACATGAATAATGAAAAATTAAAATTATTTCAAACAATAGTTTTTATAAACTCTGTTCAAACTTTACTGGATGAAATCTTTGTAGCCTCTACCAAACGATGTAGTCAATTTATACCATGTAGGGCGTTCACATCAGTCCTGCAAAACTGTCCCTGTTATGGTCCACAACATTGTTCTGTGACCTGTCCTGAGGATGAATCAGGCGACGCAAGGACGGGAGATAGTCGTAACTAGACGAGCAGAGCACTCAGTATACAAAAGACAGCTGAGGTCTGGAGTGTCAGTCGGTGGCGGTCCTCCCGGGTCAGCGGTCACCGAGAGGCGATTGGGGGTAAGTCTCCTCACGGTCGGGTGGGGGGGAGAGAGAGAGAGAGAGAGAGTTCGAACCCAGAAACCTTGTCTCATACTTACAATCCATAACCCTTCCTCGACCCTAACAATTCTAGCTACATCACAATTATGTGATACTGTTATTTAGATGCAGTAAAGATCCTCTAGATTTGTTAATTGGAGATTATTTAATAGCCTTGCAAAGTCCATCATGATAAACCTTAATTGTACCTATAAGTATATATCCCACAGAGGGGATATAGGGATATAGAACAGTGGTGTTTGGGGCTCAGTTTATTAAGTAGTTCTGTTGTCTCTATTCTCTATTGTCCTGTAACATCCAGCAATTAATAAAAATAAACTAAAAGTAAATATGGTTCCAACCGACCTCTGCAGAAGTAAACATACGAAAACCATCCTAAATGTTTCTTTCGCCACAAGTGCCTACATACACCCATTTCTAAAGTGTTGACGTAGCAGTCTGCAGAAACGTCCAGTAGAACCAAGTAGTTTTAACTTAGAGTAAGTGCAGTAGGAGAAGGAAGAAATGGTTGTAGATAGCATACGAAACGTAACATATACTCTATTTGGAAAGGTGCCGAGAATTTTAATTTGATATTTTTTTAAGATACATTTTAATATTATCCCTGAAAGAGCAAAAACCAAAATTTGTATCTCTTTTTAATGGCATTTCTTATCAGAATTTAAAAGAAACTGGTGTAACGATTTCTACTGATATTTTCAGAATTGACTGCCATTGTTCTCTTAAGCCAAAATATACATTTATTGAAAATTTGTAAAGGCATAAATCTGGTGGTCGATGAAAAATAATGTAACATTATTTTCACATTTTTCCAGGTTGTCAATTAAAAATATATAGCACATGAGTTGGCCTCTGTAGGCTGTGAATGACCAAAGAAACTGGACACATTTAATATTGTTCTATTTTGCAAGAATTTTGTAACATAATTTTCACACTTTGTTCAGTTAAAGATATGAGACCTGAGTTGGCCTCTGCAGGTAGTGAATGGCCAAAGAAACTGGACAAATAAAATTAATTTTGTCATACAGAATTTTGTAGATTTGCCTAAAGAAAAATTAAATTATTTGGATGTGTTACTCTCCTGTTGGGGAATTTTCAAGAAACGAAAAATTTAATCTTAATGTTATTGTGAATGGCAGTTTTCTGTTAATACCAATATTAATTTAACCAAATAGTTTAAGAAACTCCTGTATTCTTATCAATCAAAGGTAAAGGATTTTGTGCGCTTTGAATTTCATATAATTATAGCATTTAATAAAAATATTATTTATCTAAGGATCGGCCAAGTAAAAATTTATAATTTTGAGTGGCCAGTATAAGCCTGTGATAATATCATAAAATATATATTAATGTATAATGCATAAACATGTTTTGCTAATGAAGGGATGTTTTTATAAATGTGTTAGTTAAGTAACCAAGCAGTAATTTGAAGACATTTTTAAAATGTTGAAAGTTACAGATCTGAAAAGAAAAAAAATAGTTTTCCAATTTATATTTGAAAGGGATGAAATTGTCTCTGTCTATGAAAACTTTGAAACAGAAAAGAAAATCAACAATTAAAGAGAAATTAATCAAAATTCTTGTGTTCTTTGTCTAAGATGTTGGATAATTCTTCCATTATGCATTTTCAGTGCCTTGTTCAGGAAGGGTTATTTGTCCTGAAAGGTTTAAATTGAGGTCAAGGACGTAGGAGGGTAACACGCGCCTTCCGAAATAACCTAATGGAGCTGGCGACACAAGATTAACAGCATTCGGTGCAAGAAACTTATTAATCCTAAAGGGCCCTATGACCTTCGGAATCAGCTTCCCCGTCACATTCGTGTCTTTGCTAAGCTTTCACAGCTGCGGCGTCGTATGTGTATTCTATTTAGCGATTTTATTCCCAACACGTCGCCGAGCGAGGTGGGGCAGTACTCGTATTCGGGAGGATAAAGGTTCGAATCTCGGCCCGGCCATCCTGATTTCGGTTTTCCCGTGGTTTCCCGAGGGCAACTTGCTCTGGCCCTGCTGTCAACCAGACGTGTTAAGCTCTACCTGCCCAATACGTCCTAAATGGAAACTGGCACGCAAGCGTATTACTGTTACCAAGATTTGTGTGCTCGTCATGCTATGATGACCCCCGACAAGGGTACTCCCCCCCTCCCCGTGGCACTTGCGAGTGGCGAACAAGGTGGGGTAGAGGATGGCGTTTATATGCAGTTTGCACACAGACTCTTGCGGAGAGATGGTTCGCCAGTGAGTTCCAGAGAGGGCTGTGACGGTCGTGTGCAGTGTGCGCGTAGTTAGGCACATCTCCTAGAGAATGAAGTCGACAGAAGGTTAAAAGATATAATCCTTGTGCGAGCATTCTGTATACAGGCGCTTGCTTTTACGACAAGCTTGCTTCACACCGGCGAGTGCCCTATGACATAAATGGAGGGCTTAACTCGTTATGGTTGTAGTAATTACCTACTCGCTTCTCATCGACTGTGGTGTCATATCTGTACCGTGTTACAAGATTTTTGCGTTAAACGTAACTCATTTTTATTAAATATAATTTATTTTATGTAATTTTTGTAGGATTGACTATAATTACAATGTAAAAAAATATATTTCTATGTATCTTTTATAAAATAGGTAATATGTACCTAGAAATACATTAAAAAATATATAATAAGTTACCTGCATCTGTGGATTTTTCCAATTATGTGCGTTTTATTCTGGGGCGCGAACAAGTATTTGGGTTTCTCAGAGCGCTCCCAAATTTTTATTTAAAAGGTATGGCAGAAGGCCTATGTGGGAGAATATACCGGGCTCCTTAAAAAAGCAGTTCAAGTAATGTTCCTCCGATCACAAGGATAATATTCACAATATGTTTCATAAAGTGAATTCAAGAGGGAAAATTCGTAAAATGGGTGAATGGTTCTTAAAATGCTTCGCAAACAGGTAGAGATGCTTTTGGGCATTGAAGATGTCGGCGAGTGTGCCGTGGGTTCGAGTAATTGGTTGGCAGGGTAGTTTTGTATACTCCGGCTTTATTTGGAAATATGTATTTATTATTATTATTGCATATAGTAATATTATATTTCTTCCTGAATGGAAATTTTATCCATCATACAGTGTTTCTGTATTACTTGGTTAATCCCCATAAATAGTGGTCCACGCTTGTGTTTTTATTTTGCACTTGTATTCCCTTGATGGTCTATGTGAAGGCATGAGTGTGCAAATAAATACCTAATATTTACATTCAAAAAAAGTGGAGCGCAGGCGACTAAACGTACTAACTCGTAATGGAAAAAATCATATACTTTTAATTGGTAGCAAAAATTATTTGATGCTCGAAAACACCCATACCTACATTACACGTAAATATAAATTACATAACGACACGAACTAATAAATATTTAAACGCACACATATACTCTAGTGGATCACCAGCATAAAAAAACACCTTTAATAAAATAATTAAATGTAAATAAAAATTTCAATAATAAAAAATGTAATAAAAAAGTTACTGCTGAGATATTAAAGAATCATTACAATGTATTAGAATAACTACTACAAAATACATATTCGACTCATACACATAGTATTATATACAATTCTTTTCAATCCTTGTTCCAGCGCATGTCCCGATAGAAAGTGGTCTAAGGTGTCTGCATGGCAACCCAAGCTTCAGCAGCACTCCTCCAGACTATATTTTGAGCTCCAAAAAAGCAGCTCCCCTAGTAGCCAACTCTAGAATCAGAATGGTGGTAGAACGACTTGCGCATCCCTAGCAATAGCCGATTAAACAAAAGACGAAAAAACCAAGATGGCAGCTGGAAACAAGATGGTGGGGTAGAACGAAGGTGAGAAACAGCCTACCAAGAAGGCGACAGAGAGAAAGGAAAGAGATGGAATGAGAGGAGAGAGACAACAGGAAATGATAGAGCACTAAAAAACAACATGGAATGATTGAGCATGAAAAAACCTGGAATGATAGATGATGAAGTGCAAAAACAAAAAGGCGGCATATGGCTACCAAAAAGGTGGTATACTGGTTACCAAGATTTCGGATCCAATATGGCGGCATACTGGATGCTAATATGGCGGAATTCAAGATGGCTGTTCCACAACCAGAATGACAGAGCAAGAAGTTGGGAACCCAAGATGGCGGCCGAGTGAGAGCCAGAGCCGGTACCAGCTCCTTGCTCCTTCACCAGAAGGAACAAATGCATACTACTAGTCTATCATTCATTCCTATTCCCTTGCTTTTACAGTCTTGTACATTCATGTACGCCATTTTCATTCTGAAGTCTGCTGACCAAGGAGTGTAAGATAAGGGATCTGCACCTCAAAAACACTACAGGCTGAAGCTCATCTCGGCCATAAAATACGTGAATGGGGTCGGTAAACTGATAACCACTAGGTATTAATTCAGTTCGCTGTTTTTATAGATGGTCATGAATATGGCCACGCCCTTTACCACAGCAGGCCACTAACAGTCTTCTTTAGTTTTTACTAAATGAGCTTTTTGCACAACGGAACGAAATACAAGCGGACGTTATAAGCAATGTACAGTGAAGTGTTCAGCTCTTTGCAGGCACATGTAGATATTACTCAAATAGCTGGCGGAGAGTGAGGAGATTTGGGCGGTTCTTAACATCGAGGTCTTGAGAACCGATGAGGGTGAAGCGAGGTGATCCCCGATAATATCTACCGACCAGTGGCATCGCCCAGCACGATTCCGACATGAGAAAATCCGGGGCGACCCCGCCGGGAATCGAACCCGATTCGCTATGTGAGAAGCGAGTAGTCTAATCACTACACCACCACGGCCCCATACCACTTAAGATAATCTAATCGTAGTGGTTATTTATTTTGGAAATTTTGACATTTGTTGTCTCTTTTTTGTTGCTAAGTGTCAGCAGTTAATCAGCTTACATTGTTAATTAACAAATTATTATCAAATATTATATTTACTTCGGTTGTTTTATTTAGTTCATTTTACCCGAACTGTTAAATAATGAAAATTATAAATCCTCTTCAGCATTATTTTTTCAGTGTTCGTTGTAAAAGGCCAAAGTATATACTATCATTCATCTAGCATGTATGATGAATCAAATTTATGGTGTAAATTATACCAAGAAATAATTCTTGAAATACTACCATTAATAGCTGTTGGAGGAAAAGATATTTATAGTTATATTAATTTATTATACTTTTATGCCACTAACCTCAGAACTACATTAGATCTATCGCTTCAGAAATACCACACAAAAATTCACAAATATAAAGTTGGTTTATCTGTAGACTGTGCCTTTCTGTGGTTTTGTGTAAAAAGCACACACACATACTGGCGCACACAAACACACACACGCACACACATATGGAATATTCACTTTTTCTTCAGCTATCCATAAATCCCATGAACGCGCAGTCTGGGGTTGCAGTTGAAAACTTCACACGCAAGGGGAATTTTAAATGCAGATTTAAGAGGTTTCACACCTTCGTAATTGCACACAGCCAGCTAATAAATAAATAGCATGCTTTTAAAGTGACTTCAGAGGCTTTCGGCAACAGGCACCACTCATGATTAATACCCTGGTGTTACTTTTTAAGACGATAAAAATAATCTTCTCGCACTACTAACAAAAACGTGAAAATGAGACACCATATTTCTACACAGAAAAAGGAGTAATTTATTCAAAATTGTTTTATTTTCAACTAAATAATTCATTTAACAAAATACACATGTGTACGTTACGTAAAATGATGGTCCCTTCTTAAAATTAAATTTTTACATTTTGATGCATAGTTAACTTACGAATTATAACATATAATAAAACAACAATGGATCAAACCGTTCTGCAAAAAGTTTTCTAATTTACAGTATTACTTCTATAAAGTCTTATATTTGTAATTATCTTTTACAGCTTCGATGTGCAAATATACATAGGGACGATAAAGCGAAATTACGATACTATACAGATTTCTTTCCCGCAATTATTACTTACCGTTTCTAAAATATAACATTATATAAGAACAGTATTTTATTTTCTACTTGAAATTAGATTGACGAACACAAATTTTCTTGATATACAATAAAATGTGTCCAAATATTTGCAAAAATTACATGCATTTGTTCAATGAACAAATTTGATTTAATTTGAGTTTTAATCCGACTGAGAGAATGTTTCACTCTCACAGACTTTTTATTTGTTGTATTGGTATTTGCATTTTATTTAGCTGACAAAATCTTTGGCAATATCAGTAAACTTGCGACGGCTGAAACCAATAGAACTGTCTTGCTTGGTGGACGTGATACACAAGTCTGTCGCCTACCTGCCCCTGTAACTCCACTAACACGTGCGGAGAACAGTTGAGTTGGTATTGGCGGCTCCGAACAACGAGATACTGAGAGCCGATGAGGTAAGAATGGAGCAGCGCAGGAATTCAAGAGCGGGGGGGAACGGGAGACCCCCGAGAAAACCATATTACCAGCGGCATCGTCAGGCACGATACCCACTTGCGAAAATCCGGAAGTGCCGCGGCCAGGTATTGAGCCCGGTTCGCCTAGGTGGGAGGCAGGTAGTTTAACCGCTCAGCCACCGCTGCCCCTGATCTGTCTCGAGGCGATCCTCCTAGTCCGTGTCCGCGGAGATCAAAGAGGCCGTCCCAGCAACCGGTGCTCGATCGGGCAATGGATGGAAACACCTGTTTCCTGTAAATACGGTCTTGCGGACAGTGATATGCGACAAAGACGCTCTTCCACCACGACTATGAGCAGGCCACCTCGAGCAAGCGCATCCCTGCGCGTTGTTGCGTGTATTGGTACAGGCCGGACTATGAAAAATTGGAACAACATCTTGGAGTACCCACGAACACATGACGTCACCATGCTCGCATAAGCATGCACCAGTGGTAAAACCGCTAAACGATATCCCGTTTGTTACACCCGGGTGCGTGAATAATCAAGAGTGTGGGAGTAATCACCCATCGTCTGTACTTCATTCGCCTTTGAGTGATTTCAGAAAAGCCACGAAAGATGCGAAATCGAAATTACAGGGCCGGGAGTCGAACCCTGGCCCTTCCTCATGCGAGTCCAGCGTGTTACAACGCCTCCACCTTACTCGGACCAGCTAATTTGGAATCAGCGTGAGCCTGCACTATTTTCAACTGGCGTTTATTCCTACACACATTTTTCCAGTCGACACTGTTGTTTAATCGCACAGCCGTATACAATTTTTTGATGTGAATGGCGTACATCTAGAAGGACCAGCCGAAAGCCGCAGTTTTCAATTCGCACGTTTTACACAACAATTCACACGGATATAACTCATATCCTTGGGTGTGCATACATACATATTCGGAACGTCGATTAGACATATGAAAGCACATTCAGCTCTGTAGGCTGAGCTGGTCATTATAAATTTAACAAATAACAATTCTCACCAAAATTGGATTTTCGTTTGTAATCTCACAAGTTTTAAGGAAACACGGTGTTCACGAAATTACCTTGAAGTCGGTTCCGGTGCTGTCTGGAAGTCAGTACGTAAAGCAATACTTTTAGTATGCTTTACTCTAACAATCGCCATAAACTTGTTTTAAGGAAACACAGTGTTCACGAAATTACCTTGAAGTCGGTTCCGGTGCTGTCTGGAAGTCAGTACGTAAAGCACTACTTTTAGTATGCTTTACTCTAACAATCGCCATAAACTTGTTTTTATTAGCAGATGAGGTACTTTGTGAAGTAAAGCCAAATTTAGACGTACAAATAGCGAAATGTACAATGTAGATATATTTACCTAAGTATTTGACAAGGAAATAAGTGATATGTCTACCGATAGTAGTATTTGCATTGTGAAACTTATTATTAATTATACGTTTTCGAAGAATTCTGCGATACTACCGGTATTAACGATGTCAACAAACAATGAATATTTGAAGATAACCCCAGCTCCGGCTACGACTCAGCTTCCCTTCTCACTATTTATCATTTCGCACTTCTGTACACATTTATTGGCACTAAGACAGCATAGAAGTGTGCCACTCTCACCATTTTAGGAAACGCATTTCTGTTGGTCTGTGCTTTCTCACTTACCATCGTCATGTAGGTTCGCGCCAATTTTTAAACGCTCACTACACTGAATAAAGTTAGTTATAGGCTGTTCACAGTGAAATGAGAACTTTTGAAAGCCCTGCTTAAGATCTATTTTGCACGTTGTGTATGCTCCCGCCTTATGAAAAATTAGCATTGCCATGGGTCTCATTATTTTATTCGTGCGTCGTTCAAATGGAAGTGTGAAATTATTAGAACGAGTAAATATTTTACAAATACGCTTATTTTTACACTTAAATTATTTTTCGTTTTCTGTTTAAAGCATCTAAGTTGTTACAAATGGTTACCTAACACTATTTATTCGGCGTTAAGATATGGAACTACTTTCCCCCGATCGTTACTAAGTTCGCTTGGCGCACGTCACTCAGTGCACCCGCTAAAAAAAAAAAAAGGCAGACAAAGGCAGTGACTTTTTTCTAAGGTTGACTTCAAATGTGAATAGCCTATATATAGTAGCTGAGTGTGAGCCGACGGAGAGTGCGGAAAGTTTGGGCGGCTAATAAATTCGGGGTTTTGAGAGTCCACGTGGTTGGAGCGTGGCGAGTGTGATAGAGCACCGGAATGCATGGGCGGGGGAAACAGGAGACCCCCGAGAAAACGGGATCGTCCGGCAAGATTGACGTTCGAAAATACGGGAGTGACCCCCCCCCCCCTCCCCGGGAATCGAACCCGGCTCGCCACTACGTCCCCAGCTGATGGTGTGCTGAGTTTACTATCTCCCAATAAAATATACTTTCTTGTGTAACGGGTAATTGAATGGCTTGCTATTTCAGTTGATATAAAAGGATATTTGTTTACTTACGATAACAACTGATAGTGTATGAAGCTATTTAAAGACACTGACACGTAAAAAAAAAAACAACGAAACTACATACATGAGAATTTGGTTTTCAGTATGAGAGAAATTTCCCTTTTAAGTCCATCCCGAAACACACTCGGGCGTAGTGTCCCAATTTTTTATCATGACGTGTAGGACAATGCCAGAAATCTGCAAATTCATACAAGAAAAGTGTAACATGAAACCCAAGCGTAGAAACTGGAAACATGAGCAAAAAAAAAAAAAAGATTCCTCTGCGTAATTTATCCTTAAAAGTTATTTACCTAATGTGCGGTAGTCATTCGGGGTAGCTTTTTTCAAAGTATCGTTTACTGCGTTGCAGCAGCGTTTTGCTCATCTATGCTCTGGCGTGGGCGCCAGCTAGAAATTATGCTGCGTAATCTTACGTGATTGACTGTTCATTCACTTGCGTATTGCGTATGAGTTGTGAGGGGGAAAACGGAAGGTGGGGAGGGATGCTGGACTTGATGTCTTTGGATTCATGCCAGCGACACTCATTGCCAGAACGCCTGTTTTCTACAGGTCGTCCGCGTATCGCTAATTTTCACGTCGGCCTGCCTCACGGGAAAAAAACTTAAAGCGGCCGTGCTAGTTTTCATATGGGTCTCATTACAAGCAGTTTGTCATTTTTTTTTTGTAAAATCAGTGTGTGCACGTATGCGTACCTCAGAAAATAAAATATTCTGGGTATACGGCATATTTCCTAGAAAGGTAGAAAAAAAAATACCACGATGTTCAGCTATAATCCATTCATTGTCACTTCACACTTTTCTGAATATAATTTTTTTTTTACATGACAAAAATGAAAGTCGACATTTGGTAGCCCATTTATATATTGGATACATTAAATCAGTAGCTAAATGTTATCGTAAAATGACACTAGAACACTTGGCACAACATGAAAACCTTTCTGCGATACATTTTGCAGAACGTTGGTTCCTACGCCTCTTGGCCTGTTAAGTACCGAGGCCATTTTAAGAAAGTAAAGCCACTTATGCTCGAGGTGTATAGGGCGAGATCAATCCAAACATCACTGTCAGTTGATATTTGGAACATAAGTTTTCCATCAGTTTTTTTTTTTTTTTTATTTGTTTGCTGTAATTGTCCACGGCCATCATATTGATCCTCCAAGTTTTCACCCCGTACCGATATATGTTAGAGAAATTTGTGCCGGAGCTCTCGTAACATGCGGCGACTGGATTGGAAATGCTGGTCCATTAGCGCGGCCTCCCCAGCACACAAGCCACCGGGATCATTCCTTCCGGGGATTCATGATGTAGAGACCTGCGAAATTCGCGTTTATCTTTCGGTGACAAGATAAGACTCCACTGCCTTACACACAACCGGCTACAGCTCGTGGTTTCAATGGCCGCTGCACCGTGATCAACACGTCACGTATCTGCTGTATATCCTCAGAAGAGATCGGCTACTCCACCGCTGAGTTTACGTTATGGGCCCAAGAGTCTTCCGAGGCAAGCCAAACAATTCTTGGCCAAAGGCTGAAGTCGTTCGAACGCACAGCAACTTTGGAGTTCAGCATGTCCTTAAACGATAACGCGAATTTTGCAGGTCTCTATTCGCGAGGTATCAGATTCGCGGAATTACGGCGAAGTTAAAATATGATGATGATGATGATGATGATGTGAGATGAAAAACTACTGCAGCTGCCCGCATCACAGAGTTCTTTCCTGGCAACTCTTAAAGAGTGACGTCATGAAGCGCGCGTTATGTGACGAAGTCGCTGGCAGCAATTTTCCACAAATTCTGTAGCGTTTCACGTGAGGTTACAGCTTCAATAACACATAAATAATTCTGTATCAGACAGCTTCCTTTCTTCCCAAGAATCCTCCTTTGTAGTTGTCATTGGCGTCCCGTTGTAATCAGTTTTGACTATTTTAATTTTAAAAAGAAACTAAAAAAATATTTGAATGCTTATCTTGAAATTTATTCAGAACAGAAATCGAAGTCGATATTTTGATTACAATTTAAAAATTTAGTTGCTGAAACCTAAAAATATCATGGCCGAAAAAAAAACGAAGTCAACAAAAATCTCTGTTAAGTATCCCTTTGTAAACGATATGTATTCTTTTGTAGAACAGTATTTTAGACTATACCGACACTGGTGTATCTTTTATAAACAGATTGATGTACAGGATGTTGCAAAGAAAAGGCAACTGAAAATTATTGGTGTATTATGTTAAACCAATTTATATGTTTGTATTATATTTTACAGTAGATGCCGCGTGACACCGGATATGCCATGGTGCACCATCCAGGAACGTGAATGATGCGTGTAACATTATGTCGGTTCTGCACTTAAAAAAAAAAAAAAAGAACGCTAAAGTTTAAAACGTCCTTTTTGAAGTTCATTTCCGATTTTTCAATCAAATTAACTCCCCCACTACCGATGCCAGGGAAAGGCTATCATTCCTTAGTCCTTGCAGTTCCATAGCTCCTATCATAATGTTTCACGCATCATGCACGTTCCTGGACGGTGTACGGTGGCATGCCAGGTGTCACACAGCATCTACTGTAACATATGCTACACATAAACATATAAATTGCTTTATATTTTAACATAATGCACCAATAATTTTCTGTTGACATATTTTGCAACATCCTATATTAAAACCCTATAGTCGCCCCTTAAAATTTTGAGGGAACAGAACACACGAGAAGCTAGTTTATTCTGTATTCTACCGCCGTCACAATGCTACCTTATCGCCGGTCGTGACCTTTATTTTTACTATGGTTGCCCCTTAAGGCGCCCGTCTACCGTGATAAGCGAATTGGGTTTCAGTGTGTTTGTAATACACGTTTATAAAAAAAAACTATTTCACGTGTGCATAACCTGTACACGAAAGGAAAAACACTTCAGACAGTGGCGGAATGTAACTTTCAAGAGATCATGCTTACTGCAACAACTGTTATGCTTTTCGACCAGAAAAAAAACACACTTCCAGGCTGCAATAGCTTAAAATATTCTGGATGAATTCCTACGAAATTAGAATAGGGCCCTGTATTGGACGTTGTGACGAACTTATCGCCAGTATAATATGGTCACTGTTGAAATTCCCATAGGTCTACGCACCACAACAAGAAAACTGCACGACAGCGTACAGGTGATGGCGCACTTGATGCCCGTAGCTATGTCGCCCTTATCGCTTCCGCGCTTCTCTGTCTCAAACGTGAAGAAAAAAAACTCCAGGTAGACGGGGCCCTGAACACGTATGCATTTATGAAATTTTTATATTGCGTTTTAAATGACAAATTCAAATGAAACATAGCTAGACTCTATTGCTCACACGAAGTGTTCCCAATTATGATTGTACCGTGCGAATACAGTTACGTTCAAAGACCTGAATTCGTTCCCGATCTAAGCAACATAATCTAGTTTTCACGCTGTGACGTGATAAATGCTAGGATAACAAATAATTTTCGTCAACCACGCAACGTTCTCTGAAAACGTCCAATAATTTACATTTTACACTTTTGATGTATACAAACGGCGAAGACATATGTGCGACACTGGGATGCACAATAATAACCACACTCGCCTCTGCGTGAAACACAATGAAATGGCGAGGAGTCTTTCCGATATGATGCCTATAAACTTCATAAGGACGAAAGATTATACAACATTTCAGTGCATTCCCGACATATTATTAGCAGATATTGTCTTTAAACAATGTGCCCCGTTTGCCGCAGAACCCAGAGCACAACCTCAACCCAGCCCTCCTGGTCTAAAACTCACAAAACATGATCAGGAAAGGGATGGGTTTTCCAATATAATTATCACACAAAACATCAGTAGGTTTGGTTTATTTGTTAGACTAATAGTACTGTCGACCTTGTCCTGAAATTGGGAAAAGGGTTCCACCACTCCACAAAAACTCATAAAGTTCAATTCTAGCTTTTACTAGCCTTTTTCATGAAAACCGACAAGCAGCAAAATTTTAACAAACAATGGTGTGTTTAACAAGCACAGAGCCTCCAGATCATTACTTAGAGAACAATTCTTGCAAAAATGAAAACTCTCAAGTCACACTCCACACTCCTCTACCAAAAATGGCCCCAAATTACACATTTAACAAAGAACACTAACAATCTCCCAATACTTTGTTCTAAACAAACATGGCGGGTATCAAGCTTCAATCGCTGCCCGTAGTATCATTTGAAGAACGCCTCTTTGACTTTAAACTACAATACACTGCAATACATGAGCCTGTATTACTCTTGAACACTCCAGCCAACAAAATGGCGTCTAAAAACTATCAAAAAGTACAACCCTCACACCTTTATTTAAAAACGCTCATGGGCCTTAAACCTCTTTGCAATACCATAACAATTTATTCCAGGCGTCCGCAGTCTCTTTTAAAACGCTTCTAAAATAATGTTTTAAAAAATCTTTCAAAAAAAGTAAAAAAAAAGTAAAAAAAAAAAAAAAAAAACATGGCTATATATGATCCAAACCAACACACACACACACAAAATCACCTATTTCCTTTCTTTTGAAATAGCTAGAATCTTTGAAACACTTAAACGGAAAAACCCTTTACATTTTCATGGGTAAATAAAAATTAACGACAGTTACAATTTTATAATTTCTGAACTTCGGAGACGCCCGCTAGAGGTAAATGGTCTCCAAAACTTTTCCCCTTTTTAATGTTTTAACACTACTTCCATTACGAATCAGTATCCGCCTTGAATAAACACACCACATGCACACTCACAGTCATCCAAAATATCTCGCAGCAATGCAACATTCTGATCCAACCAGGCCTGAGGATATGCTCCTCGCCAAACTCAACAAAGTCGTGGCATTGCCCTGGATCTCCAAACATTCACCTCGACCAGCCGAGAGGTGCCTAGGGATATGATCTCCATCAAACTCCGGCATCGCCCCCTCGACGTCACTGGCTAGCAAATAACACCAAATAGTGGAGGAGCAGGCAAGGGATATTGTACCTTCATTACAACTACAGTGGCGGTGCTTCCTCTCCTCCACCAATACACTCACAGTCCACACACCAATACACACAGCACACCATACGAACAGGCTGTTACAAGAATTACTCAAAGATGGAAAAAAATATTTTATCCCAGCAAAATCCCTTTATAAAATACACTAAACCCGTCTTCTTTCTACACTGCCCTATTCTCTTCCAAACTGCGCTGCCGGCGCGGTCTAAACGAAATCCAACAAAGTTCCAGAAAGCCTCTTGGTTACACTATTCACCATAGACCGGAAAAACGGACGGAAAATTTACAAAATATACCTGAACATTTTTATCGACCCGAAAGAGGTTCGAAACCAAATTTCTCAAAGTCACTTTAACTAGGCGCACTACTTTACAAACATCGCTTCAACGAAACTCCCCCATTTCACCATTTTCACAAAAAATCACATTTCACTTAAACTCCGTCGTAAAAATTCACACAGCGGTATAAAATGTGTGCCAAATCGAGGTAAAGTCCGGTCATTTTCCCTAACACTGGGTGAAAGAATTAATTTATCCAATATAAGAGTAACCTCAGCTAAAATGGCCAAGCCCCGCCCAACCCCGTCAAGTCCAACTGCCTCCACAAAACGGTTTAGTCCAATCCGCGCCACAAGGGGAAAATAGACAAACACCGACAGTCACAAGAAGTTTTCTACGTTCCACATGGTACGCATCATTTTCAAGCTAAGTCCAAGTGGCCCGTAAAAACGACTAAGTCTTTCCGACTCACCCAGCGAAAAAAAATCTCAAAGTACAATAACCGCAGAAAAATCGGCTAAGTCCCGAGTCCTCGCATTCTCAGGCCAAGTCCGAAGCAACATCGGAAATTTCACAAGTCCCACACTTGGCTCCGTCGCAGGTAGCGAAGTCCCCTCGCACACAAGTTGTATACTTATCCGTCGAACAGCCGCAGATTCCTTAGCTCCTCAGCTTTCGGGCGGCACCACTCGCCCTTGCGCAAACACCTCATGCAAATGAGCACATCAAGTTTCGTGCAATTTTTCGCAGATACGTGTTTGACCATGTCACAATTAAGAGAGGTAAAATAGCTAGGCCTACACAATCATTCTCTTAAACACTTGACGTTCACGTTAGAATTTAATTTAAACTGATGTAAAAGAAGGAATTTGTATTCTGACAAGTGCTTCTTTAAACGTAATAGTTACTCACACAGTTGAGCCAATGAGAAGAGTTATTGCCCTTCTGCTGCACACGCCGCAGCCAATTATAAATTACCGACATGTCAGCAGCTGCGAACAGTATTACAGTATTAGGCACTGGAAAACTATGCCCCTTTTTGCACTTGTTCCTGATTGCGTACAGCACCCATCATAATTTTACCTGTTCTACAGCATACCGTTACATAAACGAGAATACTCGAGATTAAGCCTGAGGATGAAACAGACAGATTTTTGTCTTCTGTGCATTGAGTTAAAGATATTTGGGCGGCTCTCAACATTGTGGTATTGAGAGCCGATGAGGGTGAAGCGATGTGAGAATGGGGCAGTGCCTGAATGCAAGGGCGGATGAAAAGGGAGATCCCCGAGAAAACCCGCCGACCAGCAGCATCATCCGAAGGCAACCCGGCCAGGAATCGAACCCCGTTAGCCTTGATGGTGGGGGGGGGGGCGAGTGGTCTAACCACTAAACCACCACGCCCCCCTTCTTCTGTGCATATTCACAACCTTGCCTGTTTCACTGCCAGTGCAAATTATAGGGAACCCACCCTTATAGTAAAAAGGTCTTGAACGTGTCAGTGGATGAATCGTTCATTCTTGTATTTCGCGCTTATGCCGAACAACGAAGAGGTGATAGGACCTTGCTCTTATCTACTGCTGAAGAGCTCTACTGTAAGATTAGGGTGAAAGTATTTGCAAAGAGACGCGCGCAACTGATTTCCTGTTCTTCGACCTTTCGTGGAGGTAAGAAAAGGTAAGAAATCACTCGTGGTTGTTTTTCACTGTATTCTTATCTTCATAGTTATTATTTATCAGATAAATAATACAATTTGCAATATTCAAGAACAGCGAATCATGCACGGAAGCAACGCAGACAGTAACGTTTTTAATCTATTTTACTTTCGTCGACATTTCCAGTGAGTGTCGCCGACTATATTTTTTCAAACGTTTAGTGTCGATCGAGCGAATCGGATCGGTGTTGCTAGGGTGAACTCTAAATCGGAATCAGTAATTTTTTACTGATTGTCAGGTGAAACTGCTCCATCCGGAGTCAGTAGAAAAGGAAAACTATTAATCTCTTCATTTAAATGAAACCCACTAACACAAACAGTAGAAAATCAGTTATTTATCGTCGATTATTAAAAACCACAAGGATTTAAAACCGCCTATTACGGCTCGAAATAAATTAAGTACAATTGTTTTGTCACAAAACAAAATTATTACATGTAGAAGGAAATTTCGGAAGTGGTTGGTACCGAACCGCCACCCCAAAACACAACACATTTCTTGTTTCTTTTGGCTGACGTTCTGCCAACTCTGCTACTTTGCCACTGAGATAAACGGTCTCGCATTTCCGTAGTAACATAACCTTACAATGGAAAACGGCTGTAGGTTTCATAATGCGAAAGTACTTTATGATGTCGAAATATACACCATATTATGCGTACGTATTTACATGTCTTTGTAAGGCTCGAAAGTCATTCTAAGTTAAGATTATTTCAGATTGTGAGCTTTAAAAGAGAAATATAGTGGTTTTAACGGTGTTGTCGGCGTTTTCTATGTATCTGCCATTTTACAATGCAACGAGATTTTACAGAATGAAACTGTTATTTTGAAGAGACAGATTGACTAGTAATAACGGTGTTTAAGTTTAAATCTGTAGTGTCTCCTTGCATTGTGAAATGGCAGATACTAGTAACATCGATAACCTCCCACATTGAAACCACTATATCTTTTAAAGCCCAGAATCCGAACTAAACCAAAGATAGATCGACTTTCGAACTTTGAAAAGACATGTACTCGCATTAACCAACTACAAATAACGTTTTTCTACTGCTTGAATTAGTAGATTTCTTTTAACTGATGAATTAGTGATATTTTTTCTACAGACTCCGGATGGAGCAGTTTCAACTGACAATCGGTAAAAAAAAAAAAAAACTGATTCCGATTTAGAGTGTGAATGTCATCAATTTGAACGTCCTTTATCGTGAGAAATACTGACGTGGTATTTTATTTTTCCGTTACCATATGCGCAAGTAGGGAAAGCATCGCAAATTTCAAGTGAGGTGAATATGCAAATCTCAGTGAACGCCGCGAATGACAAACAGGCTTCTCAGTAAACGAGCAGCAGCTGCTATATATGGCCTACCATTGCCGTGCTTTGGACAGCGTCGTGCCCGCGGAGTGTTGGCGGAACTGAACAAGGATGGCCAAACAATGTTTTCAAATGAACAGGAACTAGCATTGAATATATTTTAAAATCTTACTTCACAAGTGCGATTATTTCCCAGTATTTGCTGCTGACCGAGTCACCGTATTCGATGCCGCTGTTACATTTCAGTACGAATCCACATGCGTCGCAATTACAGTCGTTACATTTCAGTAGGACTCGCAGTTGTTACCCTTCAATGAAATTATTACGCCGAAATTCTCAGCTTCACGATATCTTTATTACCTCGTTCGTCTTCTCAAATAAAATGTAATAAATATTAATTGACTAATGTTCTCAATCATAGTAATAAATAAATTCAATTAACAATGAATAAAATTCGAACGTATTTCAGCAATTTCAGCAGTATTCATATTTTAAAATGTCACAATCATTACACTAAAAAACCCACCACACTGTGGTGAGAATTGCTTCTAAAGAAAATTTTTGTTCTATTTTACAATTTCCTTAATTATGTTGTCTCATGTCCTCTGATTGGCTGTCGCCTGACCATGACACATTTCTCAGCCTATCAGCAATGGTGAGACAAGAGACAACCAGGATAGTCTTATGTTTAAATACACATTTAATTGCTTCATACCCTCTGGTAAAGAACGAAAAATAACAAACAGTAATATTGAATACTGGCTATAAACCAATGACGTTCTATGTAAATAAATATTAAAGTAAACCACATATTATACTGGCAACTCATATATTAAAACGCTACTTGGAAAGATATCAAAATAAATGAGAAAATAAGCAAGTGCTATTTCATTATATATATATATATATATATAATATATATATATATATATATATATATATATATATATATATATATATATATATATACACGCCTAAATGTAAATATAACCCCGAATATCTGCAATGTTACAACCCTATTCACCATTAACGTCGGGAAATTAGGGTAAATTGCTGTACGTGAGATATGATCTCATTCCCTAGAAAGTATTAAATTACTCGCGCGAATGCTAACTGTAGCTTACAGATTAAATTTTAAATTCATATCATTGTAATTAGTTTAAGTTTTTAATTTTTTTTAGTTATTGATGGTTTTGCGTTTCGTGACTCGTATCAGACCATTTTACTTATGTCATAAAAATATGTTGACTGATTATAATATGTTCTAGTTGTATTTCAGCTACCTACGTTAGAATAAGTGTACAGACATACCAGAACACTAACTTAAAACAGTGTTTTAACCTCGACCTAACATAACCACGCCACTTTTGACGGTGGTATTGGCAGAAAAACCGTACAATATTGGAACACGGAGGATGTCTACTGGCCAGGCCGCATGCGAATTCACCCCACTTCCTCTCTACACTCGGGGTGTATTAACTCCCAAACTCACACGTTAATTATCCATTCCAGCTGTTGCAAAAGAGGAGGTTCTTGTTTTAGAAAGTGCATAACAAATCCTTGTAATAACACGCACGACGGCACCAGCGAAAATAATTTTTGATCGATTTATGGCGCAGGCCGTAAACACTTACACAATTTTGCAGCAGCCAGCAGAATCGACCAGGAAATAGGCTCTGTGTGCACTGATGCCAGCCTCGGGCACCGTGCAGCGCCAACTATGATGTTCCCTAGTCTGCAACGTGTCAGGCGCGAACAAGTAAACTCGGGATCATCGTATGTCAAGGGGGTTAAGGGGCGAGTTACACAAGTATCCCGGGTGACTCACTGGGAAAGAACGCCGCAAGTCTCCCTTGCTACGTGTCTTAACTCGGCAAGTCACGAAAAGTTGGCCGAAGTAAAAATAAAAAATTGCAATCAGGCATTCACCAATCAAATCCTTCCTTACCCAGTATGAACTCTTCCTACTCGCTCTCTGAAACTTTCCATAATCTCTGCCGACACGCTCAATTTATCAACTTCGGCGTCATGTCTCCTTTCTTAGAAAGAACCCCCGAAAAATTCCTTGGAATGCTACAAGTTTAAGGTACTTCACGGACTATATGCTATGTTGCTGGTTGACGTTGAATTCAGCGTTATTGAAATTATGCTTTTGAAACCCTTCTGTCCATATCTTCATGTATTAAAACGTGTAACAAAAATTAGAATCCTTAACAGTGAAGTTAGCAGCTGATTCCGAAAAATTCTTGTGTCTAAAAGTCTCATTTGAAACATAATGTTTAACTTATTTGTAACATTAATTGGTTTATTTCCGTTTTACGCGAAATCTAGAAAGAATTGACTTAGTATCGGCACACAAAAATTCTAAGAATTTTTTCGCATTCAGCTGAAACGGAACTGAAATTTTGTTATAAGATCCTTCAATATGTTGAGTTATATTTGTGGCGGATGGATACACAACCAACTGGAAGAAGGATCTGAAGAGCGCTTTCAAAAGTAGTTCTGCATACTCATATCCGTTTAGCGTACATAAACTGGTTTTCGTATGAATAAAAGGTGATTTATAATTCAAGGTGGTTCTAAAATTAACATCGTGTAGAAAAAATGTTTCATTTCTGCTCATATATATATATATATATTAAAGCCTATTAAAATAATTCAACGAAGACGATAATGCACAGCACTAAGCTCCATATCCGTGTGACTCTTGCACTGTGATCTTAATGGATTACACTGAAAAGTCAAAAATGTATACAGTACTTTTTAATTGCTCAACGCCATTAGCAGTCACATTGTCTGAGTCTTTTTTCGTCGGTCGCTTTTGACAACCAACAACGGGTGGTAATTAATATTAAATGCACACAAAACTGTCTTCGCAAGCTAGGAGCTCAGTAAAATGATATTTACGAAAATTATCAGGAAAATTAAACACACGAAATATTGAGACATAATATTTAACATCTCCATAGCTATTTTAATTCCCCGGTGCCCTAACAACAAGCACGTATTTATAGTTGGTGAGTGAGTGCGCAAAGAGATATGGGCGGCTCTTAACACTGATGTCTTGAGAGTCGACGTGTGCGAAGCGAGGTGCGGTATGGAGTAGCGTCGGAATGAAGGGGCAAGGGGAAATAGGAGATCCCCGAGAAAACTCTCACCGACCTGTGGCGTCTTCCGGTACTCTTCCCTACATGCGAAAATCTGCGAGCGAAGCCCACCGGAAATCGAACCCGGTTTACGTAGGTGGGAAGCGAGTAGTCTAACCACTATAATTCCGCGACCCCATTAAAATTAGAAATTTTCTTAGAACTAACATAAATATTACTTCAGCAGAGCTGCTAATAATATAAGTGGGTAGGACAGAGACAGCATGTTTGCTTCAATTGTTCGATCAAGCCATGCATATCTCAAGTAACAATTCCTAGTTTATTTATTAATTATATTTTTGTAAAATCAGTGTTTGCGCGTACGCATATCTGAGTATATGAAATGTTCCGGGAATACGACATATTTCCTAGAATGATAAAAATAAAAGTGTGATACACAGATGCCAATTATTACTTTTATCCTATTAAATACGTATAATTACACCTAATTACCCTCTACTAGTCTCGAACCAAGGATTTACTGACTCCTTAATCCTTCTTGTCCAACCCTACACCACCCTTTTTCCGTCCTCCAACCTCCAGACTCCACGAAAAATTTCTTCGAATGTCTCTTTGGCGCTTTGTCCACCAGAAGGGTATCCCCACAAGCTACAGCCAATCACAGCACACCTCAGAAGGGGCAGGAGAACGTCAGCCCACCCACAACACAACTCCTATAGGGGCGAGAGGGGATGATCTTGTTTCCCAGATTAAAGGATGCCTCCAATTAGTATTCCTCTCTCCAGGACCCCTGCGAAGGTTCATGAAATTGCACCCAGGCCACTATTGTCTCCCAAATATCGTGAAAGTCCTATGCTCCCCCTACCTTCGCAGTGTCCTTGGAAACGAGAAAAGTACGAAGTGACATCTGTAGTTTATTCGGATGGGTTATACCGCAAATAAGATCGTACCTTTGCTGATTTGCTTTGCGGGAAATTTAACTTCCCATGTATGCATAACGAAATCTTGGGAAGACCGTTCTCAAAGATTCCTTGGAGACATGAAGGCGTTAAACTTCTTTTTATAGGAATTCCCTAAAATTTAAATTTTCTTACGGAAGGCATATAATTTCTTGTGTAAAACGATAATTTTGTTTTATATATTTCCTCATTTGTAAACACAGTAGTTCTCATTAGTAAGTTGCCACGGGCAGGTTTATTGCAAAACGAGTAGTAAATAACATAACATTTACTCACAATCCCTCAATTCCTTAGTCCGATTTGTTACGGTGGTGTTATACATCTAAATCGAGTTCAGTGTGTTTGTATTTCCACGTCATTTACGACAGGGAAAATTACGATCGATTCCTGTGGCAATACGTTTGTTTTGTTACGTACGAACAATAAAAAGAAAGTCGAGAGTTCATTGAAAGTCATTCATTTGGTATCATCCGCAAATGAGACCTGACAGACACAAACGAATTAGTGCCAGCGATGTTATGAAACGAAAAAAGAAAAAGACAAGACAAGATTAATTGTTTTTAGTTAGAAACAAAGGTTTGCAAACGGATATCTCGGAAATTTTACACGAAAGGAAGCTAAATAAAAAAAAAACTGAATAATAACCTACCTTTCTAAAAAGATAACGACAGATTTTAATGAAGTGTGTATAATTCAGTGTTTACACTTTTAGACACGTACAAATAATGAACGCACAGTAATGAGATATTCTTCATTGAAGAATTACACTAATAGATATTTCAAAACGTCAGTGAAACTGCATAAGGAAATGTTTTAGTAATTTTAAAAAAATGCTGGAAATAAGGAAATTCTTGCATATTTTTTTATTTGTAGCTTCCCCACAATTTTTGGGAAATAGTATCGTTGAACACACCTTAAGATGAATTAAGACCAGGCATTTGAGTTGTTCCTGTTAAATTTTCTGACAAACTATTAGATTTAGTTTATTAGCAAGTTACATTACAAAAACAGTAAAGTTTTGACTGACATGTGATTTAGGATAAATCATACTATTAAAAAAAATTGTATCTGAGGAAAAGGTAGCGACAGATAATGTCTCAAGTTGAACTGTTAGTACTGTTATCTGAATCAGTGAGAATTTCACTGTTTCAAACAGCAAACAGTACCTGACTGATTCAACAGTCACTTGAATTTAACTGATGAATCAGTAGAAAAATGCCAGTTTTCCTTCAGTTATGACTTCAGTCACACTTTCCACTGATTCATCAGACATTTTTTTCACTGTTTTTCAGTGCTTTGTTTTTTTACTGATAGATCGGTTGAACAGCGTTAAAAAAAAGGCCGTCAAACAACATTTAAAAATGGCCGCTAAACAACATGAATCAAGTGAAATAAGGACGAATAAACTAATAAAACCACTACAAAATACTTTCTAAAGCGAGTTTCATTTTTCAAAACACCATTTTGCGAGGTAATGTGAACATTCAACCTTTCATTCCGTTTTTACGTCCGTCATTTCGTTTTCATGTAATCAACACAGCGCTCTGTTTAAAGGTTTAAACTGCATATAATGTGGCGAAGAGAGTGCAGCCTACTATTTGTTTTAACAATCTTAATGGTACCAACTAAACAAAAAAATAAAAGTAAGGGCATACAATTCAAAACTACGCGCTCTGGATAAATAGTTATAATACATTTATTATCCTCTTACTTGTGAACTTGGATTGGTAGCGCAGATGGTGAAGTAATGGCCTTGAGCAAAATGAAAAGGGCGTGGTAGTTCAATCCCGGCCACCTCCGAAAATTTTTCTGCTCTTTTAAATTACGGTTAATTGCGCAATATAAATAGTAAACTATCGAAAATATGTCTATTTCTAGTAATTATTTAACTAGATTGAATAAAACAATATTTAACACGCCACAGCAGTTGGCCGTTACTTATTCAGTCAGTGAAATTGTTTCAAGTCACTAATTCAATCAGTAAAAATTTTTCATTAAAACGATCAGTGGTTTTCCACAAATTCGAGTAGTTGAATTTTACTGTGCATCAGTGGTTTTCCACCTATTCGAATTCAGATTGTGTAGTAGAACTATAAAAAACCACATTTCTACGTGGTGGGCGCCCTAAAGGGGGAGTGGTAGATATGTGCCGATGTCTAGTTATGCGAATTTAAGTTTATAATATTACAGGTAAGGTCAAAGTATTTCATGCAAAAATAATTTTAAAATTATACGCAATAAAATTTTGGAATATTGAAGAAAACAATGTTTTTTTTAGTTTCGTTATAAAAAGCTATATAAACAACACTGCTGTTTATTGCTTAGCGAAAAAAAAAATGTTATAGGTTTATATAAGATATAAACTCTGCCAAGACATAAACGTTTTACTTGTAGGAAGTTGTAATATGCACATAAATAATTTCAATAATCACTCCACGTGGCAGCTTTCAATCTGCCAAAGACTACATTATTCAAATGTGTTTTTTCGTATGTTAATTTTTGTAAAGTTTGAAAGTGACCTCGCTGCGGCATTCTACCATGTTTCTAGAAAACATAAAAGCTGCCAAATTATTTATTTGTGTGGCCGTTAACGAACACTAAGCTGTGCAATTAAACCATCAACGATAAAGTCGCGGCTTTCATACAGTTTGCCGTAAAGATAGCTATGTTTACTGCTGCACTCTGCATGACACAACGGAACTACAAGGACTATGCTCGTGATGTCTACGAACAGCGTTGCCGGCTCTGGTTGCCAGCTCGCTTTCGAGCGTCCCCTGCCACAGGGTTATGCTGATGTAATCTGACAGGCTACGAGGTGAAATATTTAATTTTAATTTACAATGTGCATCTCGGCAAACTCACCTAACTTAATTTACGTATTCGCGTGTGGCTATGACAGTAAAAAACCGAGCAGTGCTTGGCCACTAAATAGAGCACAGCCTAAAACCGACCCAGTTGAAAAACTGTAAGCTAACATTGGTTTCAGATCACGTTCGTACTCTACAAAGTAGAGTTAATTATAATATGGTCTCTGCAACTTGTTTACGAAAGAAAGTGACTAAGTATTGGCAAGAACGTGCAGCAGAAGCTCTAATACGTAGAGCAAATAATTATTATTTGCTACTTAATATTGTTTGTATTTGTTACCTAGAATAAAAATTCTCCGTTATTTAAAATAAACTAATGCTGTGACGTCAGCAATATTATGGTGGTGTACTAGGAAGCGATAATCCCGATCTTCTGAAACAGTAAATTGGCTTTTCTAAAGTTGAAGTGACAATCTTCTGGCAGAGTTTGCACACAGAATGCTTCCCTTTTATTTTTTATATCTAATGGATTCAGTATTTGTACTATATACCACAAATCCTGCAAATCAGAATTGCTTTCGAATTATGACAAACAGAAAATATACTGTCATATATTTGACACAGCATACACCAATACCAGTGGCCGTAACGAGGGAGGGGGGGGGGGCTGTGGTTGTTGTAGCATCCCCCTTCCCTTTTTTTACCATGCGGATATCAACTATTAGAATTAAAATTATAAATAAGCCTTTTATTTCGATAAAATCATAATTGCTGTAAACTATGATGCCTGTTATTAGGCTATATTAAGTACCTTAACTATATTTCTAATAATTCAGGGAAAATCCAGGGAATTTCATATGACAGGGAAACGTTAGGGATATGTGAGGGAATTTTCCCCTAGGTCAGGGGAAATGTAAATAACTGCTACTCTACAAAACTTGTTAGTAGTGTGAATACAGGATGATGTAATTATGAGCATACTAGCTTTTACCCGCTGCTTCGTGTGCGGCCCCACTATTGGGTTCTCTACCCACTGCGCTACTGCGGCCTCACTATAGGGTTATCTACCCACTGAGCTACTGCGGCCCCACTATCGGTTTCTCTAACCACTTTACTACTGCGGCCCCACTATAAGGTTCTCTACCCACTGGGCTACTGCGGCCCCACTATCGGGTTCTCTACCCGACAGAGCAAAGGCAAGAAAAGAAAGGATGCATTTTTAACACCACTTTTTTAATTCAGTAATCCTAAGGAAAGTTTAATCCAGTACCTATGTACATCCCTAATCGTCATTTGTTGGAACCGTTTGAGATATTTTCCTGGGATAAAAAGTAGGCTATGTCACTCTCTGGACCTCCAACTATGTCTGTGCAAAAAAATCACGTAGATCCGTTGCTCCATTTCGACGTGAAAGAAGGACAAACTAACTAACTAACTAACACACTTTCGCATCTATATAGTAGTACGGATGCCTTTTTTAATATCCAACTTTAAGATTGTGAACTAGCAATGATACAACTTTGCCAAGTGTTACAGGGACGACACATAAAAAATAAAGTATTTGCGTGTTTGTAATGGGCACGCCAGACAAGTCAATAGCGGAAGTCGCGAGAAATGTTAGCAAGCTGAATAAAAGATTGGCACTGCTGGATTGATGTGTTGTAGTATAATTTAATTCGAATTCAATAATAATTTTTTTTTTCTGTCAGTGTTAGAAAAATATGATACTTGAAGGTTTTGGTTTTGAAAACAGGACAGGGATTCTAGTAAGATTCCGTCCGGAAGACAGGGGAAACTATGGAATTCCAAAATATAATTTCGGTAGACACCCTGGTCTTAACATATACGTCAGCACCACTAATGCCATTATAACTTCCCTCCCTTCCTTTAGTCAGTGCAACCCCACTCTTGAGAAATTTCTGCCTACGCCACTGAATCGATAGTAGAAACTCTCTTCATACAGAATGAATTACGAAATGTATTTTAAAAATATTTTAATTCAAGTACACATTTGTATTTTCATGACTACTTTAAAACCTGAAATAATATCCAAGTGGATTTTAAATCACTAAAGTGAGTCTTGATTGGAACCTTTATCTAGATTCATACTACACGGTTGATATTCACATTTGCAAATAACTCTTTGGATGGATATATTATTTATGTAATGTGGGGAAATATTATAAATTTAATACAGACACCCAACTGTAACAAAGCGTGAAAGTAAAATTAACATCACGTATTTCATCTTATGTATGTACAGTATATTGATTCAGAAATGTTTAATCGGCCCAATGTCTGTATTCACTGCTTAGCGGAGATGCCAACTTTTCGCAAAAAAATATCGTGATTCGTTGTATTTCCAAAATACTTAAACGTAGATTCTCTTTCATAACTGGATGATTTTAACTGGTTCTGGTTTTAAGCGTCTGCTAGTGAATTACAAATGTTTACTCCTAGATTAACGTAAAATGTAGTTAGCTTGGTCCAGTAACAAATATTTTCTTATCAAGACAAATATCTAATAAACAAAGTAACACTGAAGTAGCGCACATATGATATCGAACTGTATATGGCCGGAATACTTTTCACAAAAATCAGGTGACCCTACTCATTAGACATTGAAAGCACGCGTAAGACATCCTAAAATAGATTCGCGTTTTCAGAACGTTTCTATATTGTTTAACACACTGCACATTTGTAGGCCAGATATTTCGACAAACTCTTGACACAACCAAGTAATTGTTAAGTACATTAATATAAATATTACGTGCATTAAAGTTATAAATGCCATAATCGAACCAGACATCTCAAGTTGCGATATCACTTTGCGAGAATCATTATATTCCTGTGTTATAGTTTAAAAACTGCAAGTAAGTTATCGCTGGATTCATAGTCAACACAAATAAGTTTCTTATATAAATAATAAGCATAATTTCCCCAACATGGGTGCAGTTAATTTTTAAATAATCCTTCAAAGGCTTTGATGGTAGGTCGGACTAGTCGCCTCGTTGAAAGCAATATCATCAGAGGTGAAACCAGAAACATATGCAACAGTAGTGAGACTATTACAAATGCACACGTGCCTTACCCGGGACTCGAACACAGAAAACCTCGTACGACAAGTTAGTGTGCAATCAAACTGCATTCATTACGAGGGTCGGATTCGAGCATCAAATTCGAATTTAATCAGTCTAATGTTTCGAATGACAGGGTTCAGCAAACTAAAATATTTACTGGGGCATCATTTTTGAAAATACGTGACTGGGCCACTTAAAACACTCTAAGTTTGCATGGCCTGCCATTGCACCACTTGTGTGCAGAATTTGGTCAATGTCGGCTGATTAGTCCCTGGGATGCGACATAAAACCGCCATGTATTTCATGTGACGATCTTCACAAATGGACAAAAATGTTGTGTGTTAGCACATTCCATGATTGTATACCACCAGTATACAAAGTAATGCTAAAACCAATTGCAAAAATTCGTTGATATAGCACACTAACTTAAAATGTATTTATAATCACCATTCTGAACATGTAGGTCACACTGAAAATTACTTATAGTTATGCCCTACCACAGTATCAGTTCTTCGCTCAATTTTGGTACGAATGGGTTGATTTTTCCAGAGGTATGAAAAAAAAAATTAAATTTTTATTGTGGGGCTGACTTACAAAATGGCAGAAAAATGAAGCTCTGTATAGACAAATTTGATCGTTGTAATTGATAGTGACATCATACAAAGTTAAGTTGGAAAATGGTTCGTTAGTAAAATATACTAAGCTGCAATATTTACAGAGCCGCCATTTTGGAATAAGAGCCTGACATACTTAAAACATAGCAGTTTACACCACCTACTGCAGTGCAAACTGTTTGGCCAATATGGTTGAAATCGCTCAATTGTTTCCCGAGATATTGCACAAAAAAAATTATTTATTCATGTGGCGCTATATTGCAAAATGACGTACAAAATATGCTCCGTGTAGACACCGTTGATAGTTGTAATATCTACAGCCTGCATACAAATAAGTTAGAACTGATTACATGATTTCGACGGCATAACATTCTAAGCTAAACTAACTATATGGCCGCCATATAGAAAATAAGATTCTGAGATGCCTGAAACAAATAAGTGAACATCATCTGCAGTAGTACTAATTGTTTGCCAAATTTCGTATGAATCAGCTTATTTTTCATCGAGATATGGCATAACAACATTTTTTCTTCATGTGTCACTAACTTACAAACTGGCCGACAAATATGGCTATGTGTTGGCACATTGATACTTGTAGTAGACACTTTCAGCATACAAAATTTGGTTGAAATTGGTTGACTGGTATGGTTGTTATCTATACTAATAATATTTTTAAGAGGTGAAGTGAGTTTGTTTGTTTACATGTAACGGCTAATCTCGGAAACTACAGGGCCGATTCTTAAAATTCGTATTAAAATACCTGAATATATGTTATTACGTTTGAAGGTACAACAGTTGTATAGAATTATATATGTAATCTTAAAAAAAAAAACATATTATTCAATTAGAATGAAACATATTTATAACTGTATTTTGTACTGGTTTACACGGGGTTCGAAAGTTTCGAGACATGAATAACCAGCACAATAAATTTAGTTTACTCTCAATGGCGCGAGCCGAGGAACCACCTCGCAAATTTGTATGTGCAAATATACGCATACCGATACTCCAGAATGTAATGCAAATTTACACACACACACGGTCATTGTAAAATTGCACAATTGAAGACTTACAACTATACTGATGTTGGGTGTTTATGCAACGAATATGTAGCAGTAAAAATACATGACTTAAGGTTTACACAGTGAGTAGATGAATTTTTACGCATACTTCAAAATGTGTAAGTTAACACCAACGTTGTGTTTATTAAGTCATACATTCATTTATTTTCACGAAAGACATGTAGTACTCTCTGTATTTTTTAAGAACATTTCTGTAAAATTACACGTACAATAGTTGTATTTACAAATTACGCACACAAAATGTAAAATTACCAAAAATTTGTATGCGTAAATTTACACATATTTTTTACAGTGTCGTTAAACCCTGTTGAAAACGTTAAACTTAACCATATCATAAGCTGTTCACGGTAAAATTAGCACTTTTGAAAGCCCTGCTTAAGATATAATTGTATGCACGGTGTGTAGTCTTACAGCCTATGTAAAATTAACATTATCATAGACCTCGTCCCTTTATTCATGCACCGGTCAAGTGAAACTGTGAAATTATTAGAAAAGCAACTAATTAAAAATCTGCTCATTTCTACACTTTAAAGCATTACGTAAATCAGAAAGGGGAATTAATAATTCAAGTTATCACAAATGGTTACCTAACCCTTTTTATTCGACGTTAAGACATGGAACTATTTTCCTTCTAACGTTGCCAACTTTACTGGGCGCATGTTACTCAGTGCGCCAGTAAAATATATGCAGGTAAGAGCAGTGACTTTTTTCTAAGGTTAATTTCAAAAGTCCTCACTTTAACGTGAACAGCCTTAACACCTCACAGTGGGCACATTTACTTACACTTAATGCATACAGCATTTTTTGGAGGAATTAGCACAGCCAATATTTTTTTTGTGCTGAGCACAAAATTATTTTGTAGCGATCACAAAAATTATTCTGAATCCATCACAAAGGAATAGGCTGTGTGGATCTTCACAAATTATTTTGCAGTAGCCAGATTTATGTAGGTATTTATTAATTTTCGATACACTTATCTGCTTCACCACAAACACTTCGCTGAAGTTGTTTAGCATTTTTATCACTTTCTGTTTTCGTAAATAAAATGTAAAAACTTCCCTACTAATACAATGTTTAAAGAAACTCCAATCATGATATTACGCCGAATTACACATAGATCAAAGTCATCGATATACACGACAGTATGTTCCGGCTTAGTTTTCCGTCGTTTACCCGGCGAGTGCAAGCTACCGCCCTCCCCACTGTTATCTAGTTCTTTCTGTTCCTTCCGTATCTTTTTAATTAACGTCTGCGACACTCCAGAGCAGTCTGCAGCTCTTGCTGTCGCCTGGTTCACTGTGAAAGCATAACGTTGTTGTTTCGCCTCTTCATCACACTTCGCAATTGTATTGCTTGGGATTCTCCGGCCCTCAGAACGCACGGCAGTGTTTTTCTGCCGGACAGACATAACACTCGCAGCGGCAATGTTCACTACACTTCGGAGCTAAATGTGTTACTGCGGAGCTAAATGTGTTACTGCGGATAGTACATGCGTATCCAAGCTCCCCACTCCCCGCTGTTCCTCTTTGGCATGTCTTCCCCTTTCCTCATACCACGCGGTCAAAGAGCTGGCGCGCGGACAGTAGCATACCTGACACAGACCTTTCAAGTTTGAATATTTCAATCCATTCTTTTCGACTTATTTCGGCGCAATAAATTTAGAATATAACACCAGTTAATAAATTTTCTTCAGCATCGTAAAACTCCCACGTAGTTCCGAAATTGCGATAGTACGAATATGTACTTTTCGCCGGTTATTTGAATCTGTCCAAAAGAACTTCCGGATTATCAGCATTGCCTTTGAGCGGGAGCAACATTATAAAGACGTACTTAATATGCGAGTTAGAAAATGTTCAAATACACGTAACATGAATAAAATATTATTCAGTTTGCTCGATTCAGTAATGGTCCCGAGCTTCAAGCCACTATATGGGTCGTTCGGCCAACCTACATTTAACTTCGGCCGAAGTAGAAATTCAGAACACATACAAAATGAAGTCACGCGAGGTACAACGAAAAATATGACGTGGAAATCTGTTTATGACCGATTTTTTTTTTCTAGTTTCTCTTTTGGAATTCACGGCAGTGACAAATGCATCAGTCAACACATAAACGCCAGATTGTTATACAACATTCGGAAAACGGTATTTGATATAATTTTAATCAGTTTCCGTCACCTCTCTCCCTTTACTGCCCCCCCCCCCCCCCGGGGGAAACGGCAACCGTATTACTACTACGAACGATAATTTTGGGAAGCGCCACAACCTTACAAGAAGAGACTTAAATCTCACCTACGCAGGGAAATGTATTCTCGGTTATGGGTGGAATGGTAACTTGAGAACCTATTACAATGAACAAACAGTTTTTTTGGTTACCAAATAAGTTTTATTGGTGACCACAAAATTATTTTTTCAACATAGACACGACAAAAGGATTTTGTGGTGCCAACGAAATATTTCGTCATTCCAGTAGGCCTATTTAATGGAAACTACAAAATTACGGTTGCGCGCACCAATAAATTCATTGTGTTTGTAGACAAGTTCATTAGTCGCAGCGAAAATGTTACAATAATAGCAGCAATACTGGTTAGTGAGATTCAAAAGGTTTGCAGGTTTTGGGCTTTTATAGGCACGTATTGTCTAACTACAATTAAACACTAAACTCAAAGTCATCACGACTGGGATTCGAACCTTGGATCTCTCAACTGCGAGCTCAGCGTGTTACCATTGCGCTGCTTTGCTGTAGCCGCATATAAAGGTGAGTATGGAGCAGCGTCAGAATGCATGGGAGGGGGAAACGGGAGAACACCGAGAAAACCCACCGACCAGCGGCATCGTCCGGAACGATTCCCACAGGCGAGAATCCGGGGGCTACCATGCCGGGAATCTAACCCGGTTACTCTAGGTGGGAGGCAAGTAGTATGACATCACCACCATCGCGGCCCCACTAGTTTATTTGGTAACATGGTACGCTTTAAACGATTGTTTCGTTCCATTTTTTTTTTCAGCTGTACCAGAGTATTTTTGATACGTCCTCTGAAGGACGCTTGGCCAACGATATAATGAAAAATAAAAAAATTAATATGTGGGGAGAGCCATGCGAAATTCAGCTGGGAGAAAAAAAAAAGCTTATTCGCATAGTCAACACCGCCGAATAACGACCGCATTTTAATGAGGGAAAAATGAGCAGGGAAATTTAGTCCACGGGTCACTGAACTCCTAGATTCCCCCCCCCCCCCCACTCCAGTTGTATAGTGTATTTGCAGCCTCTTCACACTTTTTGAATCAAACATTTGAAAACTTACACAATGTATGAAGTGTTTGGTCGTTTCCTAAATAAGCCGTGTGTCACAAGCGTTTTATACGTCAGTTAACACAAAAGTATTTTAATATTAATAAAATGTTTTTAAGTTTTTATTAATATTCTATCTATAAATTATAATATTTCCTGTATAATCAATACGAGTAAAAAAAGAGAATATAATGAGTGTTGGCATTACATAGTAAGAAATAGTTCACGTACAAAATATTATTAATAAACAGAGTGCTCACGAGTGCCGTGCGCTGTTCCTTTTGTGTAATTTTCTAGGCAAATTTTTAAGCTTTGTTCGCACGAGGCGGAGGAATATCCTGACAGTATAACTTTGGCAGCGCTTCAGAAAAGTTGGAGGTATAGTACATTCACGGTTACTGCTAAAGCTCTGCTTCCAGGATATTCCTCCGCCTCGTGCAAACTAAGCTTAACTAATCCTGGAGAATTACACCGGAGGGACAACGCACCACATTCGTGCGCACTTGGTGTAACAGTATTTTGTATAAGGACTATTTCTCACTAGGTGCTACCAACATACCTATTTTCTCCCTGATTTTTATTCAGATTATTTATAAACGAAGCGTTATAATTTATAGATAAAATATCAATAACATTTCAATTTAACAGACAAAAAAGTACCTTTAATGAACCCAAGCACAAAATCTTGTGATACAGGATGTATTTAGGAGATAACTAAACACGTCATACGTGGGGATATTTTTTTAAGGTTTCATGCAAAAAAGGCCGAATAAACCGTGAATGGACTATAACCATGAACGTACTATCCTGGCTGTTGAGCAACTGTGTTCTCAGTGGTGGATGGTGAATAGCGACTGACCGCACAATCTTTACTGACGTTTGCTGGGAACTGCCTCGAGTAGTAGGAACGCCAGACGTCGTTACGGCCACAGAAACGGCAAGGTCGTCATAACGACGCGATAAATGAGTGCTCGCCGCTTGCTCGCGAGTGGCCTCAGACGCGCTACGTAAGGGGTAAATGTTCCAATGTTCGTGCGTCGTTAAAGCCAAAATTGTGCTGCGAATACACTAAGAGCGGGTCTCCAGTCTATATATACTGACATCACGCATCGCATGACGCGACAGGCAGTAGTAAGACTGGCTTTAGTTTCCGCTCGTTTCAACGTAATTCAATTGTGTTTTTGGGGTCGCCGCATTTCCCCGGAATACAAGATGGTACGAGAGGCATTTCGCTTACAGCGCGTTTAATCTCTTGAGATTATCACATATTCTGAACTCATTTTCGAATGTATTGTGGTGAATTACAACTACGTATAACAATTTTATATTTTTGCTCCAATCTGTTCTTAATCCAAGCGACCTTGAGTTGTTATTCGTATACTCTTATTTTATTTACCGCGCACACTGAGAAATTTTTTTTTGAATCATACAAAGTTTGTTTGGCGTAACTAAATCAATAGTTTCCACTGTTACATGCAACGCCTGAGGGGCGTATCTGAGTTCGTGAGGGATAGAGGTCTTAATAAAAAAAATAAAAGAAACTAGATTTTATTTTTAATTTATTCACTCCGCTATTATGCAGAGCAATAAATTATGTCATCACTCTTACTCTATTTAACAGTGAGCGCAATATTTAATGTCTATTTCAAATCCAATTAACGTCCTTCTCGATTGCCTGTGCTGGTTACAGTCAATTAACTTGTACCCATTATTAACACGTGTTCAGTCTATCTGTTGCCATTATTTCAAATATCTTTCACTCATGTATCTGGTCCAACAGTCCAGCCTGCCAGCCACGTTTTTCACTGCTTCATACTCGCAGCCGCAGACTTCCTTTCCGCTGGCCGTTTCTCTCGCTGCTCGTCTTCTATCGCTCGGAACTCAGCCACTCATTCATTCATCAATTCCAACTCAACTCTGGTCCCGGAGGCCTGCCACAATATTTATAGTGTTCTCCCAACTATCTCGAAGGTTCTGCGGACTTCGAATCGCGCTGAAAGAACGCAGTCAGTAATCCAGAGAATTCTTCAGATAAACACAGAAAACTATACAACCAGGGTCCACGGCGCACATCTATAATTCGAAAATCATCATTGCCTTGCTTCAGCCGTCACTATTAAAAAACGACTTTCTGTGCTCCTCTTCGCTCATTCGTGCGGGATGCGAAGCAGTGAGCACGTAACACTGCCTCATCCTCAAGTCTGTTCGTCCTGAACAGACTCTGGAATGTCAGGACATTAGTAGAGTGCCAGACGGTCGATGTGGACGACCTTCGGCTTCGCCCGAGAGCCTTGGTGACAAATCCGAAAGACGACATAATTTATCTTTTCAGAATCCTGTAGGGGCCTTTCCAACATTTATGTAGCTTCGGGCAGTACCCTTCTCTCCTCTGTGGGCTGTACAGCCATACCAGTTGACCTTCTTGAAATACATCGCTCGACATTCTCCTATCATACCTTATCATCATTCTGTTACTATTTATTCTGAGGTACTGTCGAGCAAAACCATGAATGCCAATCGCCACCAAGTCTGTTATGTAATTCGCTGGGGGCTGCAACTTCCTCTTCTATTGATCGGCCAAACATCAGGTCACTAGGGAGGCGTAGTTCTCTTCCAAACAGCATCTTCGATCTCGTGAAATGCTGAGTGGTAAGCAAGAAGAAACAATGGGGCATTTGAATCCCAGTCATTTTGGTTTGTCTGCCACAAAGATCGACAGGTACTGCTCAAGAGTGCAGTTAAGTCTCTCGAACATTCCATCCGACTGAGAGTCTAAGACTGTAGTCGTAGTCTTTTTCATTCTCAGGATTTGTGTCACCTCCTGGAAGACTGCAGCTTCAAAGTTTTTTTCCCTTATCAGAATTGAGTTTTAGTGGCACCCCAAACCCCGAAGAGACATGTTCTGTAAGTTTCTCAGCGACAGTACGTGCTTCATGGTTCGAGAGGGGAATGACCTCAAGCCACTTACTAAAATAATCTTGAGGCACTAGTAGATACCGATTACCTCTCTCTGTGGCAGCTAAAGGGTCCAGGATGTTCACTGCCATCCTTTCGAATGGAGCTCCAACATTTTATTTCTGGAGGTGAGCTTGTCCTTTAGACCTTGGCCCTTTATCTCAGTGAAGGTGTCGCACAATCGGCACCACTTCTCAACTTATTCCCTACAGTGAAGTCTGCCGAATGTAATTCTAATTCTGTCGAGTGTCTTATGAACACCAGAGTACCCACTGGCTGCTGCATTATGCAGGTCTTCTCAGACTTCCGGAACCCTGCATTTTGGGAGGACCAACTGCAAACATGTGTGTTTTCCATCAGTAATTTCCCAGTTTTTGTAAAGTACACCATTCTTCAGTATGAGGGAATTCCGCTGTGTCCAGTATGCTTTGACTGCAGCACTCAGACTAGATCTCTCTTCCTATTTTGGCCGACAACCAGATTCTTTCCACTTTTATAATGGTTGCAAAGTGGGATCATGCAGCTGGTCTTTCTTCATACCCTCATCACTGCAGGTAGGTGTCCCATCAGAAGATAGGTAACCTAGAATTATTGTCCTCTGTAACTTCAGCGATTCACCACTCATTACTTTCTGACATCCGCAATGACGACAAAATGGCTAACATTGCCTCCTAGAAAGTGCAACTGCATTGCTGTGAAGGTGTCCAGATCTGTGCTGTATTTCAAAGTCATATTCGGAAGAGTCAGTATCCTACTGAGCTATTTGACTTTCGGGGTTCTTAAAATTTATTAGCCAGTGTAATGAAGCATTGCCAGTTATTACAATAAAATATCCTTCATAAAGGTAGGGATGGAAGTGTGAAATTGCCTTCGTCATGGCCAGAAGCTCCCTGCATGTAACACAGTAATTTCTATCAGACTTATGCAATACCTTACAGAAGTATTCTATTGGCCTTTCTTTCCCATGTTGAAACAGAGATAGCACAGCTCCAGAGCCTACATCACGAGAATTAGTGTCCAAAATGAATACACCCTCGCTTTTTTGGAAACCCATGACTGGAGGAGGTAGAGGTTTTTTTTTACTATAAGCATCTTCACATTCAGTGGTCCAATGGAATCCCCTTTTCGCTTCATTCAGTTCATGTGGTGGCTTGGCAATCGTGGTGAAACCAGGGACAAAGCGACTGTAGTAGGCACATTATCTCAGAAAACTCTGCATTTCAGTTTTGTCAGTTGGCATCGGCCAATTTCTTATTGCTTTGGTCTTCTCGGGGCGTGTTTCAATCCCATATGCCGACACTACATGTCCCAAGAAATTTATTTTCTTTTGAAAGGGTGGCACTTCTTAGGAACCAGTTTCAAGTTGGCTGCGGCTACTTTCTGGAATATAGAGTCTAAGCGAGATAGGTACTATTCAAATATCCTTCCTGTCACAACGATACCATCTAGATAAACTTGACAGATATCTAACGGCAAAACTTTTTCCATGAGGCATTCGAAGGTCGCAGGGGTATTACATAGCCCGAAAGTCATAATTTTGAACTGCGAGGTTCCTTTCCCTTGGATACAAAATGCAGTCTTCTCTTGGTTCTCTGGGGCCACCTCGCACTGCCAGGATCGACTCTTCGTGTCGAGAGCAGAAAACCATTCTGAACCTGCTAGGCTGTTTAATGTGCCATCTATCCTTGGAAGCAGATAGTCTTTCTTTGTCACATTATTAAGATAGCGATAATCTATACAAAACTGCAGAGGGATATCTTTCTTCTTAACAACTACAATAGGTGACGACCATGGGCTAACTGAGGGTTCTATCACATCTAACTCCATTTCCTTCAGAATACCTCAAGCACACCATGCGAAGCTAGTGGTAGTCATTTGATGGTTGCATTATTTGGTCACTTGGTCCACACGAGAAAGTATCCCTATTTTTCTGCAGTAATTCAGAGACACCCTGCTACTGTCGACAGTTAAGATTTTATTTTATTCGTCCTGGAAGATCATTCAATAATTCTGGTAGAAGATATGCTATTTGTTCTACACTACAATCATGTGGAACATTTGGAAGTACCTGTGTGACTTGCTTGTAAACACCTATCATGGCCCCCTCCTCAAACCGAATGGCACTATCGGACCAATTTATTATTCTAAGTGGAAAACTGTCAGAATTAGAAAAGACCAAAGTTCTTGCTACAACTACTTTATCTGACATGACAACAATCTTCTCTACTGGCTCAATCAGACTCAAACGTCTGACAAACTTTCTTTACATCTGCCTATAATGACAATTTCACTAGAAACGGGTAGCACAGTGGGCTGACCACATACTACTGGGCAATTAACTGGGGAGGAAAAATCATGCCATGTTGTCAGCACCAACTCTGTACTGCCTTCCCTTAGCACACCAAGTCGAGTATCGATACAGCATCCCAGCCTACATAATACATCAAGCCCCAAAAGGCATGCATCCTCTATTACTGCTATGGTGGAGTGGGTCGAGGTGGTTGGTATTTATATGGATAAGGGCGAAGGGGGGTGAGGGTCATTTTGTTGTTGGAGTGGGGATGTTAGGGGTGTGGGTGAGGAAGGATAAGGCAGAGAGGTGAGGTGGGAAGGGTCGATGAGGGGTTTGGGGGTGGGAAAATAGAGGGTTGAAGGTTGCAGGAGGGATGAGGTGTTTTGAGAGGGGTTAGGTTTGGTGAAGGGGTTGTATTGAGGGGTTGGCTGTTGATGTGATGTGAGGGGTGAGTGGTTACAGTTTTTTGTACAGGAGGGAGGGGTGATCCATTCGTCCCCCAACGTACTGGGTACCGAAGTGACAGGCCGCTATATACATAAAAAAATTTATAGAATATATTTTTTCATTTAATGGAATTGTGATCTATAGCGACAGTCTAAACCGATATAAATATAAAAAAAATCCAAGGCAGTGGGACAATGCTTTTAATTTTTTATAATTCTTAATTAAAATATATTTTTATTAAAATAGTTTTTTGAGATGTCGGGGGAAATAACATCCAACATTGCATCGAGCCATGGCTGTGACGCCAATTAAGACGGCGGACGGCACCGACCAATATGGCCGCCATCCGCACCTACCAAGATGACGGACTGATCCTGGATCCCATTCCTGAACCTTGCACCAAAGTTGCCATACATAAACTACTCACGACGAAACTTGTTGATCCGGGAAAGGGAGGAAGGAAGGAAGGATTCCTCGGAAGGAAGGATTCCACGGAAGGAAGGATTCCTCGGAAGGAAGGATTTCTCGGAAGGAATCGTGCACTGACGCTGGTCGCCGCAGAGATGTGTTTCTGGCTTTCAATAAAGTGTCACGAGGAATTTCATTACAGCAGTAGAGCGTCGACCCTCCCGCTGCGGCTCCGGGAGACGTCCAATCACAGCTGTGGCAACCACGTGCGGCGAGAGGGAACATTTAAACGACGCGACGCGTTAAAGTGACTCAGTTTAACAGCGGCTGCCGCAACCTGCACGGTTTACCCTCCCATCCGCGCGTGGTCACGTGACCACAACTGCATTCGAATATCCCGAGCCTGCACGGTGAAGTGTCCGCATACACAGGAAGAAGAAACACGTCCTCTTGTCACTGCTATAGTCCATACATGGCAACTTCTACATTTTTTTGAAGCTCTGCTGAAGTTATCCTTTCAGGGTATTCCTCCGCCTCACGCAAACGAAGCGTAACATAGTCTAGAAAATTATTCCAATAGGGACAACGCACCACATTCGTGCGCACTCAGTGTAATAACATTCGGCATGAGAACTGTGCCATTTGTAGGCAGCACTCGCATACACTTAACCATGTGTTTTTTGTTAAACCTTGTATTGTCTTTCAGGGAATAGCCTTCATTTTCATGGCAAAGCCACTTGTTTTCTATTCTAGCACCTAGCTTTATTAATTGCTTATTTATATATAAAAGCAAGTTAGATAATGTTTTAGTCACCGTTTCTGTAATTTTGTTTACTTAACAAGGAATGTTACAAGATTTCGTTACTTTGTCATTTTGAAATTTACGGCGACCAGTTACTCTGATAAGGATAAGCTGTGGTGTCAACTGGTTGAAATAACTTTAGTTAAAGAATAAGAACTGTAAAATTTGTAATGGTATATAGCGGTAGGGAAATACCGGTTGATGCACAGGGTGTGGGGCGTCGGATTCGGATTCGGCCCGCCGCCATGTTGTTACGTCCTCCGATCGCCATCTTGGAAGTCATCGGCCTTTTACCCCTGACGCGCGACCTTGACTTTTGACCACAAAAATTAAATAATTCCAAAAAATTCACAAAAAATTCCAAAAAATTAAAAGAATCGTTTAAAAATCACCCCTAAAAATTTTTTTAAAATTTTTTAAAAAATTATTAAAATTATGAAATATATTGAAAACAATCATCAAAAAAATAATTTTAAAGTTCCATTACCTCGTCAGCCATTTTCCCTAACAATTTTCGCTTTCCCCTTAAAATCTCCCTTTTTCCCCCTTCAAATTTCCCTTTTTCCTTAAAAAAAAATCTAAAAATAACCCCGAGAAATTTGTAAAAGTTATGTAAAAATTTATTTTTAAGATATTACATTTCCGGAGGTTCTCCCAGTTCCACGTCCAGCAGGCGACTGGCTACCTCACTCCCACTCCCTCCACCAATACTTATTCTATCGTATGCCACCATATCTGTTTTTATGTTACTGGAGGCAGCCATGTTGGTAGGCACCGTTTGTTTATATATGTTACTGGAGGCAGTCCAGGTGGTCGGTGAAGACCGCAATATTAGTAGGCGTACGCCATCTTGCTAGGTGCAGTCCTCCATGCTGGTTTATTTATTGTCGTTTGTTTTAGAGTTTGTCTCCCACCCAAGCAATTAGTAGGCAGGCCTCCACCCCCCACGCACATATCCAGTCAGCAAGCATAATACATTTCATGCTACTGCCACCATACTGGATGCAGGTAATCTCGACCTTGAACCCATGACATTGAATGACCTTGTAAACAAAACTCGAGAAAAAACATAAAAGTCAACAAGCATATTATGTTACAGACTACCACTGCCATATTGGATACAGGCTATCTCAACCTTGACCCCATAACCTTGACTGACCTTGAAAAGAAAAATTCGAGAAAAATACATTAAAACCAGCAATCATATGTCATTACAGACTACTACCACCATATTAGATTCAGGTAACCTTGACCTTGACCCCATTACCTTGAATGACTTAGAAGACAAAAACTCGAGAAAAAATACATAAAAGGCAGCGAGCATATTATGTTACTGACAACTACGCTCATTTGACGATTTCACAGCCAATCGAACTTTCGACTCTTGTATTCACAGACATAAAAAACCTGTAATTTCCTATCCTATTATATATATCTATATATATATAATATTATATATATATATATATATATATATATATATATATATATATTCCAATCAACTTTTACTACGTGCATAATTTATTAAATATGAATTTTTATTAAAAACTTTAAGACTGATATAAGGATACAATGCACCAAAATAAAGAAAAGGTATCATTTTATAACAATAATTTATTATTTTGTAATTACAATTTCAGAAGACAGCAGTTCGTCACATCATCTGATATAACCCCGATCTTTAAGTTCTCTTACGCTCAAAACCATCTCTTTCATGTTTGAGTAATCCCCACGTTGTTGCTTATCGAGCAAAATTTTGAGCGTGTCCACAAGTTCATTCGGGTGGTCGGCAAGCGTGCAGTCAGTATAACCGGCATTTTCTGCCTTCTTCGCATCACTCGCCGAAGGAAACTCAGTGGAGATACGCGTAGAAACGTCGAGGAAATCGTCATCTTCACTGCCAACACTGTCGTCATAGTCAACAACAATGCTGTCTTCATGGTCGTCTTCACTTCCTGCTACATTAAAAAAAATCAAGTCTACTTTTCTTTGTAGCAGGAGTTGTATGTTTACCAGTTGTTAAAGCTGACGGTCGTTTGTTTTGATGTTCGTCGACTTCACTCCATCTTTAGCAGTAACTGTCTCGTGAAAATCGTCTCCGGAAACAGTGCTCTTCGATGTAGCAGGAGGTACTGATGACGTCACATGCTGGCTACCCAGTATACGAACCCTCTCGGTAGACGGCGATGAACTGATCGAACCCATGCCCGTACCTTCCCTTACGTAGCGGACAGTCCTCAACGAATGTCAAAAAAAAATCCATATCTCTCTTTCCAGCACAAGGAACACGTTACTTTGGAATCTGATAACTTCATGTCCGTATTAACAGGATCGTCGTAAACGTGACGGAATTTCGCGTCGTCCATGCGAAACAACACGAACATGTGTGTGTTCGCGAAACATCCGTTTGTGTACGCGCGGAAAGAGTCTGGCCGAGGTACACGCAGTCCACGTACACATGTCGTCCCATGCTGAAGTATCCTTGAATGCAAGTTTGTTTCTCGTCGTCGAAGACGAAATATCGAATTTGACAGTGCTTTGCTCGGAGGTACGCCGCCTTCTTTACCGCTGCGCGGGAAACAAACCCGAGCCTTCCACGGCCAGCAGAGTACTCGTCCCGATCGCCGGTATTTCGGTTGCTGGAGCGATTTTGAATATAGGTACACGTTCTCGAACCGAAGGCAGCTAGGTTCTTCCAGCAGACTCAGTAGGACTCGTGTCTTGCCTCAACCCGATGGTCCCGCGATGACGCACCTCATTGCATCCGGGGAATAGGCGTCCATGTCGCGATTCGTGGGAGATAGTATCATCTCCATCGTGAGCGCGTGTGGGTAAAGTAGCATCTGGCTTGATTATATGCATGTTACCACCACACTCTTCTGGAGGAGGTGGAGGTTGAAGGTGGATATTGCACAGAATCAGTACTGCATATTGTTGAATATCTCTAAAGAATCACTCCGAGAAAACTGCCTCTGGCGGGATTTGCATTCAAAAGCCACACTTGAATTTTTCATTCTGCAGGTCGTAATTTCATGTCCTCATAAATTCCGCAAAGCTGTAAATGCGTTACCGCAGAAGTGACATAAGAATATACAGAATAATATATATATATATGATAAGAATATACTTAATTATGTATAGGTATATAAATATATATATAAGTATATACATATGTATAAGTATATAAATATGTTTATATAAAATTATTTTCATTCATTTTACATAACTATGTATAGGTATATAAATGGGTAAAATTAAAATAATTTTCATTTTATTTTATATAAAATGATGTACATATTAATATGGGAATACATTATTATTTTACATTTATTTTATAGATAATTATGTATAGGTATAGTTATACAAATATATAAATTTATAATTTCTTTCAATTTATATTATACATACTTATGTGTAGTTATATGTATATATTAGTTAGTTAAAATAAAATTAATTTAAATACATATATTTATATATATACATATGCCTACAAGCTTATTTAAATCACATATTGCTATATAAGTATCTGCGTATATACTTATCAGGCGAACGAGTATTTGGATTTTCTCAGAACGCTCCCATACTACGAAGATGAATTGCGAATACGATGGGCTGCCTTTGACGTCGACGATCATGGAGCCGCGACCTGCATCATAACTAACTGGTTGACTCCAGTGCCGATTCTACGATCGAGTTTACACCTATATTCAAAATGCTCGTCGGCATGATGGGGCGGTCTGTACGAAGAGTCCTTTTAATGCGGCCCTGTCGTGTTGCTGAATTGTTCAGTACACAGTCCAAGTTGTGCATCGACCAAAGGCGTAGCGTGGTGGTAGCCTGCTGTAGTTCCAAGCACTTTTATTGCAAAGCGCAAATATAGTTTACCAAAGAAGTGATCGAATATAATAAAGTGTAGGTTGTTCACGGTAAAATGAGCACTTTTGAAAGCCCTGCTTTAAATATGCTTGTATGCACGTTGTGTACTCTTCCGCCTTATGTGTTATTAACATTGGCATAGGTGTCATCATGTGTCATTATTCATTCGTCGGTCACGTGAAACTGTGAAATCATTACAAAAGTAAATATTTTACTAATCTGCTCATTTTTACACTTCTATGAATTAAAAAAAAAAAAAAAAAAAAAACAGAAAGTGAAAGAAATATATTTTAAGTTAACAGAAATGGTTACCCGACACATTTTATTCGATGTTCAGATACGAAGTACTTTCCCATTAATCGTTACTAACTTAACTCGGTGCATGTCACTCAGTGCGCCCATTAAAATTTATGCAGGTCGGAGCAGTGACTTTTTCTACGGTTAATTTCTAGAGTGCTCAGTTTATCGTAAACAGCCTTTATCTGGACACATACTTTTTAAAGTGAGATTATGAAATAAAATGTCCACATTTCAGATCTTGGTGGTAGGGACTATATAATTTTATTCTAAAATAGGGAGAATTTATTTTAACTTGCTGCTCACACACACGCACTGCACTTAGCGCCACACTTAACACCGCAATCACAATCAGCACCGCAATCGCAACCAGGAGTCATTTTGGGGTTATTTTGGAGTCATTGCGAGTCATTTCGGAGTGATATTGAGTCTGTCTGTAGGAGTCCGAGACTGACTCCTGCACGTGATCGGCCAGCTGCGATCACATGGTAACTCGGCGATTGGTTCGAAGTCAATGTGACGTCACAGGGCTTGCGTAAGCGTATGTTATAAGCAAGCAGTAGGGAGGTCAGCTGAGAGGCTTAGTTCGACAACGGCTATCGTGGAAGGTGGATCGTCTCGGCCAGCTTCTGCCTCTTCGCATCCAAATCTTATACTGCGCGTGCGATGTCGTCAGGCGCTCCAGAGCTAATGGTAGTTACGGCAGTGTCGCGTCGACTTCTTCGGGAGCGGAGCACAAACAATTCCTGTCGGTGTTAACCGCTTCTTTAGCTCCAGCGCCTACATCTCCAACAGGCCCGCCCGAATCTTTCCCTGGACCACTATGCCGTCACCAGCGTCACTTCTGCGATAAGGCATTTACTCTCGACCACAATGTACGACAAAATGAGTGCTTTTATTGTGTCAAGTCTCCCTGTCGTACGCCATTTTTGTGTGACAGGTACAGTAAGCAGTGCAGTCGTGCCGATAAAAATTGCACAAATATTAATGTCTAACGTGAGATACTAAACCTGTGGCCCTCGAACAGGTACCTCGCAGTAATATATTACGCTACGGAGGCATAATTAGTACAATGAGTATGAGGGGGCTTTGCTGTAGACAATGCAACTTTAACACGATTCTTTACTATCCATTTCCTAATACCATTCGTAATTCTAGGAATAGTTATAGTACATTTACTATTTCTACACCAAACAGGATCAAACAACCCACTAGGATTAAAAAGAAATGTAGATAAAATTCCATTCCACCCTTATTTTTCATTAAAAGATATTGTAGGTTTCATTATAATAATTATAATCCTAACATACTTAACACTAATAGACCCTCTGAATGTAGCACGACATGATTACCTTGCAGTCTAAAAATTCTCGCGCCAAAACCACAAATTATTTATGACCTAATCGACGTAAACATTAAAAGCTATTAAAATACATTAACTGAAAGTTAGTGATATTTGCAACAACATTAAAAGAACAGAAAGCAAATAAGTAATTTCAGTATTCAGGAATTTTTACCGAACGACTTTAATTCACCTTTAAGGCAGGAAACTACTTTACTGGGTGCAGGATTGCCAGCGTAAACGTTACAGTATAAACACGTAGGGCTAGTGACATTTCTCAAATGTTCGTTTGAAAAATCCTCAACCATGAATAACCTACAACACGCTTAACGCCTTTGAGCAGTAAGATGGAGTGGTCGTCGTCTAGGGAGCGAGAGGGTTTTGTGTGAGTAGAAGCGTGGGAGATAATGGCAGCTGTGACCTATTAGCGCATAACGAAATCTCCGCCTTCTACTCCAATCTCAAACGGATATTGCTGAAACTTTGCCAGCTTTGTTGCTTACCTTTCATCTTTCACCCCACATTTCGTCTGTTTTCGTATTTCGTTCGTAAAGCAAGTTTCTCCCGTTTAAAACAACACTTCAGTTTTGGCATGCCCTTATCATAGTATTTAGGTACGAATTATTACTGATAGATTAATACAGCAAGATGACGATATTATTCAATGTATCCCGAAGACAATCATTGTCACTAAAAAAAAATTTTGTGACAGACGGAATTTTTTTTTGCAAAACTACCGTGGTTATTTCATGGCGAACCAAAAACTATTTAATTTTTTTATTAATGAGCACAAAAATGAAAATTTTAGTTTGCTATCACGGACAAAGAGTTTTGAAGTCGCTATAAAATTACAGAGTTCTCCAAAGATTTAATATGGCAGTATGAATGGCATTATTTTGTTTTTATGGAAAATCAAGCAATAGTTTACATACTATATTACAGCCTTTCGTAAGTATCACACGAAAAGGAAAAGACAGAATCCGAATAATGGCAGAACAAACAAGAGTGTAATTAAAACACCTGCCATTCCATATCCTTCTTAACTTCGAACAGATTTTTTAACCACGGTTGCTGTTAATTGCTATTGTTCAATTCTTAAGAGTTATTAGTCCTGAAATGTTTTCGTTTCATTCGCTGTTTGTACGGCTACGCATATCTTAGAAATGTCATAAAATGTTAGAAATAAATTATACAAGCCCGTGTTTTTATTTATTAATTTTTTTTTTACTTTTATCATATTGTTTTGCGCTCGCTGCTTCGCATCGCTTAAAAGAGCGGAAGTGTGAATGTCACGCATGCAACCCAAGAGCGGGCGGTGAAGACAAAGAACAGTTTACAGTACACAGGCTTGCCGCCACGCGTGGCACCGCGACAACCCTTTTGCGGCTCGCGCTCTCCTGACATTCGGCAGAATGAATTCCTGCGTTTATCTGAAGAAAGTTCTGGTTAATCGCATCGTTTCTCCCAGTGTAACTCTGGGTGCGGCGAACCTTCCATATCAAGGCCAGCGATAGTATTTAAGTGCAACGGACCCCCGAGCCGGGAGTCGTAGAGTGTCCGGAGACCGGGCGATTGCGCGACCTTGAGCGATAGACGACGAGCGAGAAGAGCAACGAGTGGCGAGAGAAGTGACCAGCGGGAGTAAAATCTGCAACTGTCTCGAACGCGTAAAAATGTTATCGCAACCGTGGAACGTGCTCTTCTTGCTCGGTTCCAGAGGAGCGTCTAACCTGCATGAATTAGAGTCGGAACTGCGATCACAGTCGTCGTGGCGGATTTGAAAAGCCGTCATTTTGAGAAGGTAGAAACTCTAAGTGAAAATTAGTTTATTTAGGATGCTTTAGTGCACTCTGCAAAAGTTTAGCTTAGGAGGGAGATTGGTGGAGTAATATACAACGACGTGCAGTTTAGTATTCAGAGCATGTCTAATGGAATAAACGGGGGAGAAAAGTGGCACACTGTATCCAACTTCAAGCAATGCAACTGACTGGCAATGTCACCGGGTCTCATAGCTGGTATATTAACGTCCACTGAGAAAGTAATGTTCCTTGTGAGAAGGAAAGAGATTGTTAATTTATTAATTTATTTGTACTTTGCAGAATCTGTTTCTAAGTTAAATAATACACTGTAGTAATTATAAATTACCCAGCAAACTGAGAGCATATTACTGTTTGCTGGAAACCGGTATTCGTTAACAACCTGATTTTTCGTACACACAGCTAGATACAAAGCAATTTTTCTGTGATTATATATCACGGAAATAAATTCCTTTAGTTTAGCTGCCTATATAATGTGTATCTTACAATACTTACACTCAAACATAGTTGAGTTGGACAGTGTTATGCAAAAATGGGTCAACCCACAAACCGTAAGATCTGAGTGATTTGAGCTCAAAGTTAAACCCCTTTTGTAAAATCAGAAACACATGGGCATACATTTTCAAGCATACTATATAAAAGTATGGAATAAAGACAACATGTTAAATGTGTTTTCAATGTGAATGTCAGCATGACACACGAGCAAGCAGGGTGCATGAAATGAAGGTTGACTGGTTTTTGCATAACATCATTTGGTTGATCATGAATTAAGGAAGCATATTAAGCCACTACCGCACATTTTATTATAATAATGTATTATGTAAGTTAAATGCAATACACTAGTATAGCATAAGAAATCAAATAATAGACAATAATAATATATAGTTGTGTTACATCTTGTAATAATGTCGAACCTAAATGCTGACTTTCAAACACAAACATTTATAAAGAAAATTCAAATGTCTGAAACTTTGTTACAGGCTAAACCCCTAACCAAAACATGAAAATACGCTACAATGTCACAATGTTTGTAGTTTGAAAAGACGTACATGCAATTACTCAGCAGATATAATAATTTCTGCATCCCCAATATCACTATTATCATCATCACCATAACCAACGTTCATGTCATTGCCAAAACCTTCAATGTCATCAACAAAGTTACTTTGTTGTACATCCTTCAAGAAGTTATAAAGAGACTGTGCATCCTTTGGAACTAATTTGAGTACATCTTTCAAATCTTTAATTTTTTCCTTTGACAACTCCTTTCCATGTGACCACAAATGATGCAGTGGTACGTACATCAATGATGCTCGTCGCCCTTTCCCAGCCCTCGAGATATCCACCTTTTGTGAATCTTCTTGAGCTATGCTGTGCTTCATGAACAGCGTAGAAGGTTCGTCTTTCTTAAATTTAATTTCATGGGTCGAAAGCCAACTTACTTTCTGTCAGTTTGCATCAATATTATAATTAGTGATAACTGCTTCCAAAGTATTTACTGAATACATGTCACCACTGCTCAATCTATTGATGGTGAACTTTTTTCCTTCCTGCAGCATTTCATGACATTCATGTAGTCAGTATCTGTATACATTTGTCGTTGTATTTTAAGAGCACATTCCACATCCCCGAATTCAGAGTCGTTCGGTAGAAAACTTTGGCCTGACGGCAAGAATCGCAATGTGATTGATTCCAATGATACATGATTCTGCAGTGCATACATAAGCATAAGTATAAGCCTTATGCTACGATTCTGCCCTCGACGAGAGTCAGGCCATAGAATAAGTTTATTCACAGGTGGGTGAATGTTCTCTCTTATGTATTTCATAAGGCAGGATCCTATCTCCTGTGTCTCATGACCAGCCGCATGTTCTAGCCATATATTAAAAATTCGTCTTCCTGTGATACCTACATGGATACCAAGATTGTATATATTGAGCTGACTATTGTAATACAAAACATTTGTTGGCAACTTTAGGAGTGGATGTGATTTATGTAGATCGAAAGTTAATGTTTCAACCTCTTGAGTGGTCTTTGCTTCTTTCAAGTTTTTATTCATCTCACTTTTAAATCTCTTGCTAGTCGTAGATGGAAGTCATGTGGTCTCTTCATCTCAAATAAAGCATCGCCTTCATAGGTTTTACTAAGTGCAGTGTGTTTATCGCACTTCACACGTGTATCTTTTTTTCGGTGATTTAAATCTTAAATTAAATTTGGTGTGGAATATAGATTTATATGATGAAAGACTTACTGGATCATTACATTCAGATTTGTACAATTCATACATTGTACTCAGATTTAGGTCCTCATTTAGAAATTTGGCATCCGTTTCAGATCGACAGTAATGAGAAACATATTTGGGGAACGAATCAATATGCTTTACAGCTTCCTTGGCTCTCTCTTTGGAATGTTTATTCTTACCACCAATCTCTTTGTACCCCTTAAATCTGCGATAACATTATTGTTTCTTTATTTGCAAGGCTACATCAAAACGGTTTTGGTTGATTTGTAGCGTTTATAGAAAAGCAGTTATGCATACTTCAGTTTTACCAAAAACATATTTTCTTGATTTTGACCTCTTACAATATTTGTTTTTCGTGTAGGTTCATTTATTTTCAATTTCAGTCACATGCATGCTAATTATACCGCATCGGTCCGAAAATGACCCAGCTTTCCAGAACTGAGTGAAGGTCCTTCTACGTTCTTCAACAGATACGACTTCTGTGCATGGTTTTTCGCAACAACAGTGAAATTCAGCACAAAATTATTTTCGTGCAACTTCCTGATCTTTACAATTGAAATATTATTCGTTATTATCAGATCGTTTCTTTCTCTCTTTACTTGACTGGTCGGGGTGCTTTCGTTTCTTTCCACGTGATGGTCGGCCTTGTGAGAGCCGAGATTCTCCATTCTCTGGGTTACTGCTATCTTCTGATTCGACTGGAACAAACCGAGAGCATGATGACTGAATATCTTCTGTTTCAAAACTTAAAGCATTGCAATGTTTTACGCCATTACCTTGCCCTGTAGTTCCTTAAATCACCATATTCTGTGTGTCCCCCAACAGCTGTAACCTGTTCATTACAAGGCCCTGGATTCTCTTCAATAATCCGTTGTCGCTGCGCATCTAATACTGAACGTTGTCCACCTTTTGGCGGCACGAGTTCTTTAGGAATAGCAATCACTTTCACTGTCGGATATCCACTTTCTTCCAGAAGCTGTAATGCTTGCTGCTCCATGTATTGTCCCCGTGACATATGAAATGTAATAAAGTTCCCATTACAATTAATTTTAATAATGATGACCAACAAATTCAGTACGTACCATGATAGTCAAGATATATTTTATACTGTTATAGGTTTATGTAGAGAACATTAGTGGCTATAATACATTATTATATATTTTATATTGAAGAGATTTAATGTGAAGAATTCACTCTACAACATAAACATATTATTTTAAAAGCTATACAGAGTATTACAAACACTTGCTTTGGTTAAAACTTAGGAATAGTTTGTAAACAGTAAAACATAAATTATGCAAAACCCAGTTAAGCCACTATCCATTTCAACTTTTTTACTTTTAACAACATTATACTTTTATACATTTATTATGAAATATTGCACAACTTTTGGCGCCGAAAAGCTGCATTATGCACATTGTGTTCTTAAACCACACACATTATTTGTGTTAGTAATTACGAACTAACCTAAAACGCTACGTTTTGTTTGGGTAAAAGTACTCACCTTTGAAACAATATTACGCCTTCATCAACAACACAAATTACTGAAATACATTGTATTATTTATTACTGTAACCGTCGTTATGTGATAAAAGTACTGTCACAATCGCAAACATGGCTTGAAAGGTTTTTATTTACTGCCGAATGACACTTCGCTTGCAGAGATGTAAGCAAGTGGTTTAACTGTATCTTGCTTAACACAACATGGCTGGTATTGTGGCAGTGGGTTGACAGTTTGGCCGCTAGATGGCACAGTAATAAGGAATGTGGATCAAATCATTTTTGCTTAATATAGAGCGTCATTTCCCTATACAGCTATGTCAATACCTCTTTTTTTTTTTTTAATTTTGTGGGTCAACTCATTTTTGCAAAACTGTTATGCACAGATTTTTAAAAAATATAAAAACCCACCGAGACGAAGCGTTTTCGATACACGGTGGGACCGCCCGGATTTTCGCATGTGGGGAACGTGTCGGACGTTGCCGGTGGCTGGCGGGTTTTCTCGGGGGACTTCCGTACAACCCACCTTTGCATACCACTGCTGCTCCATCCTCAATTATTTTCACCCGTACCGGTGCACAAGACCTCGATGTTGAGCGACGATCAAAACCTCTCACTACACTGACAAGAGTTAAACGAAAATTTGTCACAGACCATTCACGGTCACTTCCAACTTTTCTGAAGTCCTGCTGAAGTCATGCTTTCAGGATATTCCTCCACCTCATGCAAACAAAGTCTAGTGTATTACACCAAAAGGACAACGTACCGCATTCGTGCTTACTCCAATAATAATTTTTCATAAGAATTATTTTTTACTAGGCACTACCAATACATATTTATATCTGATTTGATTCATATTAGTAACAAATTAAATAGTATAATTTATAGATCAAATATAAGTCAAAGTTGTATTTTAACAAAAATTATATAATATATGTTAACATAAGTGCAAAATGCTTATGATACTAGAGATATTTAGGAAGCAACCACTCGTCATACGGGGAGATTTTTAAAGGTTTGATTCATGAAGTGTGAAGAAACCGCGACAAGACTATGTAAGCCTTTCCCAGGTTTCATTTGAATTACTTAAACGTCATGAATGTTAGTTACTGCTTCCAGAAAAAAAAAAAACAGAAAACTTTAAATTAGGACGACTGGAATAGGAATTCGAAACCGGGTCCTCCCGATTGCGATAGCTGTGCACCTCTACGCTCTGTGTACAGTATTTTGAACATGATAGGAAGATGAGGGCCGATGAAGTATTGTCCATTCCCCATTGGAAGCAACTTTCTCGGAGCCCTGCTAAATATCTACTTGCAGGCCCGCTTCGTATCCTTCCGCCAAATGTAAATAAACACTGCCATGTAGCATCTGTCAAAATCAATATTTGCATGCCACTCCGTGGTCTTTACTGTTTACAGCTTTTCAAAGAATTCTGTCATACTCCAAAAACCATTCAGTACGAATATTCACAGTTTAGGCATCTAACATTATTTAGGTCACCTTTATGAAGTTTTAAAAATGCCTGAACGGGCTGTACTAATTATTCTTTTGTTATGGATATTTATTGGGTTATTTCTTTAAAAGGACGGTCTCTATTGGAATAAATATTAAAATGAAAGAACAACCAGTCAAACGAAAAAGGCACATTAAATTCAAGCACGCAATTCGTATTGGTCATTTTTGTCATAAAAACTTAAAATATAGCGGTGAACATGCACACAAATAAGCCTACGGTAACTTTTATTCCGCTCATATTTCTATGTATTGCTACTTACTGTTTATTAGATTTATTGAAATTTATCGGGCTGAGCTTAGTATTTTTCTTCTGGGATTGTGGCAAATTACGTTACACGATTGTGTTTCAAACATCTAGGTCATAGGTAAAACGTTATAAGTAAACGGACGTGGATGTAAATAATTAACTTCGTCATAAAAACAGTTCACAGCTAAAACGTATAAATAGGGCTAAACAAATATTTGAAAACACGCACGCGCACGCACACACACAGGGCCAGCGTATCCACCACGATGCACAAAGGCACGCCATTTCAAAGACGCAATTATTAACGAAACACACGTCACAGTATACTTATTACTGCTGTGGAAACTCAGATTTATCACAACATCGCAACTCGCTTAGGTAGGTTTAAGAAACACAACGTATACAAACGTGATGTGGCAATTTGAAGTATTTTTTGGAGTAAGAATAATTTTCACTTCATTTAGCAAAAAGCAACATGCCATGTCATGGCTCGCAAAGTCTGCCAACTTCACTTGGTAACTGCCCCGCCATCATATCTATATATTTTAAAATAAGTATTCAAACATTAAAATCTCTTTTCAGTTGTAAATTACAAATTCAAAAATCATTATTTTGCTGTAATAAGTATGAAATATGCTGCCATTGAAAACATGTATAATGGTCTTGATTACTAGCAAAGCGAAACTTCCCGAGTGTGAAAGAGACAATGAAAGAGAGAGAGAGAGAGAGAGAGAGAGAGAGAGAGAGAGAGCGACAAGCCTCGCCCAGCAGAGAGTTGTTATCAGTTGCTATATCGCTCGATAAAACAACATCGTACCATTACGGCCTACTCACGATATTTTCCGCTGTTATTTCATACTGTAAAAATGAGATGTTGCCATCGGGGCTATCAAAATATTTCAATAGGCAGCGTTTAATTTACAAATAGTTTACTAAAAAACTAGGTTAAAATAATATTTTAACTGTGAACTATTTCTCGCCGGTCGTTGCCAACACGTCGCTGCTCTCGCTGTTGTAATATTTATTTTAAAATATGAATTTAAAAGTTATAGAAGATATCAAGGCAAATTTTCATTTATTCAATAATACAGTATTCTAAAGTTAACCACAGTGTTATATATTTGTGGAATACAGGTTATTGAAAAAACAGGTTGACATGTTGTACCTAGAGTGTTATTTCGAAGGTTGATTTTCACAACTCGCTTCCAGTCGGGAATGGACTATATGAATCATGAGCTAGACTGTTGATTGCATACAATCTATTGTAGACATGGAACACTGTGAATCCTCATTTGTTGACAATTTTATGTACGGTCCATGTCCGGCTCTAGATTTTTCCCTTTTTACTTACTGGTATGCGGTGACTCCGTCTATCAAAACCTAACAAACAAATTCACATACAATAATCTACTATTTGTGACATACTGTTTTACTATGAATTTTGTATGCACTAATTATACGCAAGAAAATTAACTTTACAAACTGAAACTGCAATTTATTATCTACAATGATTTGAAAACTAATGGACAATTTTGCCTTAAATTATTTTTCTCTTCAAAATTATTTCTCAAATGCCAAGCAATTGGCGTAGTAAAATTATGCGTGTTTTGCGTATTTGAATCACGTGCATGTGATTGTCTTCGGCGAACATAAAAATAGAAACTTTTTACACGTGTTTATATATTCGTTACAATAAACGAATGCTTACTACTATTCGTTGAGCGATAGGTTTCCATTACCTGGGTTTTTTTTTTTTTTTTTTTTTTTTTTAAAGCATGTATTTCCTACTGATGTTTCGCACTGACGAAAAATCCCAGAAAATAATCCTAATCAACACATGTCCCACACAAATATATATATAATTTTAAAAATTGCATTTAAAACCAGAATATTACTTTTCTTCGAAAGCAATAAGTTTTTAGAACACCTCAACGTAGAATCTTACAAGTAGTATCGACCGCATTAAGATAAAAGGGATAAGTACAGTAATTGATAACTGAACCGTCCCTGGAACGTTGATTCGCACATTACATTTTTTGCTGTCCTTGAACTTATCGCGTAACAGTCAGTTCACGATAAAACCGCGGGGCACAAGACAGGTACGTACGAAAATGAAAGCGCTGTTCATTCTCCACCGTGTACGTAATGTACACACAGTAGTCCTATCGTGGAAGACTTGCTCAAAATGTCGAAATTCTATTTCGATTCGTATACATAAGGCCTTCAGCCTGTGCGATTTGCACTTAAAGTAGTTACCTCGATAGAATATAAAATGGAATTGCAAACGAGTAAGAAAATAACTTTTACGGAACGTGTATGCAAATCTCACTTTTTCGAACCGTGACACTTTTAAATAGGCAGTGACTTGATTTATTTTGATAAATTATTAATAACTTGCCGTATGTGGTTACGTACTTGGAGTTTAATGAGACAGCTCTTTCCCTTCTCCAAGTCTGAACTACTGGAGCGAATGTCGGGGTCTCTTTGACAGCCACGGTAGGAACAACTTGCTCTCCCCTCAGTAGGATGTGGAGTGACAGTACATAGTTGTCCCAAGTCGCTCGAGTTCTCGCCCCTAAGGAAACGAAGTTACAAAACTGCATTTATCCAATGTACGTAGGTTTTTTTTTTTTTAGATTAAACTCAAATATATCGTGGTGGAAGCCATCCAGTCCTTCCGCGTTAGCATAAATGTCGAAATATACGTAAAAGGACCTCACGTGTGGATTGCATTATTCGCTGTCGAAACTATATTCCCGTAGCCTCGTAAATAAACGCTGTCAATAACACGATGAGTAAACACAGTTTCATTGTCCCCGATGTATGACGCGGCGTTATATCGATTGTCGGTAGGAACATCAAAACCAATTCATTTAATTGCGAATGAGACAGTTAATTCTGAGACACGTGTTGTCGGTAGCGAAAAATTACGCGAGAGCACTTTCTGTGAGTAAATGTGACGATACGTTTTGGAGATTTGCTATCACCACCCCGCGGTGCATACAGCGAAATAAAACGAGTTCAAATACATAAACTATTTAAACTGCAACATTTCTTGGAAATTAACTCGCAGAATAAAATTGTCATGTATTGCGGTATATATAGACGCTTGATTATAGAGCTTCATATTTGAGAAGTACTAATTCGGCCACAACTCTGTAGAAAAAATGGGTACTCAAGATTTACTGAATGAGATATGATTACATGGAATCAAAAACATTATGTAATAAACTAGCAGATCTTAATGGCGAGAAAAATAAACACAGAATTATATCTGCGACCATAATACAACTTTCTCAGATTATGAAAATCAGGAATTTCGCAAGATGAATAGGCATGACGAGACTTGCCATCTAGGTGCTAATACTGGCTCACCAAAAAAAAAAAAAGATAAAAAATTTTAACACGGAAACAAGACTCTGAAAAAGGAGCCCTGATGACTGAGCGGTTAGACTGCTTGCCTCCCACCACGGTGAACCACGTTCAATCCCCGGCAGGGTCACTAGCCGGATTTTCGCAAGTGGGAATCGTGCCGGACGATGCCGATGGTCGATGGGTTTTACTCAGGGATCTCCGGTTTCCCCCCGCCCTTGCATTCCGGGGCTGCTGGATTCTCCACCTCGTTTCGCCTGATCGGTTCTCGTGACCTCGTTGTTAAGAGCCGCCCGAATCTCTCTCAACTCAACCCTAGGCAACACGTAGAGCGATTTCATTCTCCTCGTGAACGAAATCAATTTATTTGAGATATGGATACTACATCCTCGTGCAGAAGTATTGTGTGCGCGCGCGAGTGAGCCGTGAACCAAGCTTCAGGATTTTTTGCAGCATTTCCTGGCGGCATGTGGCGTGCAGAGGCGACACTCGGCGCTAGAGCACGTCCTCATGCGACCCTGTTTCGTATTCGCACAACCCTCACCTCCTCGCCTCCCCCCCCCCCCCCCCCCCCCCCGCCGCCCTTATCAAAAGACGTGTACCGGCGGGCGCATTCTAATCACATCGCAGACAACGTGCCCGGCATTGTGCCGCTACGCGGACGGACGTCATAGCTAGCCTGTCCCCAGAGAAGTGTGTTTACCGGGACATCAACTCCGTGTGCAGGGGGAGACGAACAACAAAACGTGCCTTGTGTCTAGAAACAGTGCTGACCCAGTCAGGATCACATTCAGGCGTACAAGATCGACGACTGTCGCACCCGGGCGAGTCACGTTAACACTTCACTTATTAGGGAGGGATCTGAAGAATTCGCGGATTCATCTCGAGACAAGCTACGATTCAAAACACGTACGTGTATATAACTTTGGCCTTTGGCCATTGGTCCACGCGGTGTTTGACACTTCCTGGAGAACGCTGGCCCAATCGTCGCCTTTCATTGTGACAGCAGACAACCAATGTGCAGTTGTCATCGGTATATTTGCACATAAGACTTGAGTCCGGACTGCATGTCATTGAACTCCCGAATTATTTAGGTCTCTACTTATTATAGGCTATTCACGGTAAAGTGAGCACTTTTTAAGGCCCTCCTAAATTTTTCCTTTCCGCCTATTTCTATCTTCCCGCCACTTTTTAATACGAACATTGCTGTGTTACTAATAAATACAGTGTATACTTTTCACCATTCACAGAAGTTAATGTCTGAGGCCCCAATAAGTTATATATATATATATTATTGGTTAATGCTTGTTTGGAGGACTTTAAAAAGTGCTCACTTTACCGTGAACAGCCTATAGAAGTAAGCTGCCTTTATTAGACATTACTAGTGTAACACGCCAATATTGATGACTTTAAAATGATTATTCTATGTCTTTAAATTTGATTTAAATAGTAAACTTTAATGCAATGTATAAGATAGTTAGCATATGTTCAATGTGATATGTGTAAACTTATTTATTTTGACAGCTGTGTTATATAAGCTAAGTAAGTATAATGATTATCTATGGTTTCTTTGCATGAGTATTTGTCTTTGTAAAAAGCACTACTTTTTGTTTTCTCAAAAGAATCAGGCCACACCAGCCGGCCTATTACATTTTTTTTTCGGACAATAGTCTGATAGAACAAAAAACCTATTCATTCTAATTTGGAATCAGTGACAGACCAGCTAGAAAAGAAGTCAGTCCTGAGTATGAAAGATAATGTGTAATATTTGATTGGCAAAGTTTGATATTTACGACGGAGATTAAGAGAAGAAGTAATCCGACATAAGCTGTACGATGAACCCGGACGGAAGGACGGCCCAGTGAAGGAGGACCTCTTGGTTGGGACTTCACACCAAGGACGACGTGGTGTCTGGTGTTCGGAGAGCCAATTCTGCGAGAGGAGGACTACTGGCTGCGGATTCTGGCGAGGTTCCGATTCTGCACCCACCTCCACTGTTCCGGCCCGCAGAGGACGAGTTCGCTGAGCACCACCCGGAGATCTGCTGTCCGTGATGAGCGGGAGAGCTGTTACTGGGTTCTATACCAGTGAAGGATGACCCCCACGACATCGGCAGAGTTGCGGTTATTTCCCGCTATCGACACAGTTAAGTCGTATTTTTCCTCAAGCAAATGTAAATGTATTTATGACACCAGAACTAGTAAAGTCAAATGTTGGTAAATTGATTGATATGCAATGTGACGCAACGAGCAGGTTGGTGTTGCTTGTAATTTTGAGAATTACTATAGTAATTCTGCAAAAGTATCATATAATTTTAAACTGGTTTAGTTCAGTTATCTCTTGTTAAAACCACTCATAAGTGTTAAACTCAAGTAATTTTATTCGTTTCTATTGATTCACTTGAATTAAGACTTCTCTGTTTGTTTATTATAATTAATGATCCAATAGTTTCAAACTACAGACGTAATGGAAATTTGGATGAATACACAGATTTTTTTTTAGCGTGGCAGCATAGACTTTAGCCGAGGTATATAATTAATATAACCTATCAGGCTCATTCACATATACAACGATATTTTATCATTACATTACACATTCATATATTATATAATATTTTATAATCAATGAGATTGACCATAATATTTTAACACATATCAGAGGTGTTGCGGTATCAATTTGAACGCCCAAACGTGTGGCTATAAACTCTCCACACATTGTGTATTTAACACATGACACTAAACACATGACAAATTGGCGATTTCAATGACAAGTAGGATAGACTTCACAGTCATACATAAACTCAAGCAGATACAAACTCTTCATTGGTTGCTTGATGTGGCAGTACAGGGCGGTGATTGGGCATATAGTTTATTGGCTGTTTGTTATTGGCTCACTCATCCCCAAGAGGTGTCAAACAACACGTCGACCAATTGAAAATGTGACATGAACGTACAAGTTTGTGAATTCCAACTTGTCTCGGACTGGGTCCACGAATTTTTCAGGTCTCTATACAGCAACGCCACTTCTGTAGGTATATTTCCAGAAGTTTTTATTCAGCTTCAAGTCCTAGGGTGAAATATTGTAAGCTGATGATGTACCCACTTCTGCATACTCGATTGCCTTGGAATTTTGCGCACAAGTGTAGTTCCGAAAGCGAAATAATTCTCTCTCTCTCTCTCTCTCTCTCTCTCTCTCTCTCTCTCTCTGCGTGTGTGTGTGTTGCAGAGCATCTGTAAAACCGCACGTCCTGTAATATCTTAGCAATATGTGGCAGTCGGAGTAGGTAAAACGATGAAGAAAAGACCTGATATTGTTAGGGACAGGAAAATTTCGCGTTTTAAAACTACTTGTAGGCTAGACTCCACTATCCTATGTATTTCCGAATCTCACCATTCTGTTCACTGGCTGTTGCTGCTGCGCCACCAGTGTGTAGCCAGTTTGGCCTCAGATCACGTGACACGGGATTCGGTGCTTGTTTCCTTTACAGGTCTGTTATTGGCTAAGAGCTCGGCTACGCGTGTCTAACAAACTGTGATCCAACTGCAAACATAACAGAAATAGACATGTGTTCGCATTATAGCTTGTCCTCAAATGAATTCGCGAGAATTTCCAGTCCCTACACTCTAAAAGAAAGTTTGTACTTTTACAAGGAAAATCCTTGGACATCCCATTGCCAACAATAAAATCCTTTGGAAAATTACAAACTGTTTTCTTGTAAAATCTGCAAAACAAATATTTGTAATATCACGAACGGTAGCCTTGTATTACATTACTGAAAAAATGTGCATTCATGAAATTAATTTAATTCTTCTAGGAAACATATGTGATTAATTAATAACAGCAAATAATTAAAAAAAGCAATTTGCCTCACAGGGAATAGAACCCACGCCCCTTGTGATGTTAGCCCGTACCCTTAACCGCAAGACAATATTTACTTGTGAACTTAGTACTTATTATTTATACAGCTGCTAATATCTACAAACTATTACGGAACTTACTAGGTTACGAAGAATAGATTATTTAATTTTAAGAGTACTTTTCCTGAGTTAAGAGATATAATGAGGTCTTGAGAGCTGATTTCAGATTCTGTGTAGCTAGGAGACATTAACAGTTAATGAGTAATAATGTCACGTTTCATTGAAATTGGCACTTTTTATTATTACTTGGGCTGTTTCAAGTGTTTTACGTTATTCAAACTTGCATTACATTTCTGTTTTAACCGAACTACACTTCACATCACCCATAGTTTTGTACTAACAACTATATACGGTTTTACGTTGTTGAATGTTCGCCATTTTGCTGAAACTCGTGGAATACGAGTCATTATAGTACAAGTATTTCTTGAGGTCTGTTACAAACACGGCCCTTGTAGCTTTACAAACAAGTAGTTTTAAGAGATAAATCCTTGTATTGCTAGAAGCATTTGTAAAATTACGAAGAATTTCTCCGTAAAAATTACAATTTTTTTTTACAGTGTAGTAATTGTAACGTAATTATGAGATCGTAGATCAGTCGTTGTGTGTGTTCTGCTGTGTGAGATCAATAACTAGTTCGGTATATAGCCACTGTTGGAATTTTCTTTTTTAAAAACTTACAAATGCTTCAAATTTTGGAATGTTTTTTTTTTTTAAATATATAAACAAGCTATAAAAGTCAAGAATCCAATATGGCGAGGCAAGTTTCCCCTTCAGGGTTCCACCTAGCTGAAGCTATTTTGCGCGTTTTGTTATAAACGGCCCCGTAATGCACCACCTGTCTAAACAATGCCTGTGAAGGAGGCCAAGGGCGAGTTTTGTAAACAAAGAAATCACAACAGCGAGCCAAAGTGGAATGTATCAACTACCGCAGCAATGTGACAAGAACAGTGGGTCCAGCAATTCTCAGGACATTCCTGCATATTTATAACAAACCCCGAGTAGACACTGCCTCTAGCGTGCAACGGGAGCCAATCGTAATGTATTACGTCAACAAGCACACGCGGAGGGGCGCGAAGAGTGGACTGGGCTGTGAAGATTGTCAGCGACACAGTCGGCGTTGGTCAAGAGTCGAGGTCAGCTGCTAGACCAGGTGCGGCGACGTCCTACCTCGGGGCGGCGAGTCCAGAGTGCGAGACCTGGTGAGTTCCCTCTCTACCACTCTCTCTCTTTGTCTCTCTCTCTCTCTCTCTCTAACTAATATAACCTTCCCTACCATCCTTCTCTTCCATTGGCCTCGTGAATGTATATAATTCATCTTCTTCTTAGCTTACCCTTGCACCTAATGCTACCCTTCATTAACATGCTAATTTATGAGTGGGCTTAGCTCATAACCGTTTGAGGCCTCGGACCACGGGATCTTTAAAGCCCCTGTCAATAAAGTTGGACAGTTATGGCGTCATCGAAACGTCATAAACGCCGCCATATTTGTCTGAGAAAGTTGGATGGTTTCAGTTTCCATTAAACATCTGAAGATTGGATCGGTTTTAAAATTTCTTTGATGTTTGACGGTCTCAGCCAATCAGAATTAAGCACGAGAAAAATGGACGTCAAAAAACTTTAAAATAACGAATAATTGCTATAAATTAAGTAGATTATGAAGGTAATTAATGTATGTAATTGATTGAGAAGCTGTCTGGCGATGACAGCTATTTTTAATGAATATTGCACACAACATTACCAACTTAGAAGCATTAAATTTCATTGTGCAGAAAACATCTCCCGATAAATAAAATTTGAATTGAGTAAAGAAGCGAAAATAAATAACAACATTTCTTGCATTTCTTCCTGTAATGGACTGCATGGAAAAAAAAAAGCAATTACTCATTATGAAAATAATTTTTTAATAATAATTAATATCAGATTCTCCCAGAAAAATTTTTTTGACAGTGTGACGCATTTTCAAACACATTGAAGAATATTTGATAAAATTTGTTGGAAGGAAAATATTTGTTGGCCGTATTTTGTCTTCAAATTTTATTGTCAAATATAGTTGAAGGCGAAAATTTGACAGGGGCTTAAGGCCGACTCTTGCTCACTCACCACTCGCCTCACCGCCTCTACACTTAAGACACTCAACTGACAGGCAGTCTTTCCGTCGGCGACCATAGACTATATATGAGGTAGACGGATTTCGCCGGCTGGGCACAACTAGTCTCCGTGTCCCAACGTTGAACTGCTTCCTGCCAACACGCCTAGAAAAAAAATGCGGTGTGGCTGTGTTGGGGACGCGGCCGTTTGTTTTGCCTCAATACGTCTACGTTGATGCGCTCGGACACCTTGGTGTTTTTTTTTTTTTTTTTTTTTTACGTTCCCGGCACCGCTTCACTCGATCATATGGAGTTTTATGGGTATCACTGGATTGCTTTTGAGATACTCTTTCCAACCGTATACGATTTCTGTAATTCGACTTGGCTTTTTGACGAGTATAGGCCAACACCGTGTTAAGTTTTCTTAATTTTTTACATTAAACTCATACAATTTCACCATAACCACAACACAAAAATTTTTTTAAACACGCAGTCTATTGATCTTGACGAGAGCTGTCGACTGAAACTCAAACGAGCGTCGTAGCTTCTCCTAGTCAAAAGTTATACTACGCGGAAGTTATGAGACGCGGTGAAACGAACTCAAAATTAGGACCCCCCCCCCCCCCTGCCATAAGATGCTTCGCCTTCATCACTCAACGTGGTGTGATTGAATTTTGAATGTAGACGATAGACTCGGAGCTGCAATGCCTAACTGTATCCCCCGATTTTATCATCGTATTTTCTGGATTGTCTCCCACTATAGTTGCAAATTTAAAGACGTATTCACGTCAAAACCGGCATGGATTGGATTTGATGTTAGAACACTGGTTAGCAAACACGGGATTTGAGACTTATGTATACTTTCTCTAACCAATTTGTAATGAAATTAGATTGAATTCGAATAGGTAAAAATATTTTATTCGCATCAAAGTGCTCGTCTTTTGCAAATTGAGATACAAACCAACGCGTTAATCACCGTTGACCGTGCGAATTTGACAGTTGCGTTGCTCTGGGGTAGATCAATTTTGGGTAGGCTACATTCGCTAAATATGAATAATTGGTCTACATCATCATTATTCTATGTCGATGACTCGCCTGAACGTGACTTAAATCGGTGACCTTATAGTTTTATGACACGCTAATGAAGATAGAAGTATGGCCCGTGTCTGATGTCCATTAGAACACTTAACAGCTAAAATCCATTCTGAAAAGACCCGTTTCAGCTATTTTAACGCCCAGAAAATTACCCTTGGAGTATAAATGAGAATGTGAGGCATATCTTTAGACAGGGTACGTTTCATTTATGCTTTTCGTGTTTTAACGCTACCACAAAATATGCAATCGTTTTTGAGTCACCTATAATTTCTACTATACTTCTGCAACGTACTTATGCTCCAGGTAAGCGGGGAAGTTAATAATGACGATTGGTTATAGGTAGTATCTTTTCGGCCCTATTTTCCATTAAAAAAATATCACTAAGTTAGTACCTGGAATTCAGGATAAACCTCTATATTACACTGAGAAAAATATATCTCTGCGTAACTCAAAAATGACTGAAGATGGCGTACAAATATTTATGAAAGATTTTATGGTAATTAACAATGGAGTAGTAACAAAGGATCGTGAAACTGAATTATGACTATCCGTCAGGGGTTGTCAACCATTGTCATACTTCGTTATCACAACTGACTGACAAATTAAGGGATGCATAAAAATATCACGCAATTGTTTACTTTACAATAGGAAAAGAAGGGACGCGCCAGATAGCGTTTGGTTCAAAACCGCATCGTGTGGCATTCAGGCGTTATCTCACGTGAAAACAAACGCTGGTTCCGTCGCATTGTAGTTTATCTACACCCACAATGCTCGCCGGCCAGACTTATTGGCTTGGGAACGGGAAAAGTTTGTATTACGTAACGATTTTCCTGGGAATGTGAAGGTATGACTTTTTCCGTGGCACAGAAGGTTACATTTCTGTGTGAAACAGTTTAGACAACCAAGAGAATAGAAAATGAATATAATTTGAAATAATTTTAATGCCTACATTTGTACAAGTTTTTCTTGTGTTACTACAGAATAATATATCAGTAAATTATTTGGTGCAGTACTCAAACTGGCCACTTCTAGAGTTAGGCTACAGCACGCTGCTCCGTTCGGCCAGTATACTGAAAATGTGTATGTTACAGATAAACTAATCAGCGTCAGCAACATATCGTAAGTGACAGACTACAAGTAAAAACATTTAGCAACAAAATCAACGAAATCCTTTTAATTACTCAAAGTTGCAATTCAAAATTAACATGTTGCTCTTATAAAAGCATAATTACCATTCGATAACAACACACCAATCACATATAATGAATGTTAAATCCACACATCTCGTGTTACTCTCATCGCTAATTAGGCCTACCGTAGTAAACATAATATCAGTTCCACTGTTACGGTACTGAGGATGTAGGGTCTATTATAAAACATTACAGACTCTCCTTCTTTAATCCCAACTTTGATAGGGGCAGTTTCACATGTTGAGGCCCTGAAGATGGTAACAAACTACTGGCCTTAGAGCAAGATCTTATTTTCACGTCTAAGGTGGAACCAGTGGAAACCACTGCCAGAAAACGTCACTAGCGAAACTTTTTTTTATTGAAATAAAGCCATCACATAATGTGGTTTTATTATATCTCTAAAAATAGCTTATCGATATGAACAATTAAATACATGTTTTATATGGTATATACTAGTTGCACGACAAGCGACCCATTTAACGCCTCATTAATTAAGACTGATGAAGAAAATGCGCGTATCCTCAAACGACGAGCTGTGAACAAATCACAGCACCAACGGCGCAATGGCAATATGACGTCGAGGTAATGTGGGCGCATGTGTGATGTTGTTTCGAAGGAAATTAACGTCAAAATAAACACGTGGCCATTCAAACACGTACGTTGTACAAGAAAACAGACGCTTGGCCTACCATCAGACTGGATCAGTAAGTGTTTCTCAAGGATGTCCCTTCCAACTTACGTATTTCAGTTGTTGTGGATTCAGCACGAATCTCACAAAAAATATTTTGTATGTTTTACAACAAAAAAGTTTTTTGTTTTGAGACTAGTTGAAATTTTTTGTTTTCAATAAATAAATGTGAAGTCTACAAGCAGTTCCTTGTAAAGATGCAATATAAGATTAATATCTTCCGCAGTAACCTGTAGAATTTATTCTAACTGAAGTGCAGTGGTGCAAAAATAATCTTGATATATATATATATATATATATATATATATATATATATATATATATATATATATATATATATATATATATATATATATATATACACACACACACACACACACACACACACACCACACACTCTGTTTGAGTTTAATTTTGTGATTGTGCAAAGTAATATCAGTTAACGAAATACTAGTTACAGAACGTCAGTTAATCAGCTGTTATCGATTGGCGAAACTATCGAACGAATTCCTCTGAGTAGTTCGATTCGAGGTCATCTCCACTAAATGAATGAATTTAAAATATTGTAACAAATAGTTAGCAACCACTTATTTCCCGTAGAGCACAACTGGTTGGCTTCACTGGTCTGGAACTGTTAAAACTACTAGATGTTTAGGCTGTTTTTATCATATTAGTTTGTTTTTTTTCCTTTGCAAGATAACCTGAAAACAGAGAAGGGAGGTTTATGCTTTACATATCAATAAGGACACCAAATCGACTTACTCGAAACCCCTTTAGACCTACGTTGGTGAACGCTTAGGCATAAGTTTTAAGCTGAATCTCTTGTGAACAACTGCTTGCAGTTACCAACCGTCCCGTTTTGTATGTGACAATATAGTAATTGAGTGTTTTGTCCTACGAATCGAATAAATTCGCTCGGGACAATTTGTGAAATGAGGTGAGAATGGAGCAGCGCGCGGAATGCGAGGGCGGGGGAAATGGGGAGATCCCCGACCAGCGGCATCATCCAGCACGATTCCTACTTGCGAAAATCCGGGAGCGACCCGGTCGTGGAATGAACACGGTTCGCCTTGGTGGGAGGCGAGCAGTCTAACCGCTCAGACGCTGCAGCCCCAGCAGTGAAGAGGGGAATCTCGTGCTGGAGGTAGCTCGAAGACAAGGCTCAACATTTTTTTTTTATTCAGTAGAACCGTTTACCTGTCATGAGCACCTGTTATCAATAACCGATGGTGGTCACTAATGTGTATAATTATTTTTAATAATTATTTCCTTTTTAAATTCCAATAGAAATAAGTTTTTAATATGCAAATCAAAGTGAAAAGACTAGGTATTTTGATGACAACGCACTCTGTAGAGAAGTACAGTGAATAGATATGAGTGATACATTTGTGAAGTAAAAAAAGAATATAGGCTATTGATTGAAATTTTGGATTAAGCGTAATTACATTTCCCTGTCGGAAAATATTTTCTTCTTATTCCTCCCCCACATGCGCGAGTGTTCCGTATTTGGAAACTGTTTAAAATGGTCACATTATTACACTGTAAAGAGATGAAGAGAATTGCAAGTCGTTAGTACCACGTAAATATAAACGGCTCAGACGATTGTACTATAAGCAACATAACGACATTGTAAGGTCATCCACAATTTTCACGCCATTAATCTGATAATTCGCTAATGAAAATGGTTACCCATTTTTAGTACGTTAAATAAGCAGTGTGCCCGATACTGTGATATAAATACATTTTTTGATATCTACTTATGCACTTTATATTTAAAACAGATCTTCTTTAGGACTAGTTACCACGAATAATTTTGCTACACAAGTGAAATAGAGCAAAATTTTACAACACCCTGGTGTGGAATAAGCAAAGCTAGCGACGTAGTTTACGAAAAAGTAATACAAATTTCATGTTTATTATTACTATAGAGATTATTTATTATTTGTTGCCGAAAGTACTGAAAACTTTTATGCACCATACAACAAAGTTTAGAAAAATTAATTAAACGCAAGTAAATGGGTTCATTAATTAGGCCGTGAGTTCAAAAATATAATTACAGTACAGCTTTATAATATGTACCTACTGCTTTTGAAGACAGAACATTTGTTATTAGAGGTAAACTATGCATGCCTGGATTTTTCAACGAGTTAATGTCTGCTCAGCCCAAAATGTCGTAGAAATTTTACTTGCTGCCGTAGAATTGCGAAGACACTTTCGAGAGAAGAGCGAATGAAAAGTTAGTAACGAGAAAATTAATCAAACGGGAATGCATATAATTAATGAAGCTAATTGCAGCAGCCCCGTAACATAAACAGCAGCGAAACGGCATTCAATTTACTATTCTGGTTTCCCCGGAAAACGATAACATCGCCTTCTATGCAAGACAAAATTAATTTTATAGCATAAAATTAAAAATTTCTTTCCGATGTCTTACAACGGGAATCACCGTGTTCTTACTGCCAAATAGGACACTGTATTCGTAATCTAAGTAACAAGTCATAAGAATATCTTCTGCGCTAGAAAATGTAACAAGATTAAGTATGTTGCAACAGGCAAATTAAAGAGAAAGCGAGCTGCGAAACGAGAGATCCATTATTGCCTTGGAAATACAGGCTACCTACTATTTCGGGCAACCTTTGGATAGTTTGCTTCGAATAAGTGGGCGTTTTTAACGAATTATATGTAAGTTCAATTAAAATTTGAACAATTTATTAAGATGTCACGTCAATTAATGAATTTCCCTTACTACGTATGTAAAGGTTCATAATTGGCAAAATTATGCACACACTCGTACTTAAGAAAACGTGGACATTTCTGAGAGAAAAATAATTCTTCCTAACATCAATTCTTACAAATAATTTCCATTTCAATACCATTTTAAGCAACTGTAATTTCTTTAATACATCCAGAAATTATCAATCTCTGACAATAAAGGCTTAATTAAAAAGTTATGTATCTTTGGCAGCATATTAATGGATCATGTTTTCAAGTTTAAACTGTATAATTCAATTTTGTATATATTTATGTTTGTATGTGTAGTAAGTTAGATATAAATATACATGATATATTAACACAACGTGTGTATTATAAGTACGTAATATAAATATACATGATATATTAACACAACGTGTGTATTATAAGTACGTAATATAAATATACATGATATATTAACACAACGTGTGTATTATAAGTACGTAATATAAATATACATGATATATTAACACAACGTGTGTATTATAAGTACGTAATATAAATAAGCTAACTCCTGAGAATAATGGATGAACAATTTTATCACAATACTTTATGAGCTAACTTCTCCACTTTTCGCTATGAAAATTTCATTTCTTTCTTTGTAATTTCATTTAGTACTATTCCCTACAACTTAGTATTATTCATAATGTAACCAGGACAGAGTAAAACAATATTCACAAGAAAATATGGTATTTTCTAAATGAAGTACTTTACAAATGTGTCTTGAGGTTGGCATTCATTTTTCGAGTTGGAAATACAAATTTTAAGGAAGGGAGTTTACGACAAAATTTATTTTCCGACTGTATTTAAAATTTTCCGAAAATTGGACTACCCTTAATTTTCTTACAATGTTTGCGACTTTTGTAATCAGACGATAACACAGAAGTAATGAAGTAATTATTTATAAGAGGCAGATATGGCTTCAGACAGGGCGAAATTATCTCTTTAAATAATATTACCACGAGTAATTGAAGTACTCATAAACTGCTACACAGCATCGCCGGCTTGTCAGGATTTTATTAGAACCATAATTGCCTTCGCATTTCTACTTGACTCTTTCCCATTAAGTCGGACTGGCAATAAAATTGCCACGAAAGGTAATTAAAATAATATACTTAAAAACAAAGGTCCGAAATTCGCAGGACTGAAACGCAAACATTGTCGAAGAACCCTCCATATGCTTGCATTTAGCATCATTCAATCAGGTATGCTTACTTTTGATCATGTTTGGTTACAGTTGATAACATTTAATTATGTTTGTACACGCGTGATAGTATTCAGTTATACTACGTCACATTTGTTATAAGTAGGAGGTTGGAGTTTAAATTACACAAAATTACATTACGCGTGGTTAAAAACTAAAAGTCTTAAGAAGTTGTTTGCATTTCGTAATGTATGGAGATTGTTACAACGTGATGGCAATCGTTATCCGGCATGAAAATAATTTAAAGATAATGAAAGTGGGGTTGGGGTAAATGAAAAGGCCTTTTTTTTTTTTTTTTTTTTTTCCCCCTAAATACGAAGACTATGGCTAACACGGTTATGAATAGCACGCAAATGAGAAGAGGGAAATGAGGAAAATGGGGAAAATAGCAATCTGGTTCTAAAAGCACGACATGCTTAGATGAGCTTTAGTAGTAGACGGTATTCGCATAATCAGTGAACTACATCATTATAGAAGTAAGCAAAATGGTAGGTCGACTACAAAGATAACGGAACAGTGGCTGTCTGGTACATACAATATATAACGATACGAAATACACAGAAGCACGGTGAATGTATTTAATAATAACACTGAAGCTTAAATTGTTCATTAATGAAGGTAAAGTAAACAGATTTAAGGGCGCAGTCATGCAGCAAAAACTACTGCGAAGAGGGGAAAAAAAGGACCGTCTATATCGCATATAGGCACCAACAAAAGAAGGCATATAAAAAATAGCTTAGGTCCAGAAATATTGGGTGTCTTGTATGATCCTACTTGTATGCCAGATTTGGTGGAAATCAAGAGAATGTTTCCAAAGATATAAAAGTTTAATTTTGCAGGTGGTGATAACTCTCAATATAGTAAATAAATTAAGACGATATGGATGCGCGGAGTGTCGTTTGGTGGCTACATTCCGTTTTCTAAACTATATATTTCGAATTTGCCAACTCATTAAGTGATTCAATGACACGTTCGAGTAACTCGCTGAAAACAACACTGCTCAAAAGGCACTGGGACCACACTCTTGTTGGCGATACCTTTGCCCACTGCCACCCAGGCCCCTCCGGAGTAAACGTGCTATACGCAGCGGAATATTGTTAAAACATTATGGGGCCGACTGCAGTAAACAGGCAACAGCTGATGAGAACATTTGGGAGCGAACCTCCGAACGAGATTTCGTCAAGACGCACTGCGCGCGGCCCGGATAATCTTCTGCCGGAGCCGCGCAGAGATCTTTATGCGAGGCGCAGCTGCTGAACAGAAAGGTCCATTTCGCGAAACGATTTGTGGCAGCTCGTACATTCATACAGAAAACACATAACGTAGTTTATTTTTTTCTTTCGGAAGAGGAAACGATCATCAAATCTACCGGCTGCTCTAGAGTTAAGCAGAGCAGAATGTCATCACCAAATCCCAGCATCTTTAGCGATAAACAGCACGCTCTTTAACATGTTTCGGAGCCTACTTTCTCCCACTCCGATACAAATGCTTTGCAGTTCTGAAACAGGTAACCATATAAATTTGCTTTCTGCCCGTTTATTAATATTTAGAAGCCTGGGTTTCAGTTTTCACTTTTCTGTTCGGTTTTCCAGTGTCATTCAGTAGAATTAAAATGGGTTATGGCCTAACAATCGCTTCAAGTGGCACCTCTTTGGAGCCAAAGAGTTCAGGCAATTTTGTTACAGGCATTATTTTGTCTCAACTTTTCCGACGTTATTACTTTTTACAATTGAAGATTTTTTTTTTTAATAACACGTGATTTAATACAGACTTACAAGGTAGTGTTACATCTCCTGCACTACATAACATGTGTATGCATTTAAAAAAAATTACTTATGAATGAAAGACAGTTATCATGAATCGGAGTTCGGAGACACCAGCCACCTTGGTTGTTGAGGCGGCCGCGGCAGGTGGTTTAGGGCAGCCATGTTGTGATGGCACCAGATCACCATATTGGATCTTGGTGACCTTGACGTTGACCCTGTGCTTGTGACTTTCAATTACCTCGAAAACAAAAAAATTCTAAAAAAAATTACAAAAGAAAAATTATAAAAATCAAGGAACATCTTATGTTACCCTACCCTACCTCTCGCTCACCCCACCAACCCTAACCAACAACCCCCCTCCCACTAATAAAATAATAAAATATCGCAACATCTAAACAAATATAGGGACATTTAAAGTTAACCTCACACTCATCCCAATACCCTCACTTCACCCCTTCCACACCCCATCCCTTCACAATCATAAAAAATTGAGAAAAATCGTAAAAAATTTAAAATCGAATCGAAGCATCAAAGAACACACAATAATTTTACCCTAACCCATTACTCATCCCACCACACTCAACTCATTTCCTCTCCTCGCCCACACCCTGGCAATTATCATCAAATAGAGAAATGTAACAAAAGAGTTTTAAAAAATCGAGTAACATTATAACATTAGACCCTCTACCTTTGCTCCTCAACCCCCCCCCCCCCCCTTTCCCGAAAAAACACACCCTTAACTCACCGCACCACAACAATTAAGTGACAAAATTATCCCACCATCTATACCAATCAATCGTATCTGCCCATTGACCACTTAATTACGACCAACATATACTTGTCCATTATCGGACTCTATAGTGTTCCCTAGTTATTTCTTTTTTAGTATCTACCACCAGAGAGCTCCCATGTTGTCCATTTTCCAACTCTTTTGGTGACGAGTCTTTCCTACATATGAGTATAATTAATCTCTTCTATTATAAACTTTAAGATCGTTCTTAAAAAAAAAAAAATAAAACACAGCATATTTTAAAAAACTCATTTTATTTGGCAATGTACAACTTGGGAAACACATAGGCACGTTGAAAATTTAACTTTTAAACTTCTTTTTTCTGTATTGCAAGGCACTGTACCCCAGTGAGTCCTGGTTTCCGTGGGTAACAGGTATAATGCATAAAACACTGTTTGCAGACATGAACTTTCTACCCATGCGAATTAATCTGTGAGTTAATCAGTCGTCAAAATGTTTTTTATGTAACAAAAATGTGAAATATTCCTAGTTTCGTCCTTCGCCATCACAATATCGATATGTTCAGTTTTCTCGTTCTTAGTCACACATGTTGCCACCACTTTTCCTCTGGCATTCAGCGAGTAAACATTTACAGGCACACCATTGTTGTTCTCAAAGACCCCTATTTACTCTAGAGGAGTCGGAAAATCCAGTCCGCTAAAATAAAAACATTTCTTCCACCTGAGCATACTTCTATTCCGCACGCTGTGGTTGCGATGACTTAACAAATCCAATCAACACTGACCACTTGAAACATTTTTTATCATAATTATGAATTGCGTGGACACACAGGCGCCTCAGCCGAAGATGCAGATGATATGACTGAGGAAGACAAGGCTTCTACGGTACCATGTCCGAAGAAGTCGATGGCGATGCTGATGTAGGTGGTCTAAGCGATGACTCTGGAATGTCGGAAGTAATCGCAGATGCGAAATATGGTGATTGTAAAAGCTAGATGAGACGATACAAAATCTTCCTTCGACAATCTGAAGGTCCCCAACAAGGTTCCATTATTTATATCAATTTCATACCCGTCTCCCTTCTTTTCTTCCTCCGCAGCTCCCCCATCCCCCACCCATTTCCACACATTAACCTTACATCTGACACACTGCATGTTTCAACCTGAGGGCATGTGTACATGTGCTAATACCTGCAGTTTTCCGCCTAATACAATATTACCCCGATACATAAATAGGTTATGCATCGTTTCTTTAAGTCTAACGAGTAAAGGTAAAAAAAAAAAAACATTTTAATGGTTTGCCACACACAATTTATTGTACAGATAAATACATAAATGCCATTACACAAATTTAAATATTCAGTTAGTTTTTTTATGTTCTTCGGAATCGCCGTTGGGGTGACTTCAAACTTCACGTCTTATCATAACTCATCGATTCACGGTCCAAGGACAAGGCGCACAGTTTGCGAAGCAGCTGCGCGTTCATCCTGGCGCGTGTCTAGACAGATTCTGACCTGTCGCGTGTCCAGACAGGTTCTGACCTGTCGCGTGTCCAGTCAGGTTCTGACCTGGCGCGTGTCCAGTCAGGTTCTGACCTGGCGCGTGTCCAGTCAGGTTCTGACCTGGCGCGTGTCCAGTCAGGTTCTGACCTGTCGCGTGTCCAGTCAGGTTCTGACCTGGCGCGTGTCCAGTCAGGTTCTGACCTGGCGCGTGTCCAGTCAGGTTCTGACCTGTCGCAGATGTGTCGCTGCAGGTCGTCATAAATTTTCGTCAGCTTGAGCAGCGAAGGGCAACCGTAATCGAACTAATCGTCAATGATTTCAGCATCGTTTCTGCACAAGTCGCTCGTCCATTTTTTTTTCTGTTCGGGCCCCGCCACGAAAAATCTGCCCTTGCGGGTGCTAACATCAGCAAGTCGCGCAGCACGTTTCCCACCTAATGGTACAGAATATTGCCTTCTTCCCACTCCAGTCCGTGGGGTACTTGGTCAGTCATCCGTTCGTCTTCTTGCTTTTCTTGTCCAACAAGTTTCAACAAATAAGGGGGCTACCGCTACGGGGAGGCGGAAGCCGCGAACAAACAACTGAAACTCGCGAGCGTGGTGTCAAGGGTCTCGAGTCAAGGGTCTTGAGTTTTGGGTCTAGTGTCAAGGGTATTTTCGGGAATTTGTTGGCATATTTTAAGAAATTTTTTTGGGATTTATTTAGAAACTTTTAGTTTCAAGGTCATTCAAGGTCAATGTCATCTACATCCAAAATGGATGACGAGATTGTCACTGACCGACCTGGTGAGGGCACGTCGTGTCGGAAGCTTAGTCAAGCCACACGTCATCGAACTCCGAACCTCCTACATGTACATAATAAAAACTTTTTTTTAATATATATATTTTTTTTATATAAATTTTTGGGATCTTATAATTTTTCTGCATTTTTCTTTTGAATTGTTGTGGTTAAGGTAATTTACGGTCACGGGTACAGGGTCAAGGTCTCGGCCGAGGGTCAAGGTCACAAAGGTCACCTGGTATCAATACGGCGAAAATGATGACAGCCGGCTGACCGGAATGACAGAGCATGATGTCGGCTCCGGCTCCAGACCCCCAACCCCTTGTGTCCGACTATCCAAAATCATTATACTGGTAACGTTATGTATTCTTCGATTTTTAGAATATATTTTGCAAGTTTTTGCGATTTTTCTCGATTTTTTAGGACTCGGAGGGGTGAAAGTGGGAAGGGTGTGAGGCGACGGTGGTGGGATGAGTGTGAGATCAACGTTATATGTGCCTCCATTTTTTAAATTTTTTTTTAATTTTGCGACTTTGTATTATTGGGAGGGTGGGGGCGGGGTGTTAGTTAGGGTTGATGGGGTGAGCGAGGAATAGGGCAAGTAGTATTTTATGTTCCTTGATTGTTAGAACTTTTTTTTTTCGATGTTTGCAATTTTTTAGATTTTTTGGTTTGAAGGTAATTTAAGGTCACGAAAACTGGGTCAATTTCAAGGTCAACAAGATCCAATATGGTGATCGGGTGCAATCACAACATGGCTGCTCTAGGCTGCGGCCGTTTCGACAACCGAGGTGGCTGGTGGCTCCGATGCACGATAGCTGTCCGAATCTTCCCATTTATATACTACTACAATGGCAGGCAATCAATATACGTTTAACGTTCAAAACGGCTGTGTTCTTCACCGTGTTTTGCTATTGTGTTGCAAGCAAACAACTAAATGTTCGGACAGTAATTTCATTGGTTCGTTTAAGTCATTATCTCCAGGGCTTAACACTAACGATGTATAGCAAAAAGAAAGACTTGGAGATGTTCAGTAAGGTTCAAAATAGGTTTTGTTAATACACGTAATCTGCGTAATAAAACTTGGTCTTATATTTTCTTCGTGGCCAATTTTTACCGCCAATTTGTTATTATTGGAATCAACTTTCATTTTCTTCGCATCCAACACGTAAATATCAACATTGCCACTTGAATTTAACAAGTGAAGTAATTTTTTTTATTCTAATATTTTTTTGGGAGAAGTAACTGTGAATATTCAAAGTATAAAAGGAAGAATGTTAGTGCGTGTACTTAACAAGATCATTAAATTTGTCATCAATTGTTGATTTTGCGAATAACTTACAAAACAGTCCTACGGGCGTTTCTTCTAATATGCTTTTATTATAAGAAAGTGTGATAACGATTTTTGATTACGGTATCACAGGAAATGTAAGTAAATACATGCTTATTACCAGCACCAACTACAAAAAGATACATTAATCTGTTTAAAAATGTTTTCGCTGCATGTTGTCGAAAGAGGAAATATTTTCATTCAAAGTGTAGAAATTTCCATTAATCTGAAAAATTACTACGCGACTGAATAGGCAAAACAGTCATTACTATTATTATTATGATAATGACGATAAGACCTTTGTTTAAGATTTATTCAAGCGAAGAGATTAAATATGCTTCGCAAGCCATGTACCACTTGTTACGAATAGATGTTTTTGGCAAACAGCTTGATGAAATGTGGTGTAATTTTTTATTTTTTTAGGACAGATTCCTATTTCGTCGTTTCGTTAAATAGCATATTTATTTAGTGTCCAATCGAGGCTGTGAGGTAGTGACCCGCGTTAATTTTTGGCCTAATTTTTTTTTTTTCCGCAACAAGTGGAAATGTTATTTAACGCCCCTGTTACATTCCAGTGCATTTTAGCGGAGTCGTATATTTTCCAGAAGCAATTAATCCCTTCCCCGGCTCACCACGCGTACTTCTCTACATAAAACACGTAATTTAACAAAAAAATTTTGAAGCGGTAATGTGTCATTTTAATAGAGTCGGGTATATTTAACGCTAATCCTATTACAGGCGTCATTTCAGGTGTAAATTTAAACGAATATCTACTTGTAAACCGCTGCATGATACGTTTTATTGTATATATTTATCACATACTGTACATGAAATATGAGCAAAAAGTGTTGCACCTACTGCACATTATGACAAAAACATTGCAGTGACAAGTTATAATATTAGGGAACAATGAAAGGGAAGGCATATATATTAAATAACACTGAATGATGCTCTTAGGTTCACGCTTTATAACTTCAGAAATGCTTAGGCCATATCTCACGATATTTTTATTTCATTACCTGAAAGATATTTATATAAGGTCCACATAAATTAAAATATTTGTAGTCAACTTATTACAGTTTTCAAAATATAGCACTGGAGAGTTGGAAATTTCGAAATATGGGAGCTCAAGTTTCTATGCTTCTAATTAACTTTGCCAGTTAAATCACGTGTCATGTGACTATATCATATATACAAAATATTAACTATCAAATATATATAAATGACCTCCCGTGTGCCTTAACCCCAGGCACTACTCCAATTTTATTTGCAGATGATACCAGCATCTTAGTCTCTGGAGACTCGGTGAATGATCTTACGCGAAAAACAGACACAACATTTACATAGTTACATGCATGGTTTACTGCAAACAAATTAAATCTGAACCTATATAAAACGAATCTTATGAATTTCCTCACAGAAAACAGAAAAAAAAACACTTATTCATATATTAGTAGCAACAGAGACAAAATTAATGAATCAGCAGTAATTAAATTTCTTGGTTTAAAAGTAGACAGTTTCATAAACTGGAAGTCTCGCAATGCGTATATTTTACCTAACTAAGTTCAGCCTGTTTCGCTCTGCGAAGTGCTCTAGAGGTCTTTAACAAATACACAACAGAAATGGCATATTTTGTATAATTTCATTCCACCGTGTGTTATGTATCACTATTTGAGGCAATTCCACTAACAGTAAAAAACGTTTTAGATATAAAAGAGAGCTGTAAGTGTAATCAATCGCAAAAGAAAGCCAGACTCACGTAGACCTCTTTTCGAGAGCTCAGAGATTCTAACATTTGCATGCGAGTACATATTTTCTATACTTGTATTCGTGTCCAAAAACAGCAATTTATTTCAGAAAAATTAGTAGTTTCATAAGCATGGCGCTAGAGTAAAAAAACACACATCGCTTCAGTTAACTTAAAATTAGTCCAGGAAAGGCCTTGCAACCTTGTTAGCCAACCTTTCAATGAATTACCACAACACATTTAAGAAATTTGCTTCTGTAACCAAAAACTCTTTTAAAAAAAATCTCTGAAAGAATTTTTATTGAATATGCATTTTATAACGTAAATGAATATTTAAACTACAAATATTAAGAAATTACTGTGTAAAATTTAACTGTACCCATTTCTTGTTCCTGTTTTCTAGTTCTCTTTTTCTTCTGTTTCAGTGAAACGAAGACACCCTACAGCACGTTGGAAGACGATTAGTCACATTATGAAGAATACACATCATGTGTGTACGTGCAATATGACACATATACGCATGTGTGTGCGCGCGCGCGTGCCTGTGTGTACTATGCCCAGTGTATAAACTTTGTACCCTGTAATCTGACTTGTCCCACATCCTTGTACAGCTATGTATTGGAATAAAAGATCTTACGGGTACAAAAAAAAACTCTTGTACTGACATCCTAAAGCTGTATTAAAATAATTATTAATGCTTTCGCCAACAGTTTTATTCGTCCAAGAGAAAATAATATTAATATTTATTAGTTCTTTAGTGCGTTATATTGTTATACTGTTCATAGTAAAGTGAGCACTTAAGGCCCTTCTTAATTTTTACTTTCATCCAATTTCAATCTTCCTTCTGCTCTTTAATATAAGCATTGTAATGTGGCCAATAAACACAGGGTATACATTTCCCCATCCTCAAAACCTAATACCTAAGGCTGCAATAAGATACATTTATTATTGGTTAATGCCTGTTAAGAGGGCCTTAAAAGTGCTCACTTTACTGTGAACAGCGTGTAATAGGGCAGGGAGAAAGAGACCTGATTTGCATGTATTAGCGGATACAGAGAGCAAACGTCTACCCCGTCTTCAAGGTCTGTAGATCTATACAGACTTACAAGTGCTCCCTATAAATTTCATTTAAGCGCAAAGTCTTATGTCAGAACACCTCCCTAGTTACAATGGACAGTGGGAATGGTCAAATGAGCAGAATAGAGCAATCACGTGCATAGGAAACTAATAACAGTTGGTCTTCATTAGCAAGGGCAGAAAGTGACGTTTAATCCCGCGGCCCCAAAAATCCGGGCGAATCAATACGCATGACAGGCCGGTATAGCCACGATAATTAACCGCCTGTGCATTAAATGTTGAATGAATACAGCTCTCTCTCATATGATGTGCCGTATAGCGAGGAAGCTAGGAGAAATGCTCATTTCTGGACTGTTTTAACTGACGCACACACTTCTTCAGAATATAAGACATGTAATTTTTCATATTGAGGTATAAGTTGTGTTACCATTTTTTCTAGTAACAGTACTACCAATAACACACATTACACAAGTACGTGCAATAACAAATAAGCTTGTTAAAATACAAATATGGATCCAACCCGATATACTTTGGTTAAAATCTTAAGTAGGCAACGTAAGGTGATCAGGACATAGATTTTATTTCCATGTATTTAACAAGTAAAAAATAATACCAATCGTGAAAGCAGACGGTAAAATACAAGCAATATTTGTGCATGGTATTGAAACCATTAATAACTACACACAAAATAACCAAATATTTACATATGCTACAGGTAAACAACACGGCGATGTACACTGTAAAACAAATTTGAGGTAAAATTCCCTTACATGTAAGGGAAGTTAATTACCTCTACATGTAAGGTAAATGTCAAATGTGGAGTACATTTACCTTACAAGTTAAGTAAAATTCCCTAGTCGTACGTAAAAAGTACCTGACAAAAGTAGGGAAAATCCCATGTAAGTATGGTAATATTAACAATATTGTATAATAAAAATTACATTTAAAAACACATGGGGTATTGGTACTGTGGATTTCTTTTTATTACCAGCATCCTCTGACGAATAGTAACAAAAACCACTACTCTAAAATCGTCGACATTTGCTGGTGGGTGGGGGGCGAACCATATACCTCAACCACGATAGATCAATGCGTTTTCCAATAGACCTCGACGACAACATGACAGTATAATTGAATATTAGTGTAGTTGATGATTGTTTCTTCCGCCCGTCCTCCCACTTAGCTATCGAGACAATACTGAAGAGATGCATGCGTCGTAATGAAATTTTCCCACTCATTTATGGTATTTTTCACCGCTATGTAAATGAATTTTACTCCAGAGTTCGGTAATTATGCCCTATATATAAAGAGCCATATTGGAAAGCTTGTATAACTAATCAATAAAAAATAATTTTAAGGTGAAAATATATATCATAAAATTATCAAATATTTACAAATCAACTAGGAGATCCACACGTAGTAAGATAATTTTTCCACCCATGTATGGGATTTTCCACCGCTATGTACGTGAATTTTACTTCATAGTGTGGTAATTTTACCTCACACATAAGGAAAACTATGTTACCCGCACAAAATTGCGAATATTGCCTTATACTTGTTAAGTAATTTTACCATTATTTTTTACAGTCTATGTTATAAACTGGTTGCATAGTGTTACACTGAAAAAAAAAAAAACAATTTTGTGGTGACCAACAAAATTTTATTGGTGGCCACAAAATTCTTTTTTTCGATATAGACGTCACAAAGTATTTTGTTGCCCCTACAAAAGTTTTTATCATTCCAGTATTTAGTGGCAACTACAAAATAACATTTGTGGCCAGGCAAAATTAAAAAATTTAATAAACCTCGCCAGGAGCAAGACTCGAACCTTGGATCGCTCACATTTGAGCTCAATGTGTCACCGTTGAGCCACCTCGCTCAACGTAAATGCTTTCAAATGCACTGTCCGGAGCGTGTAGATAACGCAAGTTTAACGTGTGTCAAACACGACAAGGCATGCACACTTCGCCTCATGGAAAGTTACTTTTCTGTAATAATTTACATGTAACATTTACTTATTTAGAAGATAGGAACGACATGAACGATGTTCTTAAGAATATCCCTCGTGAATTACTTCGTAACCTGACGCGGAGAAAGGAACACGGACAAATACGGCGTCGCGGCCCGAGAGAAGGGTGCCACTTAGTATACGCCAACCAGAGAGCACGCACAGAATATAATGGACGTGGTTTTGCAGTCGCAGTAAAATTTTCTTACGGTGTATGAAGTCAGTGCTATTGGCTGCCAACTAAATGTTTTGGTGGCAGCCAGTAAATCTATTGTTAATAAAAAAAATGTGTTGGTGAGCACTAAACAGCGTTTGTGCTTGTCTGCTGTTGGGCACCACAATCAACCAAATAGATTTTTGTAACCACCGACAAATATTTCCTTTCAGTGTAAATTTTAAAATATTTCCCCAAATTTCAACAATTGCTAAATTATGCGGTGATATTTTCAACACATTTCCAGCATTTACTCTATATCGCCAAGCACATGGAAGGCGAAAAGAGAGTCAAAACTATTCTTTAATTTAAAGTACTCGAAAGATCATGTAACTTATTTGTTCTGATGCTCACGAAATAATTATTTATAATACTTAAAATTACTGCTTTAAAATATTTACACATCAACAGCTACACATAATTGCCGTGAGTTTGTGTTGTTTTGAAATTGAATATATGTAACCAATATATATGTATGAATTTATCTAGTTTTGCAATTTAATAGATATATTTAACCAATAGATATATATATATATATATATATATATATATATATATATATATATATATATATATATATATATATATATATATATATATATATATATATATAATGTGTGTGTGCGCGTGCGTGCGTGCGCGCGCGCGCGTGTGTGTGTGTATGTGTGTGTGTGTGTGTGTGTGTGTGTGTGTGTGTGTGTGTGTGTGTGTGTGTGACACTACTGGGGAAAAAAAGAATATCTAAACGGACGCTTCTCAAGGGATCCAAATTTTATTTACGTAAACCACAGGATATATGATGTCTGGCACAAGGATACCTGCCAGAAAATAATGTCTACAGTCGTTCAGTACTTAGTGTGCCCTGCTCGAGCAGCGAAGCAGGCAGAAATTCTTGCATGGAAACGATCATAGACGTGACGAATATCGTCCCACGGAATTAATTCCACTCGCATTGCAATTCGTGCCTCGGCTGGGCAGGAGTCGTCAATGGTGCAGGAGATCTGGCCATACTACGCCCAACCCAGTCCCACACACGATCCATTGGGGGGAGGACCTGGTGATGGGGCGGGGCAGGTCAGGCCAGCTGACGTGCCAAAGACCTTGGAGAGCATGTTGAGTTGCACAAGCGGAACGTGGACGGGCCCTGTCCTGCTGAGACAGCGTATCCCTTCACCATTGCAAAAACGGCGGCAGAACGTGTCGGATGACGTTAGGGATGTACCGCGCACTGGGAAAATGCTTCTTGTATTTCCACCAGAGGCGAACGGCCAATGTAGCACACGGATTGCCAGCCATAGACTAAAGATGAGGTAGACCGATCTCGCTGGCTGCGCGCAACCAATCCCCGTGTCCCCAACATCGAACTGCTTTTCTGCCAACACGTCTAGCGAAAACGGCATGGTTTGGATTTTAGGTTAGATAACTGATTTGTAAACAAATGGTTTGAGATGTATGTAGGTATACGTCCTCTGAACAATTTCTAAAGCAGTTTGATTAAATTCAAATTGGTAAAAATATTTTATTCATTCAATTAAGATATAAACAAAGACTTTCATCACTGTTGGCCATATGACTGACAGTTGTGTTCCTTTGGGGTAGATCAATGTTGGTTACATGCGCAGAAGACGAACGAGTGGTCTATTTAATCATTAGTCCGTGTTCCCAGCCCATCATCCCAGGAGTTGGTCCCGAGTGTAAGATGCCGCTAGCCAGGCCGACACCAATACGCGCCCAACCAACCATCATTAGTCTCTAGGCAGAACTGGTACTCATCACTGGGGGAAAAAAAAAACTCTTCGCCATTCTTCCGTCCAGGTGCTCTTGTCTCGACACCGTCGAGGACGAGCTGAGCTATGCTGAGGCGCGAGGGGAAGTCCAGCAAACGGCATGCGTGACGGTAGACCAGCTTCGCGTGAACGATTGCAGATGGTCCTTGGCTGACAGCACGTCTAATCCGCCGGGGCCGCTCGTGCAATGAGATGGTCTCGGCGTGCATCCCTACGTCGCTGCACTTCCGGAACCGAGTTCACGGGTGTGCGCAGCTTCCCCTGACCAACGGCGCAGCCATCGATACATCTGCTGATACTTCTCGTCGAACACGTTCTTCAATTCGACGGTAATACCATCCAGCTTTCCGGGGACCCACTACTCGACCCTGTTCACACTCTATAGGATTCTCACGGCAAAATGAGCACTTTTGAAAGCCCTACTTAAGATCTACTTGCATACACATTTATTCCTCCAGCTTATGTAAAATTAACATCGTCATGGGCCTCATCCCTTTATTCATACGTCGGTGAAATGAAACTGTGAAATTATTAAGAAAGTAAATACTTTACAAATCTGCTCACTTTTACACTTCGATGCAATTAAAAAAAAAAAACAGAAAAGAAATAATACTAAGTTATCACAATTGGTTACCTAACACTTTTTATTCGACGTTAAGATATGTAACTACTTGCAATCTAACGACGCCAACTTTACAGTACGAATGTCACTAGGTGCGCCCGTTAAAATATAAGCATGCAGGAGTAGTGCCTTCTTTCTAAGGTTCATTTATAAAGTGCTCACTTTATGGTGAACAGCCTTTAATGGGGCTCGCCTTCGCCGTCCTGACGTACTAAGAACGTCTAAACGACCTCCGGAGTACAGTGAAGCCCATGCGACCACAGGATTGTCCCGATGCTCAACGGGTCACGACTGTGTGTCTCGACTGTCTCACTTCAACTCCGCGGACTTCCCCAGCGCTGCGTTTAGGCCGTCCCTACACGATACCCAATTTCTGCTACCTTCTGTTATTTACAACTATGGGTACGACAGAAGGCATAAAGGTTTCCATAGCAGACGAGAAGAAAGAATGCATCAGTTAGTACACACACACACACACACCTAAAGGGCGTTACCTAAAGTGCTAACAGAAAATTGTAAATGGCAGGTAAAAACAATTCGCAAATGGTAAACATTCCGCAGTTTGCAATGAAATATAAATAGGTACTTTGCAATACATCGAAAAAGTACGAAAATGGTTTTTATTTTCCTGAAGGCTGCATTTATGTTTTTGAGTACGTGTACTAGACTATTAATGTCTGGAAAATATCAGTAACGGCCCTGCTTATGTAAAAAACACAAAGTACTGTATTTAAATTTATGTACAACAGACAGTTACGCAACAAATTAAAACATTATTAAATTATTAAAATTTTTATCTTTAACAATCATAATAATCAATATTGTGTTTTTCGTAATTAGATACACTTTTACGGTTGGAAGGCCAAAAGAAGGCAAAAATATCACAATATTAAAAATAAGGCTTTTATACACATAAAAGCCTTATTTTTAGTATTGTGATATTTTTGCCTTCTTTTGTGTTTGTGTGTTAACATTACTCATGCTACACAGCTGAAATTATCTACTTTAGAAACCAATAGATTTTATTAGCAAACACCCACAGACAGCCGATTGAACTATGCAGTCACTTGCGTATTATTGATTTTAGACGAATATACTCTACAAATAAACCTTTTTCTTACAATAGCATAAACTATAAACAGCAATAATGTATCACATAAAATAACTACCGAAATTTCATTACACGGCGTTAGTTCACAAGATAACCGTGCGCTATATACATGCCACTTTCATCAATGAGTAAGTAGAAACCAAAAGAGTTTAAACGAGTGAAAAAAAAAAATACATTCCCATTTTCCCTTCGAAAGGCTTAACGGTAATATTCCCAGCACTGCAGAGCACTGAAACAGTTTTCTGGCAGAAAAAAATACACGTTTCATTTGTGTATTATTTAATCCCTTCAATAATACGACGGACGTGCCTGTTATATTAATCCAAGCGAATGCAGGCGTTTGTGTTTCTCTATTTTAATTTAAAATGCACAGAAATAAATTCCTTTACGCGCACACAGCGGTGTTATTTGCTCAACTAATTCGGTCGCCGAGAGGACCAGGCCACCTTGGTATGCTGTTTCTATACGTCCGCTACTAATGCCGTGATGTTTATAACAACTTCGGTATTAACTTCGAGATCCATTTTGCGTGCAAAGTTCGCACATTTGTCACGGATTATTGCGTTACCTGGCGCACCTCTTTCGCCTCATTTCCATAAAACACATGTAGGCGCAGTTCAAAATATCATTGCAAGTGGCCTCACCAGCTTAGGCTATTCGCTGTAAAATGAGCACTTGTGTGCACGTTGTGTATTCTTCCGCTTTATGCGAGATTAACATTGCCATGGGCCTCATCACTTTATTCATCCGCCGGTCAAGTGAAACTGTGAAATTATTAGAGAAGTAAAAATTTTACAAATCTGCTCATTTTTACACTTTGATGCATTAACAAAAACAGAAAGCGAAAGAAATAATTATGTTATCAGAAATGGTTACCGAACACTTTTTATTCGGCGTTAAGACACGGAACTACTTCCCATAAATCGTTACCAACTTTACTGGGCGCATGTCACTTAGCGCGCCCGTTAAAATATATGCAGGTAGGGGCAGCGACTTTTTCCTAAGGTTGATTTCTAAAGTCCTCACTTTATCGTGAACAGTCTTAACGCCTCAAAATTACGCCCGACCGTTAGGAATCATTGCAACGGCAATGGAAAATACAAAGAAAACATTGAGTCTGTTCTTTATCCTCAGAAATTTAAGCGGTGACTGTAAGGCCATAATACAGCAACATGTTCAGAAAAGATACAGCATTGTCGCTATAGTTTTATAATACTATTTTAGAGAAGAATAAATGTCGTAAACAGAGGGCTACATGCTGCAACTTTCGCTGACACTTTTCAACGACCATGTTTGAATAACCAAATTTTACGAACGGGCGACAGACACAATTGCATGTAGGCCGTTCAAGATTAATTCAACACTTCTGAAATCAACTTCTGAAAAATATCACTGTCCTCAGCAAAGGGTACACCGAGTGCCATGCGCATGTTAAAGTTGGTAACGGCAGGAGGAACAGTTGGTAACGGCAGGAGGAAAAGTAGTTCCATATTTTAACATTGAATTAAACGCCTTTGTGAATACTGATATTATATATTTTACTCTTTGTATTTCAAATGCATATAAATGTAATAATTATGATATCTAGTAAATATTTATTTTTATAATATTTACATTACACTCGACTGACGCATGAATAAAGTGATCAGGGCCAAGATAAAATTAGATGTTGCGTATGGTGGAAGAATACACAACATTCATACAAGGAGATCTTAAGCAAGGCTTTCCAGAAGTGCTCAGTTTACCGTGAACAGCCTTTACAATGAGACCGCGCATGGAGGCCTCTTGAACGACGATGTAATTTCCAGCTGTAAGCAAGTTACAGACATGACTGCAGGGATCACAGAGCTTGTTTCGAGCGGGCCCGGCTATAAGTAGGCTAAATGGACATATAACGCTACAACGTCGGCCTCAATTCCGATCAAAGCTAACAAGAGTTAATAAGGCGAGTAATGAAGTGGAATGAGTATTTGCGGGGTGGGGGGGGGGGGGTCAAAGCCGTGCGCACCGCTCGTTTGCCGAGGATTAAATGTTGTGTGACTAGGCACGGCCGTTTTGTTTTCCGGAAGGCGCGTGTGTTTGCTTAATCTCTCTCTCTCTCTCTCTCTCTCTCTCTCTCTCTCTCTCTCTCTCTCTCTCTCTCTCTCTCCTCCACACACACACACTCGAGCGTCAGTTGTAGGTTCCCGGCTTCCGTCTCCCACGCAGCGATGGCCGCCGCCCCCTCCCCCCGCTTCCAGGACAGGCAACAAGCGCAGCGCAGGCCCTTGCACGTCCAGAATACAGAACAGTGTTGCCAAATCATCGAATTATCTAATTCCCACCAAACCGGCCGAAAATTCCCGTATTACTCCCAGAATTCCCATTCTCATACAATTGTGGTTTTCCGTCGGCTATTCAGGGTAAAGTGGGCACTTTTGAAAGCCGTCTCATTTCGAACAATATTCAATAAATACATTAATTTTTGCCTTAGACGTTAACTTCCGAGCGCGATAGGATATATACACTGTGTTTATTACTAAATGGAAATATTTATTTTAAAAAGTGGATTAAAGGATAAGAAATGGCCGAAAGGAAAAAATAACGAGTGCCTATAAAGTGCTCACTTTGCCGTGAACAGCATATATGCCGATTAACTCCACTTTATTCTCAGTATCTGTGGTAATCAAATGATTATTGGCTAGAAGACAAAAATAGTTTGATTTTAAAAAGGATGTATTGAAGATATCGATGCTACTATTATACCCTAAAAATTGTTTGCAATTATTTTTTTTTTTTTTTTTTAGAATTATGAAAATTTATACGTAAATTTAAATAACCGTTACTTAAGAATTTCGTGGTTTTCTTATTTCTTCCCTTTCCCACCAGCTATTCAAATTTCCCGCCATCTGGCAACACTGCCACAGACTACGGAGCCCGTCACAGTTAGTTACGGGCTGACTCGAATACTTCCAGGAATCGCTTATTCTGTATTCGAATGTCAATAATAATCGATAACTTTCACTTGCAGTTTGAATTCGAAAAGTGTCAAGTTCTGTGGCGGTATACATCTATTCTAAAACGTGATTCGAATGATTTGCATGAATTGGTTGATTTCGAAGGGGCTGAATTGGATGGTTTCTTTTCAAATCCCAATTCCAATTGGCTGCAAGTATAAATAGAAAATTCAACAATACTTCCTACTATTTTCCATCTGACTCCATTGTTTTAATAATCGGTTTTCAGGATTTAAATCACAGGGTAATTAAAATGCATTAACATCATACACACGAATTTAACTTCTTCGAAGTCCAACAATAGGAATATACCACTCTACAAGACGCGGTAAGAAATACACGTCACGGACTCTGCAAACATGCAGCGAGAACAAACATGCAGCGAGCAATGTAACATTTGCATGTGAACTTGAGTACTCATCGACAAAGTATATGAGCGAGACAAAATTCCATCGCTCTGCTGGATAGCTCGGATACTTTGGTCACTATTCGATATATCTCGAAAACTCGCAGGAATCGAATTCATTGTCATTTTCAACTCTAAAATACTCCCATCACTAGCGATAACTGTGCAGATGTCAATTAAGCATGTGAATGGTCCAAGTCATAGACTAAAGATAAGGTAGACCGATCTCGCTGGCTGCGCACAGCCAATCTCCGTGTCCCCAACATTGAACTGCTTTTCTGACAACACGACTTGCAAAAACGGCGTGGATGGGATTTTAGGTTATAAAACTGATTTGTAAACAAATGCTTAAAGATGTATGTATACTTCCTGTAGCCAATTTATAATGCGGTTCGATTATATTCAAATTGTTAAAAGTAGTTTATTCATATAAAAGTGCTTGTCTTTTAAAAATTAAGAATAAACGAACAATTTCATCACTGTTGATCATGTGAATGGTCAATTGTGTTCCTTTAGAGTGTTGGGTTCATGTGCAGACTACGAATAAGCAGTGTGGCGGAATTTCCCTCACAAGTGTTGTAAATGTACTGAGATGTCTCTCTTTCTAGATAAGCAAATATAGCCTACAGAGGAGGGACTGGTGTTCTGCACGACCGTCATGTGTTGCGGTTTCCGGCCTTACAGGAGTTTCATGTGAATTAGCGCTTATCACTGTAATTGGTTCTTGGTCTCGCACCACTCTGAAAATATTGGCGATAAAAATGGCGCTTGCGTCGTAACAAGTGCGCTACGATCGTATAGGATGCGCTGAGGTACCGGTCTCTCGGAAGGAGGAGAAAAAGAGTGAGGTTTTTTCCGGTGTATATATTGAGGTGCGCGAGCTGACTCGAGGAGAATTCGCCAGTCTGTGTGCTGGTTCTCTTGTGGCAAGTGGAAGACCATCCAGAGTAGAAACAATTAAGGAATCTGCGAGAGAAGAGAGATAAGTATCCTGCGAATCTTCGGACTGTGGTAAATTTACGATGGCCAGGGCGCAGTGTGGAACTTAGAAAAACTATGCGAGGCGACGATAGTGGGTGATAGTTTTTTGCAGGCCAAATCATGCACTTAGAATTGCAAAAAACAAAGTCCTGATGTTCACGAGCTAGAATTATTCTAAGTTTGAAGATAGGATTTTTCAGCGAGGCGTTTGTAATGACTTTGATTCTGGAGGAAGGTGTCTAGGACTTAGTTATTTTCGAGATAAGAGATTTGCAATACGAGTAATGACCCAAATTTTGGAAGCATTTTTGGCGATGCATTGATTTTTAACTGAGTATGTAACAGCGCCGGAATGAAAGTAGGGGGGGGGGGGACCTGAGATCCCTGAGAAAACCCGCCGACCAGCGGCATCGTCCGGCACGATTAATTCCATAGGACAAGTAATGCAGTCACGTAATCATAGGTAATCACTGCACTTGTGTTCAGAGCTTTTCTTAATTTTATAGTACAAGTGTTGGAATCACATAATATTAGGTAAGCGCTGTTCTTGTGTTCAGAGATTGTCTTGCAATCAGTGTAGAACGTGCTGCGTGCACGATGATATTGGCATTAACCATCCACGTCAAATATGTATAGATTAATCCACAAATCATATTAGCCGCAAAGAACACTGGGCACTGTTTCCCTCCTGTGTACACTCCCTGCCATAAATACAATTCACGCGTTACATTGCACGATTCTGAACACTGTGTCTAATTGGGCTAAGTCCTTAGACTTAACATGAGGTAGACCAATCTAGCTGTCTGCGCACAACCAGTATCCTTGCCTCAGCAATGGACTGCTTTTCTGCCAACACGTCTACCAAATACGGAATGGACTGTATTTGAGTTTAGAACACTGATCAGCAATCAATTGCTAGAGCTAGTGACATTTCGCGAATAAATGGGAGTAGACGGTAGACTTTAATACTATAGGCATCCAACAGCAGTTTGTCTATTGCCATTGGTTGCTGTCTGATCGAGGTGTTTTCATATTTGACTGGGCCACTCAAAATTCGACAACGTCGGCACGGATCCTACGTGATTCGTGTGCAGACAAGTAACACGTGTTAAAAAGTAACTCAGCCAATCAAGATAGGTAAACAGCCTCGCAGTGTTTTGAAATATAACATGTCTTGAAATCTTTTCGCGAAATTTCAGTACCCCTAATAATTGGTTTGAAAGTTATGTATAGTTCCTTTTGCCTATTTGTAATGCAGTTTCATTAAGTTCGAAATGATATAAAAACTTTATTCATATATATGTTATTGTCTTTTAAAAAATTGAAATATGAACAAAAGCGTTCATCACAGTTGACCATGGGACTTTGCCTGTTGTGTTCTTTTGGGGTATGTCAATATTTGTCACATGCGTAGAAGACGAATAATCAGTCTACCTCATCTTTGGTCTATGAATAAGTGGAGACTCCGGGAGGGTTACAATTTCTACTTAACACGATATCGTAAGATTGGAGCAATAGCTGCAAAAACTAAACAAACTTGTGACATAGCATATAGGATATCTCATTTAAAGAGGGGCAGGATTCTGCTGAATATTGATTGGATATGTGTCAGACGTACAGGGAAGAGGACGCCAAAACGAGTTGCAATAAAAATATAGACTGGGGAAGGGGTGTGTCGCAGTTCATTTTCATCACGTACGCGGAATAGTCGGCAAAAAAAAAGATTAAAAAACGGCCCAAGAGTCAAAACACGTACGTGGCAAATAAACAAGAAATGTGGCCGGGTAAGCGAATTGGGCCAAAAGCGAAGCGAAGCAATGTTAAAAAATCATCATCAACTACGAAATGAAATTAAGACGAAAGTGAGAAGGGTAAAATGGTGGTAAGATTTCCAGACTACAGCACAGGTTGTTCACGAAAAACGCCAAAATTCAAGAGCGGTGGGTTCGTCTTGATAAAGTGAGAGCGAAAAATTTAGATCAAGTTACATAAAGGGTTCAAAATTTAACATTAGTGTGTCTGGATAGTAGATATTTAACTGAGTGAAACTTCTAAACTTGGTACAGTCATAAAAATAAATCATGGTAATAAATCAATGCTTACCCATTTTGTCCAAATTATCTTTAAAAATTGTTTCACTGCAGTGCGTTACTTAATTTCCCTACTTCGAACTATGAACGAGCACATCAGAATTAACGAATAATATTGCATTTTGCATTTTTTTTTTGAAATCTCGTAATTTTACAGAATACAATCATTTATTTCGTAATGCAGATCTAGTATGCTTGCTGGAAGGCAACACGCGTCATGTCCAAGCCACTGAAGTGTACGCAAAACGTGCCCACGCAAAACCTTAGGGGAACTATGTAAAAGCTGTTCACTATAAAGTGAGCACTTTTGAAGTCAACCGTAGAAGAACGTCACTGTCCCTGCCTATATATATATATATATATATAATATATATATATATATATATATTATATATATATATATATATATATATATATATATATAAACGGACGCACTGAGTGACATAATACACCCAGTAAAGTTGGTAACGATGGATGGAAAGTAGTTGAATATCTTTACGTCGAATAAAAAGTGTTAAGGTAACCATTTGTCATAACGTAAATTATTTATCTCGCTTTGTTTTTTTTAATGCACAGAAGTGTAAAAATGAACATATTTGTGAAATATTTACGTTTCTAATAATTTCACAGTTCCACTTGACCGAAGCATGAATAAATTGATGAGGCACATGGCAATTTTAATATTACATAATGCAGAATAATACACAACGAGCACACAACTAGATCTTGAGCAGGTCTCTCAAAAGTGCTCGTTATACCGTGAACAACCTGTAGTAAAATGTTGTCTTTAAAATCAGTATACCAATTAACACAGTGTATAAATATCACTACCCTCAGAATTTAACACCTAAGACTGCAATAATATATATTTATTAGAGGTAAATGCCTGTTGGGAGGGCCTTAAAGACTGCTCGCTTTACCGTGAGTAGCCTATATTCGCATTCCGCTGCGTATAGAACTTTGGAGACGGGCGGGTTGCGTCAAGGCACTCCGCAGGCGTGGGGGGGGGGGGGGGGGGGGGAAAGTGACGATGTGGACGGTTTCGTAGTTCCATCAGCCACTCAACAACGCGAGCTGACAGAGGCAGTTTGTTGTGAAAAGCGATCGCCACGTTCTCGAAGCGATGGAAGGAGCACGCATGTGAACATGAAGCTGGTGTCTGTAACAGATCAGCTGCGCGAAATAAAAGAACTGCCCAAAGTCGCAGCAACTCTGGAAGTTCGGCCAGTCAACTGCGAGATGTGCATTACTCTGTCGCACTCTCTTTCGCTTTTTTTTTTTTGTGACGAGAAATGTTTAAAAATGAAATAAGTGGGAATTATTGCTTTTTTTTTTTTCCTTGCATGCGGATAAAAATTTCAGAAGTATGCCAAGAAAATACATGAAAAATAATATTTTATAGACAGTTCTTCTGAACTGTAGGCCACACCGCTACATTATTCCTTATGAAAAAAAAACGAGAAAAAATAATACGACTTCAAGGTTACTTCCAACACTTTCCTGAAGACATGTCCAAGTTCTAATTCCAGAATATTCCTCCGCCTCATGCAGATAAAGCTTGACACCAAAGGGACAACGCACCGCATTCGTACACATTCAGTATTATTACATTCTTCATAAGAACTATTTCCTATATGCGTTATAAAAAAACACCTGTTTTCTCACTGTTTTAATTGTAAATGAAATATTATAATTTATTGATAAAATATACGTAAAATTTCAATTTTACCTAATATGTGATACTTTTACGTAAACAGGTGTACAATACGATTTTGATAAATGTCATATTTAGGAAATAACCAAACACATCGGGGTGGTTTTTCGAAGGTGCGATTTAGAAAGTGCGAATAAGCCACGAATAGACTATAATAACTGCCGTGGTGTCGAATTATTTAAACAGTAATATCGGGCGAGGAGTTTTGCGTTATTTTTCCGCTCGCCTAATGGGACAGCGAAGTGTAGGGTTTTCCTCCATACTCATGGGCCTGCGGCGGCGCAGTGGTTAGGGCGCTTGCCTCCCACCACGGCGATCCGGGTTCGATACCCGGCGGGTTCACTCCCGGATGTTCGCATGTGGGAATCGTGCAGGAGCATGCCGCTCGTCGGCGGGTTTTCTCGGGGATCTCACATTTCCCCGGCCTTTTCATTCCAGCGTTGCTACATACCTCAAGTCACCCTCATCGGCTCTCAAGACCTCGCTGTTAAGAGCCGCCAATATATCTTTACATGATTCTGACTTGCGAACTTTGAATTCAAACCACCCTCTTTGGTGACGCGAGACAACCATTTAATTCATGGAAATTTCTTGAGAAAACAATTGTCACATGTCACTCTTAAAATTCCTTATGTATTTTAAAAACTTCATTTTATTAAAGTTCCGCTTTTGTAAATGTGTTGTTATTATTTTATATAACTTGTACATGTGTAAGCTCTAGATTTTTTTTTTTAATTTTTTCAATGCGTTGTAACTATCGTTTTATTATTAAATAATATTCTTGTTTTGCAGAATTTGTTGCGTTTAATTTTATACCTAATTTCTGATTTTTAAATGGCTCCTCTCCCCATGGCCTTTTTTTCGTAAAATGTATCAGTTAAATTAAAATAGATTTGATGATCCCCAGCATAACCACGGAGAGTCCTGTATGGGACTAAGCATATCGTTTAGATACATAGATAACCACTTACTAGTCATTAACAAAGGAAGTGATTTCTCTGCGTTTTTATTCATATTAATTATGAATTAAATATTATAATTTATGGCTGAAATATCAGTATACGTTCAATTCAAAGAAAAATATTGATAGTTTTATGCTAACACGTGTGTAAAATACGTGTGATATAGGGCATATTTAGTATACAGCAAAACACGTCATACATGGGGTGCATTCTCACACGTTTGGTTTAAAACATGGGAAGGAACACAGCGGAATAGACTACATCCCAGAATTCGGGCATACTGATTTCAGAGAACAGTGAAAAACTACAGTCCGGATGGTTACGTTGGAAACCTAACCTGGGATCTCTCAGACCCCAGTATAGTGCGTTAACACCACGATATGTTACGTGTGGCGCACGGTTGTATTTCAGAGTGTAGGTGTGTATAACGGTTATCCCCCATCGATCCAAGACTGCAGTTTCCAAAATACTGGTCAATATTTCCACAAAATGTGTGGACGTAGTTACGAGAATGTACCGTCTCTGTTTCGATGGAAATGGTTATGAGAAAGAAGGGATTAAAAAGTTCCATACTTGGGGGCTCACGTGAAATGAAAATTTATATCTTCCTCTGACATTTTTTTTTTTTTTTTTTTTTTTCTTAAGTTGTTTCTTGAAATTCGTAGCTATCTCTGTATTTAGTTCCGTTAACATTACCAAAATATTAACTACGATAACGCATTAAATTGTTTTATTAAAATAATTCACAGAAATTTAATATACTAAGAGTATGTATTTATTGGTCAAACCCCAATGAGTGGAGATGTAATTTATCGTTGCAAGTAGGCCTACCACATACACAGTTGAAGATGCTTGAGAAGGCAGCGATGGCCCGAAGTCCAATAGTTAGGGTCCAATTATGGGTATGCTATTTCCGGCAGTCCTACTGCATTCTCAAGCATCATCTATTTACTCTTTGCATGCAATCCCAACGAGAGTCCAGTTATACCACAGAACTGGAAGCACGAGGTTTGTTGATTTTTTTTTCCCCTCGATGGTTTACTATAAACTTAAGTCCTCGACAGATTATCTTGCAAATTTTATCCATAAGCGTGAGTAGCTGAAGGGATTTAGACAACTCTTAACACTGAGGTTTTGAGACCCGATGAGAGTGAAACGAGGTGGGTATGGAGCAGCGCCGGAATGAAAGGGCGGGGGAATCGGGAGATCCCCGAGGAAACTCTCCGACCAGCGTCATCGTCCGGCACGATTCCGACACGCGAAATTTATCAATTAGCGAAAGTAACTTAAACGCTCAAGTTTTCCAAGTCTTGTATGTATTAAAGATAATTCACAAAAATGCCCGGTGCCTAACCAAATTTAAAAATAACTACTACTTTTTTTTTTTAAACATACTACAGTCCATATCAGTCTTAAAACACGCGTCAAGAATAAACCAAATATAATACAGTTTCTAATACATGTTGAGAAACCTCAAACCCACATTCAACATAACTCTCTTCCACTAGGGCCTAAAGTATCAAGCATACATGGTATCTGCCCGACAATATCTCGTTCTTCAAACACACTTCAAGTACTCCACAAACCTAACAACAAAACACTTAGGCCTAATGACGCGTGCTTGAATATTTCAAGCGGTACAGAAATTTAAACTAGAAGATTCGTTTTCGATTTTTGTATGGAAATATTTTCCATCGGGACGCACACAGCCATACATATAGGAAGGTGATATCTAAAACACTACTTCTCAAAGAAAAGTTGGTTGGTGGTTTTAACATTTAGTGTAGTTCTGTTGTAACCAAACCATCTTTTCCAACACGCTAACTTAACTACCTGGTGGGGGGGGGGGGATGTATATTAATGCTCCACTGCGTTAAAGTGTGTGGCCATATTCAAGTGTAAAGGCCGTTCACGATAAAGTGAGCACTTTTGAAGCCCTAGTTACTTTTTTCTTTCAACCAATTCATATCCTTCCACCACTTGTTAATGTAAACCCTGTCATGTGATTAATAAACACAGTGTATACATTCACTATACCCAAAACCAAAAGTCCGAGGCCGCAGTAAAATGTATATATCGGTTATTATGTCTGATGAAACACCTTCAAAAAGTGCTCACGTTACCGTGAACGGCCTATACCTGTAAAATTGGTGATTCTAGTGGACAGTGTATATCGGTTCAGTTATATATTTTATGCCAAAGCAGTTTCTTTTGGCCATACGATATATTCAAGGGACATATTTTTCATCGTATGCTTATTTCCTACCGGTCCAGGGAATAACATTAAATATATCAGTATAGGCCGTTCACGGTAAAGTGAGCACTTTTTGAACCTGTTTCATCAGACATGATAACCAATAAATACATTTCAATATGGTCTTGGACTTTTGGTTTTCAGTATGATGATTGTATACACTGTGTTTATTACTCACATGGCAGTTTTACATTAACAAGTGGTGGAAGGATATAAATTTGTTAAAAGAAAAAAGTAACTAGGGCTTCAACAGTGCTCACTTTACAGTGAACGGTATATATAATGTTTTTTAATACCATAAACGTTAATAAAGCGATACCCGTATGACCCACGGGCAATGTGATACGTGTTCAAAATGGAAATTAAAATAATTTTAGGGGATTTTTGTCAAGTAACCATGGGCTTGGAGTGATAGGAAATAACTCTTCAAAGTCGCTGTCAGAGAAGAGAATAATTTATTCAGCTGTGCTTGGAGTGGTTTATTTAATTCTGGTTTTATTATAGGCGAAATCTTTGTGAGAAAATTAACTGTGGGGTTTGAGTTCTCACTGAACTTCACGAAAAGTTATATCTCATGCTGGACGTAGGTTTCAATTTAATCTCAAGATGAATTTGGGAAAGAGAAGGTTTGTCGAAGGGAAGGGGGTGGCGGGGGAAGTATCTACATGCCTAGCTAATACACGTTCATGTTGCGCGCGATGTCTGGTTCGACCCGGGGCGAGATCACGAAGCGAATGAACCGAGGAAGAGAGGAGGAGGAGGATGATGGCGCGGAGATACAAAACAAGAGGAAAGTTAGCGAGAAAATTGGGGTACCTCGACGTAGCGGTGTGCAGCCACACGACAACCCTCTTATGAATGCCGTGGACGGGGGGTTGAGATATGGACCTCGGGGCGTTGGAAGACCTGGCAAATAAACAGTCAGAGGAGACCTGCTGCTCTGGCTGCAGCTGCAGGGATTATTACTGTTCTCCGTGAAATGCCTGGCTTTGTTGGCTCAAAGCCGCGGCAGAATCATCGACTGCCACCGCAGTTATTTTCCAGGTAAAACATTACGGAGGCTGCACATTTAAACCATGGGCTGTTCACGGTGAAATGAGCACTATCGAAAGCCCTGCTTTAGATCTACTTGTACGCACGTTGTTTATTCCTCCGCCTTATGTAAAATTAACGTTGCCACGGAACTCATCAATTTATTCATGCGTTGGTCAGGTGAAACTGTAACATTATTATAAAAGTAAATGTTTTAAAAATCTGCTCATTTTTTACACTTTGATGGTTTAAATAAACAGAAAGGAAAAGAAATAATTTAAGTTGTCACAAATTGTTAGCTAATACTTTTTATTCGATGTTAAGATATCGATACCAACTTTACTGTGTACATGCCACTCAGCGCTTCCATTAAAATATATGCAGGTATGGGCATTAATTTTTTTCTAATGTTGATTTCAAAAGTGTTCATTTTATCGTGGACAGCCTTTAGGAGAGTTTGGCATAAGGGAAATTCCCGCCATGAGGTGCAATGGTGTTCCAATGAGATCGCTTTCTAGGGCGGCTCTTAACAGCGAGGTCTTGAGAGCTGATGAGTGTGATTAAGGCGAGTATAGAACCGCGCCGGAATGAAAGGGTAGGGGAAAGCGGAGAGCCGCGAAAAAAAAACCCGCCAACCAGCGTTCGGCACGATTCCCCCATGCGAAAATCCGGGAGTGGCCCGGCCGGGGATTGAACTAGGTTCACCTTTGTGGGAAGCGAGCAGGCTAACCGATCAGCCAACGTGGCCCCTAGGGTAAATTGAGGAATTATATTTATTTGTATGAACATTTTGTATTTTGTTCGAATTCTGATATGTACTTGACCCAGCCAACATTTCAAGCACTAACTTTATTTCGTAACTAAGTATTATTTACGCCCTCAAATGGTGTTTCCAAGAGCCAACTGTAAAAACGTAAGTTTGTTTGGCATTGAGCTTACATCAGTAAACATAATATTTTTAATGGAAAAAGCGTTACGAATATAAGTGTGAAATAAATATATCTGTTATCGAAATGTGCTTTGTACTTTTCTTCGACTGTGGAGGAAATCCCTCAAAGTAATATTTTTCACCATTTCACTGTTTTTTTTTCTTTTCAGTTCAGTTTTCATATTTAAATAAAGAAACTGTGTAAGCTAAGTTTTTCTCAGTCCAGTTTTATGACAGAATATTAAATAACGTATAGTCACATTTCGTTACATTTATATTACGAAGAACAAAGTTTGTTATTTTCTTTGGTTCTGTAACAATACAAATATGAAGATTTTTAACAATTGCATTTATTTGATGAATATTGCATTCAGCCCGTTTACTAAAACACAAAACCGGAAAGATCCGGTACACGTACGACACCAAGTACACCCTGGCGGAGAAAATGCATTAATAACCAAACTGAAAGCCCCGAGCTTCCGAACCTGCGCAGAATAAACCTTATCAGGGCCGGGGATACCTCTACTGTAGGTTGGAGAGATCAATGTTAAAAGTCTGGCAAAGGAAAACTTCTTGCCACTGGTAAGCGCCAGCGTCGGCAATGTACCGATATGAAATAAGTAAATATAAAAATATAAAATATTAATACAAGTTAACTTCGTAACTAAGTAAATTCTTTATTCTTTATTATTCACGTAGCTTAAGAGTAGCGTGTATCCTCGTGGGACCCCGGTGTCCAAGGTCAAGAAACGAGTGAGCGATACGGGCGACACTAACACGCACGCCTAGTGCCTCATCGCTCCTACGCGCAAGGCGTGCAGTGTTTCCGTCGTGACGCTGTACTATGCAAATTAGATCTTTGACATAAGGGTTTTATTATATGCGATGAAAGTCCACAAATTAAACTACGGCAGTATTTTTGTGCTTTTCTCTTTCCGCTTAAGGAAACTGCATAGGCAATCTTTAAAAATGCGACATTTGACCATTTTCACGATTTTTTTTTCTCCAAGAACACAATATGACAAAAGTAAAAAAAAAATATGTGGTATGGCTAGTTGTTTTTTTTTTTATCTTTTCTGGCAAACATTCGTATTTTCAGTACATTTATTTACTGAGATACGCGTATTCGCGTAAACAACTACAGTATTTCACGAAAAATGCGGGGTCCATCCCAATCTGATCATTTTAATTCATATTTACTTTTGGAATACTGCGCACCTAGCGGCGGAAAGCTTCCCTAATCCAAACTCTCCCATGAAAAATCTCGTTTTGTTCCCAACCTGAGTAGAGGTAGCCTTAGTAGGGCTAAACGTCTCGTCGACAGCGAGGTTGTTATAGAGACGGAGCAAGCAGTTCGGAGAATCAGGAACGGGGAAGGAGTCGACCATAGTCTGGCAGTGAGGAACCCAGAGGTGTTTCACAGGATTGGGAACAACAGGTCGTTTATTTTTTCAGGCCCTCTCCACGCATACCATCAGTTTAGTGAAATATTTTGATGCCCATTGAAGCAATTACAAATTGTTTAGAAGTTGTTCCACCTCGGGAGATTAAGTATTTAACACACTTTTAAAAAAAATTATGAATTCTCGTAGATTTAAGCCAAAAAATTGCCTCAATTTTTATTATGTTGCCCGGCCATATTGTTGTTGATGACGAAAGTGCAACTACAGGACAAGTTTTTATAGATTTCTGAAATGCGTTGCAATTCTTGGCAGAACATCGTAATCTTCTGATTCCACACATAATTCATTTTATTCCACTGTTGAAGGTGATCCACAAGTGTTCAAATTTCCTAAAGATATTGAACGGTACGTGTGATAATAATAATATTTGTACTACAGTTTAAGAAGTTCAAGGTATATCCACCAGGAGCGCTATAAGTACCCAGTAGCTCCAACTTCGTAGTTCGAAGTGATGCAGTAGTTGTGCCCACAAAGTTGGTGTGCGTGGAGAGGGCCAAAAAAAATTAGCGACAGCTCAAAAACATTGATGTTGCCGCTCTGGTACACACCTTATTTACTCTATGGAGGAACCATCCCAGCATTCGCCGGGAGAGATTTCGGAAAAACGAAATCAAGATCGCCAGACCGGGATTGGAACTCGGGTTCTCCCGAATGCGAGTCCGGTGTCACCATTCCGGCTCCTCGCTCGAACATCGAGCAGGTAAATTAACAGCAACTTGTATTATACTCGCATTTTTCTCTTCCATTTTCAATAACATGGAGCGAGTGCTTTCTTTCGCCAATCATACAAATTAAAGGGTAGCAAAAAAATCTCCCAATACAGTAATTTTTCCGATTTCTGCTGGACCAAATACAAAAATAAAATATTACAACGTGTTTGAGTGCTTTATTAGTCTCCGAGATTTGTTTTAAATACATTCGGTCATGCTGAAATTATTTCTCCATAGCTGTCTTCAATTTTATTTGCCGCCCTTCAAAAAATTATTTTACTACTCAGAACTGCAAGTGAAGTGGGTCATACAATTGTGTTCCTTTATTGAGCATATTTAGTAAACTTAAGTTCTTAATTTCACATTCTCATTATTTCGGGCCTTTAAATTTCGCGCCGTTGATAGCAAAAGTTTAGGTAAATTCATGTAGAGCATTTTACCTGTACAACTGTTTTACGTCAGTCGTTTTATATTGAAGAGAAGGAACGTTTGTGTATAATATTGCCTAGTTTACATTCATTTAGATCGCATGGTTAAATAAGGGAGTTAGCGCTCTTATTAGCCAAAGGAGAGATGTTACTTCTTCTTTCTGTGACCAGCCAAAGGCCAGTCGAACAAGATCTCCCCCCCCCCCTTAAATTTTCAAGTTTCATGTGTTCTTTCTGCGTAATACGGGGGTTTAATATTCTTTACTTTTACTGTTACTTTACATCCCCACTACTCCATTGTGGATTATAATTTAGGATCATATTGCATACTAACTACACCAAGCTGGCCGGAAGGTGAGAGTGGCACGAACTTCCTGCATTCCACCACGATCCCCATGTGAATGCGAGGCCAAGTCTTCTAACTCATCAGTCTCGTTCCGATGTTTCCCTTCCAGGTTTTATTTTACATTCACTGGGAAAACCCAAGAAGTGTGACGAGGCCGATTCCACCGCAAAAATTTTATAGCGGTTTTATAGTGTCACCTCCAAGCAGTAGTTTTGTTTTTATTGGTTCTTGGAAGCCATTAGGCATGGAGAAGTATCGTTGACAAATCTTGCGAATTATTTCTAATCCGCTCTTTGAATTCTTCCAGATGCTTACTTATTTTTCTTGCAAACTCTTCCATTTTCTTGGCGATATTTATATTTGCCGTGGTATTTATAAGCTCTAATTAATTTTCTTATATTTGAAGCTTGTTGTAAAGTTCTCCTCTTATATATTCTATTCCACTCTAGGACTTTCTTGAAGTGCATGTTCAACAACATGTTCTATCTCACAGATTCGGCAGAAAGGGGAGTCAACCAGACTAAACTCATATAATATTGAATTATAGATTCTGTGTTACAAATTGGGAGAGAGGATGACCTGTAACAACCCAGTGTTGGCTATATCATTCCGTTATGTCTAGAAAGGTGTTATAAATGGCTACCAGTCTTTGATATGTCCTACCATTCGTGGCACAGAGACCATGCAATTATTCTGGCATCTTTCTTCATAATATTCGTCTTCTGCAAGAAAATCCTATGGGACAAACCCCAGCGATCACCTGCAGTTACTCCGTCGCTGCTGTCATGCACGCTTTTGTTGTTATGCCAAGTAGTGTAGCTCCTTGGGATTTTAATAATAACCAATGAGTGTGTGCCAATCATACTTTCTTGGACCTCCCTGCAGCTCCATGAAGGGCGATTGCTAAAAATGTACTTTACTACAGTGGCATCGTCTTAAACCCAAGTCCCCGTGATGATATCGCGAATGCCCTCATTTTAGTGACTAGATTCACTGTCTTATTCATCAAATAACTTATGTGTTCCCGGAAGTGAAACTTACTATCAAAGATCACAGTTAGGTACTTCACTGTACTTTCTAAACCTAGCAGCCTTTGCTTGAAAAGTGAACCACAAGCAATTGTGTTAAACTTCCTTTAAGTAACAATCCGTTCGTCTTTCCAACTGAAGCATTGTAGATTTACATTGCTGACCCAGCTCTCAATCTTTTTTTTCAGTATTTGATCAGTTTTGATCTCAATTTCAGCACAGCACCAGGTTGGTATCAGGAGTAACGCGTCGTGTACGCCAAAATATTATACAATCTTGTAATAGCTGAAGCCATAGAAGTGTATCAACAGAACGTTCCATGCCTGAGATGTTACTGCATAAAGTTTCACGTAGAAAATTATGTCGGATGGCGCCGCCTAATAACCTTTTATCCCGGGGCAATAAAAAAAAAACTTGAATAAGCCACAATACATATCAATCCCTAACAAGCTGTGACGAGAACCGAGGGGAAGATGGATGCAGTCTCGGCCGCCCTGCGAGAAGCACCAGCTCAGCGGGGGTTGTTAGACGACGCCTGGCAGCGTTACAAGTACCGAATCACGATCGTGTGGGGTCTGGGATGGGGGAGGGTGTAAGAGGCAGCATCCACGGCGCATCTGCCTGGATCTGGCAAGGCTCCAGAGGCAGCGATGAAGGACGACGCTACCCTTGCAGCTGGGTGGCGCTTCATTAGGTCTCTCAACACCTGTAAATCTCCTTCACCCGCACGTAAATACCTGTCTCCACCTCCACCCACCGCCACGCACACACTCACATTCGGGCTGAAATCGAGCCAGGCTGCGGCAGTGGCGCAAGAGCCTTGTAAACGGAAACGATTTTTCATTTCCCGGCGAGACACAGCGGCCCAGATATGAGTAGCGTCTTGCCTTGGCAGCTGCCACTTGCTCCGTGTTTATTTACAGAGTCCGGCCAAAGGGGGTTTAGGGAGGAGAGACACTTCGGCGGCGGTGTAGCGAGTCCTATGACGACAACTCTGATTCTGGCAACACGGGCCACGATTATGTAGTCGTGAGTCGGGCTGTGCGATATCTACTTCCCCAATATCGTTTCGAAACTGTGCCGTTTTTAATTTGTGATTGATTTATGATTTTATTTTAATAATGTTAATTCGTTTTGGGAATATTAAATATATATTATTTGAAATATTGACTCACTCAACAGTTTGTTTATACATCTAAAATATTTATTTAAATTAATTATCACACCTCTGGTAATTAAATAAAATAAAATTTTTTCTAGTATGTATTAATTCCGGTCATATTTTACCTATCACGCAGGGTTAAACATTTTCGATGGTAAATATGTAATAACTGTTTGGATAGCAGAAAATATTAACCAAAGTGGCAGAAAACATATTGACAATATCGATACCTGTGAGGTATATCGCCCCGAGAGATTACTAAAAATCGATGGCAATATATCGCAATATCAGTAATATTCATATCGTAAATATCACTAAAATAACGATACGCGATATATTTCCCTGCACTGTTGGACCATATCGCATTTGCTGTGTTTCAGAAATATTGCTTCGTGATTGATATTGTTACAACTTTTTCTCTCGAAATTCAGTGGGCTAAACAAAGTTCTTTAAGGGATGGAGGCCTTAATTAAATAAAAGAATTAGTTATAATGTCCTGATTTTATTTACAACTAGCAGACCAGTGCTACTTCGTACGCATTACATTTAGGACTTTGAATCGCTCTAGCCACATCTTTTGGGAAGGAAAGAAGGATAGCCCATAGACAAAAAAAAAGAAAGGAGAAATGACGGGACTTTTTTTAACAATGCTTTTTTTATTATGCAGTAATCAATCCTAAGAAAAGCTTAATCCAGTACCTATTTACATCCCTGATAATCATTTCTTCCGGAACCGTTTGAGATTTCTCGATGAAACAAAGCCTAAGTTGGTCCTGGTGATATTATCTACATACTGTGTAAATTTTATGTCAATAAGTTAAGTGGTTTTTAAGTTAAATCCGGTCGGACAGACAAACAGACGTGAAAAAAAATAACATTAGATATGGCTTAGTAATTAATTAAACTATGTGAAAAAATAATTAAAAGTGAAAAATTCGAAAATCACAGACAGATACTTCAATTTTATTTTGTTGTATAGATAACTACACAAAAAATTCTCTCAACTCAACATCTTACGATAAATTGATATCACTTACTGTGTGCAATAAATGAATTCAATTAATACAATTTATAATCTATGGCACTAAATAATTAAGAATCTATCCCAATATATAGTGTATCAAACTACAGAATTAATTAATTATTAAATTCTTTTATAAATTATGTGTCCATATTTGACTGCTCCAATATTTACAATAAAATACATATTACATGTCCACCCAGTCCCACCTCAATTTAGTCCATGTCCCGCCAGTCCGTAATGTTCTAGACTTCTCCGAGCGCCTCGCGCACAGCAGGCTTCACTCGCCGGGTTTCATGCTCTTTCGTCCGCAGTCGTACCACACTTCACATTCCAACCGCACTCAGCTAGATGACATTCGCCAAAGACTGCTGGCCGCTGTACCGGGGCAGTATATATAGTGTCGTAAGCCATCACCCAGAATTTTCTATAACTCTCACGCTCCGCATAGCGTTCTAATTCTCAGAATATTCTTGTGCCACTTACAGTTGTCGGCTTCTTGGGTGGGGAAGGAGGAGGGCCCATGACACCAAACAGTCTCACCAGAATATTCTTGCATCTTCGCTACATTTGCCGCCATCTCCAGCAGGGGAGAGGATGGGTTGTGACACCAGCCAGAAGCCGATCGGCACGACAGCTTGACCGCCGCTGTCAATCTTCCATGGGCTTCCCAGAACAAGGGACAAACAAGGCAGCGAATGTGTCAGCATGGAGGAGGGGAGCGATGATGCGGGAACCCTGGGCCATGTACAATGGGAGCCCGCAGCCGGTGCCAGCTGCAGCTCGTAACACTGCCCCACCTTAAGTCCGTTCGTCCCAAACAGACTCTCCAACATCAGGACCTCCGTACAATACCAGTCGGTATTGTACCTGTGTCTCCTCAGGTATTCTTCGGTCATATCGCGTTTTCATTGTCACTATTGTGCCTCGGGGAAAACTCATCAATGTGTGTTAACTTCTGACATATTATTATGTCATATTGTAGGATGGCTGCTTCTTCTTCCACTGGACGTCCGAAAAGCAGGTCACCATAGGCGGAGCTCTCTCCCAAAGAGCATCCTTGACAGTGTTACCCTAGTGGACTCGTGGATCGCCGAGCGATATGGCAGGAGAAATAAGGGCAACTTAGAGTCCCAAGCTTTCTGATTATCTTCTACGAAGATCACCTGATACTGTTCCAGGGTACGATTTAGCATCTCGACTATCCCATCCGACTGAGGGTGTAATGCTGTGGTATGGGTTTATTTCATTCCTAAAATCCTTGTTACCTCTTGGAAAAGACTTGCTTCGAAATTTCGTCCGTGATCAAAATTAAGTTCAAATGACACTCCAAACCTGGAGAAGACATGCTCTACAAGTGCATCAGCTACTGTGCCAGCCTCTTGGTTTGGCACCGGTATGACCATGGGTCACTTTGTGAAATAGTCTTGTGCTACAAGAAGGTACGTATTCGCCCTCTCAATGATTGATAGTGGTGCGAATGTCAACTACCATCCTCTCGAATGGAGCCCCAACATTGTACTTCTGGAGGGGACCTCGTCCCTTAACCTTCGGATCCTTTCTCATAGTACATACATCACACTTCTCAACATCCTCCCGACCATTCAGCCAATAAAATCCCATTCGGACACTATCAAGTGACTTATTCACACCGAAGTAACACCTGCTGCTGTGTTGTGCAGTTCTCTTAGCACTTCTGGAATTCGGCATTCTGGTAGGACCAACTGTAAATGACTGTCTCCCATCATTACTTTTCCAGTTCCTGTAAAGCATACCATTCTTTATAACATGGGAATTCCACTGTGACCAGTATGCCTTGACTACCATGCCTAGGCTGGATATCTCCCATTTCAGTCGCCATCAGGTTTCCTTCCACTCCAATATTAGACACAGGGTAGGGTCACTTAGCTGATCATTTCTTATGTCCTTTTAACTTGGTACATGACCCATCAACCGATACAGGGCATTGAATTCTTGTCATCTTTGCTTTCCATGATACACCAACCTTTTCTTCTTGGCGTTCACAATGACGACAGAATGGTTGTCATGGTCTCCTGGAGAGTACATCTGCATTGCTGTGAAGGCGTCCAGACCTATGTTGTATTTCAAAATCATATTCTTGCAGGTGCTGGATCCACTGGACTATTTGACCTTCAGGTTTATTTAAATCCATTAGCCAGTGTAATGAAGAATGATCAGGTCTTAGGATGAAGTGTCTGTCATAAAGATATGGATGAAAATGTGCAATCGCCTTCACCACTGCCAGAAGCTCCCTGTGTCACACAGTAGTTCCTCTTGGGCTTGTGTAGCACCTTACTGAAGCATTCCAATGACCTCTCTTTTCCATCCTGAATCTGAGATCACACAACCCCGATTCCAACATCACTAGCATCAGTATCAAGAATTAATTCGCCCTCTTTACTCGGAAAGCCCAGTACTGTGGGGGATATCAGAATTTCCTTTAGTATTTTAAAAGCAATTTCTCACTCTGGGGTCCAATAAAATTTAGTTTTTGCCTCTGTCAATCCATGCAGAGGCTTGGCGATTGTGGCGAACTCGGGCACAAATAGACAGTAGTAAGCACATAAGCCCAGGAAAATTCGCATTTCAGTTTTATCCTTTGGTAGAAACCAATCTCGTATTGTCCTGTTCTTCTCAAGGTTTGTTTCAATCCCATGGGCCGATACAACTTGGCCCAAGAAATTAATTTTCTTTTGAAAATGGTGGAATTTCTTGGGAACTAATTTCAGTTTGGCTGCAGTGACTTTCTGAAACACAGAATCTAGGCATATCAGGTGCTCCTCAAATGTTCTTCCTGTGACCACAATGTCGTCCAGATACACCTGACAAATGTCTAGTTCAGAACTTTCTCCATCAGTCGTTCGAAGGTGGCAGAGGCATCGCATATCCCAAAGGGCATAACCTTGAATTGCCAGGTTTTTTTCCTTGAACACAAAAGGCAGTCTTTTTCTTGTCTTCCAGGGTCATCTCGTACTGCCAATACGTGCTCTTCATGTCTAGAGTAGAAAACTACTGTGAAGCTTCTAGGCTATTCAGTGTGTCGTCTGTCGTAGGGAGTGGGTTACAATCTTTCTTGGTCATATTGTTAAGTTGATGGTAGTCGACACAAAATCAAATACAGCCATATTTCTTTTTAACAAGCACAATGAGAGAAAACCATGGACTGACTGATGGCTCTATCATATCTAAATCCCTCATCTCTTTCAGAATACCATCAACCATCTCGTATGAAGCCAGTGGTAGTCGCCTTGGTGGCTACTTTATGTGACTGGCATCTCCCGTGTCGATATAGTGGAATGCAACATTAGTTATACCAAGGTCACTGGGCTCACAGGAGAAAGCACCTCTATTTCTTTGTAGCAATTCTGAAACTGCCCTCTCCTGTTGCCAGCTGAGGTTTTCTCTTGTTCTTGTCAGCAGTTCCCCCAGAACTTCTGGAAGAAGACATTAAGTATATTGTGGCAGTGAAGCTTCTGGAACATTTGGAAGTACCTGTGAGACCTGCTTGCAAACCCCTATTGTTGCCCCCTCCTCAAGATGGATAGCACGGTCAGATAAATTATCATCCTAACAAGCAAACTGTCCGATTTTGAAGAAATTGAAGTCCTTGCTACAATGACGCCATATGGTAAAATGCCACCTTTCTGCGCTGGTTCGATTATGCCTAATCGCCTGACAAATTTCCCCTGGCATCTGTCTGGAATATCAACTTCTCTAGAAGCAGGGAGCATAGTCTACTAATTATACACTACTGTGCAGCTCATTGTCGAAGATAAATATCGTCATGTTGACACTACCAAATCGGTATTACCTACCCATAACACCCTCAGTCGAGTATCGATACAGCATCCTAGCTTATGTAATACATCAAGACCCAAAATGCATTCGTCCTCTGTTTCAGCTATGTATATATCATGCTCTATCTCAAGGTCTTGCCCGTTACTGTAGTTAAATAGCAGTCATCCATGCTCTTATCAGACGATCGCTGGGAGGAAGGCCCGAGAATGCCCGGTCTTACCACTGTTATAGTCGTTCATGTATCAACGACCATCTGACAAACATCATCTAGTCACCCCTCCATTAATATGACGTCCAAGTCCTTTTTCATTGAACGCACTTGCAAAAACATTGGGTTCTTACCTCCAGCAATCACTGACCTTTGGCAATAGGTGTTTACAAGTTTATCGAAGACATTGCACTCTCACCTGCACATTGGTACCTGCTCTTTGGTTGCTGCTGCTGATGATGCTGATGCTGGGCACAGTTGGCTCTCAGGTGCCCCGACTGTCCACACGATCAACATTCTGGCCGTTTGGGTGGGGACGGCGAGTCTCCATAGTGCACACCCTGGGGGTAACGTCCCTCTTGGTTGTTTGCAAGTCCTTCAACATCCTCTTGGCACTGTCGTCCTCTTCCTCTAACATCACTGTCCGTACTGGACGTCGGGGCACTGATGCCTGCCGTGCTGACTTCACCTCCAGTGTTTGGGCCAAGACATCCTGCATGATGTGAGGCGCAGTAAACCGCACAGCTTGCCGCACCTCGGTGTCAGAGATAGCATTGACGAAGAAGCCTACTTCGATGACATATCGTGCCTCTTCAGAGCATCGCTCCAGAGACAGATGTGACAGCCTCACGATGTCCTGCTACAACTCATGCGTTGTTTCTCCTGGTCGTTGGATGCGACTTCGCAGTTGGGAATGGTGGGCGTATCGCAGGTACTGGTCGCCGAATCGCAGCTCCAAAGCCGACACCAATGTGGAGTATTCTAGCCGATGTCGTTCTGGCAGCGACTGCAGAATGCTCAATGCAGGTCCCCTCAGTAGAGCCGCCAGGTAGTATGAACACTGCTCTTCAGTCCAGCCATTCAGGACAGCGACAATCTTGAACTGGTGCCGGCATTCATGCCAAGGTGTCTGTTCATCGTAGGGAGCGGGCTTAATTGCGACACCTTTACCCACCCCTGGTTGAGGCGTACCCACGCTGCATAAGTGCTGCGCCTCTCCCTACGATGGCTGCACTGGCGGCGACCTCTACTTCTTCTCGCTGTCCACACTCTTCGGCTCGATGGTGACCATTATCGGCTCCTCCTCCGCCCCTATATGTCGTCTTCCCTGTTGCTGTAAAAATTCTTGCCATTCCTTCTTGAGGGAACTCTGATCCTTTTTCATTTCCTGCTCAACACTGTCCATCCTTTCATTCATGCTGTCTCTCACACTGTAAATTTTCTTGTCCACACAGTATATTTGATTGGTTACTAATTCACTGATACCATCTATCTTTTGGTCTACATTTTTCTTCACGCTATTTTTCTATCCACATTTTCAGTTATACTGTGTCTTTTGCTATCTACCAGTTCAAAAACACTATTAACAGATTCACTAACACTATCTATTTTACTATTTATGTTTTCAGTTATACTATTAATAGTATTTACATTTTCATTAACATTATCTACAACATTATTATAAAGCCGAGTGTTGTCCAATGTATTTTAAATGGGAGTTTTGTGGCTGTGGCATGCGGTCTTCGGCTCGACTCTGATGGTCTCGGAAGCCTTCGAATTGGGTTTATCGAACATAACCCAAATGTGCTCGACAGTTACGCCCACTAATTCTTCAAGCATATATGTGTTTCTGGTGGCCATACTGGTTTCATAGGCATAGGGTATGTCAAATTGTAAAAATGTATTTATTATCCGATTTTAAATTAAATTGTACAATTTGGGTAAAATATAAAAATAAATATAGGGTTTTACAGAAAAACGTTAAAGTCTCTCATTCAATTACTACATTTTCAGTCTGCCCTCTTGAAGACTAATAAATACACGATACCAAATTCTGCAATTTATTCACTGCCTCGAATATTTTGTAGGCATAAGTATGCTACTCAAATTGTTTTATATGTGTATGGATAAACAAATCCCATCATATTAGTAGCGACCATATGCACGAGTATATTATAATCATGGTATGGATCAGCATCTACCGACATTTTTATAGGCTTATTTAACGTCAATTTATATGCCAATAATGCCAGGCCCTGGAGACTTGGATTGTTTGAGGGTGATAAACAGTCTTAACTTTGGTGCGCTTCTTACATCGACCCGGCAATCATCCAATCATTCTATCGATATTTTGATCAATCCATTTTTAAAATTTTTCTATCAATTTTTCAACCGTCCCATCAATCTTTCGCAATCTTTGCATCACTCAGTACCACACGCACCACAATCAGCACCAGATGCACCAGATGCACCACAATCAACACCATATGCACAACAATCAGCACCACGTGCACCACAATCAGCACCACAATTGCTCCATAATCACTCCACATGCTCCATGCACACCACATTCTTCGCAAATCCTCACTAATCTTTCAATCTGTCCATCAATCTTTCATTATTATCATCCATATTTCGCAATTCTTCCATCAATATGACAATCTTTCAATTTTTCGCAATATTTACATTAATATTTCAATCTTTCCAGCAATATTTCTATCTTTCCATCAATCTTTCTATTTTTTCAACAGTCTTTAAAAAAAAGTCCATCAATCTTTCAATCTTTCCATCAATATTTCGCAATATTTAAGTAAATATTTCACAATCTTTCAATCAGTCTTTCCCAATCTTTCCATCAACCATCAATCCATAATTCAATCCATGGGTTTATCATCTTTCTCTATGCATACATATTATAAAAAAAAACGATTTATCAACTGTTTCCAAATTTTTACATGTCGTCAGACCTAACGTTTTGTATACTGTTCACAATTCATACATTTTTTGTACGTAAAGTCTTTATTATCATTCTTTATGCAGATCTTCAATTTAATCGTTGAGTGCTCATAGCACCATTTTAAAGTTGTGAGAGATAAAAGGATACGACAAACAAAAATAAAGGAAAAATTATTTTATAATCACATATTATTATTATTTTGTAATTACAATTTAAGAAGAAAGCAGTTCATCATTTCATGTGATATATCCCCTATCTTTCAATCTACTAATGATTGAATATGTCTCAACAATGCGTAAGAGATACCCACGTTTATGAAAGTCAATCAAATATCCGAGTCTATCAATAAGTTCATTCGGGTATTCGGGAAATAGGTAGCCAGTATTCTCGGCTTCTTCTGCCTTCTTCGTGTGGCTCATTGCAGCAGATGCGGTGGAGGGGTGTGTCAGTGCATCGAGAAAATCACCATCATCGTCTTCATCATTATCACTGTCTTCATGTTCATTTTCATCTATGGTATCTTCATGGTCATCTTTACCTTCAGTTTTGTATTCTATATTTATATCTGCTTTACTTTGCAGCACTAGTTGTATGCCCATCGGTATTTAGAGCCAACGATGTTGATTGTGAAGTTCGTCGAATTCACGCGAACGTCTTGCAAGTGTGCATTCTGCGCGAACTGACTCTACTGCAATCACTCCGTCTTTAGGATTAACTGTCTCATCATAATCACCTGTCGAATCGGTACCCACCTATACAGCAAGAGGTATTGCCCGCATCACTTGCTGTCTCCCAGTAGACGAATCCTTGCAGATCTTGGTATGTTCTTTCAGTATATCGCCTTGCAAAACTGCATGGGTCCAATGTCGCAATTCTCCCTCGTGTGAAAAGGGCTCTTCGTACAGGCCGTTCTCTCGTGTCGGCGAGCATTTTGACCGAAGGTAAAAACTCGATCGCTGAATTAGCACTAGCAACAACTATTTAGCGGTGATGCAGGTTGCAGCTCCGTAATCGTCGAGGTCGAAGGCAGGCCTTCGTATTCGCAATTCATCTTCGTGGTAAGACGAGAGAATGATTTCAAATCGATGTTAACTTCTCGACGCCTGAACATCGACTAAGGTATCAATCAGCGTGCGTCAGCGCTCTATACATACACATCCTTTCATCACTCGGAAAAATCGCTAGATTGTTTCTAAGTCCACGAGAAAATTAATGCTTATGGTATATTTTTCCATTCGTGGCGTTGGAAAATACACATACCAATCAGGACCACGTACTCATCTGGGTGCTTTCATAGGTATGCAATGATTCACACTTTCGGCTTCTCCCATTGACCCTACTGGCACCCTTCCACAGAAATTCACAATATATTAATGGTATACACGGATAGTGTGGAGACCCTAACAGAAAACTTTCCAAAATACAAAATAAACCCCGTAGCTGAAATTTAGACGAACAGACGCCGAATAATTGATTCACTGTTTATCTTACATTTATTTTAAAGTAAATCAGGAAATGTTCTTGGAATATTAAACACTTCCAAGTGGCATTCGATTATTTTCGTATATTTCTCATCTTCATACCTCGTTTTTCTCAAGCATGTAACTTAGCATTTATCTCAGAATAAATTATTGTAAGAAATATTTTAACAATAAATTATTGTAAGAAATATTTTAACAATAATTTTTTGCTTTGCCTAATACTTTTTCGGTTGTTTCTAATCTTGATCCAAATCTAAATACACCTACAAAATTAAATACTTTTTAATGTAACCCTTTGTACGGTCAGTTGTTTTATTATAAATAACGTGTTTAATCCGATAATATATGTCTAAAAGTAATATACAAATACTGGCGTGAATTTATTTCACGTCCTTGATAAAAATGAAAATATTTCACAATTTTAAACCAGCGTCTTCAGTTTGACGGAAATTGTTATCAGAGCGTGACATTTGTGAGAAATGCGGGACTCGGAGAATTAAATAAGTTGCAACATTTACTGTGTGAAACATGACTAAACACCCTTGAAAGTAGCATGGTATTGGTTGGCAAAATATTGAATTATAAGCATGTTTAAAATCGTAAGCACTGCGAATGATTGATTATGAAACCCCAGAGACAGTGAAATTCTAGGAATTTGTAAGGTCTTGTTAAATATTTTAGCAAGTAAAATAGTTCAGGAGAATCATTTCAGCTATCAATCTCTGAACGAATATTTTTATACTCTAAAAGTTGATATCAAGCAAATAACTCAAAGCAAATTGTGTGCAAACTGGTGTTTTTTTTTTTTCCAGTACCGAAAAATAAGAATATAAAGGCATGTGGTATTCGTGTAGCCTAAGTAAATATAGTTCCTTGGTTAAACTTTCTAGAATTGTGATCAATGTTTACGTTTGCGGACGCAGGTATTTGTACTGCGGTTAATTCTTTACACTGTAGAAAACAATACAAATGTCATGGGGCGGTCCCTTCCATTCAACTACGCATCTCAAGAGTTCAGCGAATTTATTTTCTACGCCAATACAAGAGACACTTATTTAGTTCAGTTCAAGCAGAATTCATTAAAACATCAGATGTTACGAAACAAATTTGATGACAATGAAACCGAGCTGGGAGGTTCACTGCCAAATTAGAGATCGTATTTGGAATGAGGATAAGCGCGTATTATTTTCGTTTTTCAATTTATAAATATGAAGTGATTTGTCTGAGCTATGGCGTCCCAGCTTTTAGCTGGTGATACTTAAATTACTTTCCCAAAACATATACATAACGATATTTCAAACCGCAAATAATACTACATTACTGTAAATTACAACTAATTGGTGTGGAAAAAATATATATATATACATTTATTTATTTATACGTTATATTGCCACTTGTACAAACTCTTAGCCGACTAACAAAATCAAGTTTCCCTGTGTATAAACGTGATTGTGATACCGAAATAAACAGATAAATATGTAATGTCTGAGGATTACGGCAAGGTATAAGTATTCAAGCTTTTGTACCTCCGCTGAGTTTAAAATTTCACTCAAGTACATTTATTGAGAAGTAAGGATATATTTTATCTTTTGCAAATATTAGCTTTTAAACCCTGGTGGTAGAAACAATATTGAGTGTGGGTAGTTCCCCCCCCCCCTCGCATTATTTAACCAGGAAAGTGCTCTTTTCGCTATAGAAGTAACACCGTAAAAGCGAAAAATGGCTCTGAAGGTGAAACAAAATGTTAGGAGATGCCAACGGCGTAAAGGCAATAGCACTTCGCGATTGCGCCATTTTCTCGACCACTTGGGAACCCAACTTGGGGCTCAGTACCTTAGCCATTCCGCGCGTATCGGTCTTAACGAGTATCAAAGGCTGTTCACGATAAAGTGAGCAGTTTTGGAATCAACCTTATAAAAACGTCACTGCCCCCTTCCTGCATATATTTTAATGGACGTACTGAGTGGCATGCGTCCAGTAACGTTGGTAACGTTGGAGGGGAAAGAAGTTCCATATCTTAACGTCGAATAGAAAGTGTTAGGTAACCATTTGTGATGACTTAAATTATTTCTATCACTTTATGTTTTGTTTAATGCGCCGAAGTGTAGAAATTAGCAAATTTTTAAAATACTTACTTTTATAAAAATGTTGCTGTTACACTTGACCGACGCATGAAGAAAGCGATGAGGCCCACGGCAGTGATAATTTTACATGAGGCGGAAGAGCACACAACGTTCATACAAATAGATCTTAGGCAGAGAATTCAAAAGTGCTCATTTTACCGTGAATAGCCCGAGACTGCATGGCACCCGCCTACGTGAATCTTTTTTTCCTCGTTTCAGGGAGCAATGTGGAAGAGACGAGTCGTCTATATGACACGCCTCATCGCAGTCGCTAGCTAAGCTCTGAACCGACGTGATGTCTTGTGTGTCGGTACAGTAAGGCGCTCCACTTCCTTAGTAATTACTTAACGCACGAACTTCTCGGAAATTACGGAATTTGGGAAATGATGCAAGGAAACTTTTAGTCAATTCTGTTGATTATTACTAACCAGCCGTAAGGGCCGCGGTTATGTAGTGGCTAGATAACTCACCTCTCAACAAGGCGAGGTCGCTCCCGGAGCGTCACATGTAGGAATCGGGCCAGATGATGCCCATTGTCAGCGGGTTTTCTAAGGGGCCTGCCGTTTTCCCAGCCCTTTAATTCCAGCACTGCTCCATACCCACATCGCTTCACCCTCATCGGCTCTCAGGACCTTGCTGTTAAGGGCCGCTCAGTTCTCTCCACTCCTCTCTCCATCGTGTCATGAAATGTATGAACATTAAGTGAGTGAGTGAAGAGATTTGGGCGGCTCTTAACAGCAAGGTCTTGAGAGCCAATGAGGGTGATTGGGGTAAGGAGTAGCACCGGAATGAAAGGGCAGGGGAACGGGAGATCCCCGATAAAAAATAACCCGCCGACCATCGGCATCGTCCGGCACGATTCCCACACGCGAGAATCCCGGAGTGACCTCGTCGGAAATAGAACCCGGTTCGCTTTGGTGGGAGGCGAGCAGGCTACCGCTCAGCCATGGCGGAATCATGAACAATAAGGGTAACAATCTTTTACACGTCTATGATGTAATATTATTGCTACAAGTTTTGCATGGGTTGTATGCGTATAATCTTGTGAATCACTGCAAAAAACCAAACTCGTGTTCCAGCTCCAACTGCAAAGAAGTATACCACTCTTCGGGGTTACTTTATACAACAAATATCGTTCATGTTGCCAACTGAACTTTCGGCGACTAAACTGTATATGTGGGTACAGGAATGGAATTTCTATGTAGTTTTTGTTTCAGTTGGTAGTACTGTCCTGGATATGTGTTATTACATAAAAATGGGTTTATTTTCTATTTATAACTCCGTCTTTCTTTCTTTATTTTATTTACGAAACTGAGCATATAACGAAATGAAATAGCTTGTTCTGTAAAGAAATCTCAAGTCCTATTCACACATTCTTTGAGGGTCCCGCCTGCCTGCAACTTTTTTCTCTTTTTTTTTTCTGCCAAGACTCGTGGGAGCTATAAGGGCTACACTGGCACGCGATACAAGAGTGCCATCGCCGCTACGCGCAGAGCTCTGAACTAGCGTGCAGTGTTCTCGCAGAGCTGCGTGTTCCTATGGGACTTTCAGCTTAGACACTGTCATTTTATTGACGAAACAGTTGTAGCAAAGTTCAATACAGGCTCATATCGTAGCTCGGCTCGTGGTCTCCGGTAGGTCTGAAGATACGGCAGTCTGAAAAAAAAAAAAAAGCAGCTTTTAACTGTACTGGAGAGCTTCGCCATAATATTTACAGCACGAGTGGCAACTTTAAAGTACCGTTTCCTTTTCTCGCCTGGGGTGCGATGTCTCTTCTTAGGTATACATACTGGAGGCATGTTCAATAGTTTCGTCAAGAAGCCAGGACTTCAAAAACTCTGCATCGTAGTTCAAACTCCGGGCAAGCGGAACCCGTAACGCTTACATGTTGTATCCGACGTTGCCAACGAGCGGGTATTCAGATGTCATCTTAGTTTCGCCGCTGGCCGGTAGGGGGACTCCGGCGAGCGCGATGCCGAAACGAGACTGAGCACTTCGCTTCACGAGGATCCTCGACGAGGGCTCCAAGAGGGGCGGCTGTGTTCGGGATATCGACCGCAAGTCACGTCCAAGCGTATCCGAGTGGAAAGCCAAGAGGTCTACCGTCGACGGCAGAGAGGATCCGAAGAATTGGGGGGGGGGGGGGGATGTCTCCGCGGCCAGTATTTTGCCCCGAAATTGATTTCTAACTTGGAGATGGGCCACAAAATTTCGAAGCAGGACGACCAGAAGATTTAGCAGCGGGTAGGTTTGATAGAAAACCCGAACCGGGAATCCCGGATATCTTAACCCTTGCGAGGAAACCTGGTATCTCGATTTTGTGGGTTATTATGTCATCACAACGAAAAAATAAAATAACTGATCGTCTACGAAATGCTTATATATCCCCAGACTTGTTTGAAAATAATATGCAAACAAAAAACAGAAAACTCGTCAACTCCACCATGAGATTTCAAACAGCAAAAAAACTCACACATTCACTACTTCTTTTTTTAAAGTAAATTTATTTTCGATCTCGGTTAAGTAGCACATATGTCTAAATTATTATAAGCTGTTCAGGGTAAAATGAGCACTTTTGAAAGCCCTGCTTATGATCTACTTGTATACACGTTGTGTATTCTTACGCCTTATGTAAAATTAGCATTGCCATAGGCCTCATCACTTTATTTATGCGTCGGTCATGTGAAACTGTGAAATTATTATAAATCTAAATATTTTTTAAGCCATTCATTTTTACACTTTGATGCTTAAAAAAACACAAAGCTAAAGAAATAATTTAACTTATCACAAATGTTTACCTAACACTTTTTATTAGGTGTTAAAATACGTCACTACTTTCACTCTGTTGTTACCAACTTTACTGGGCGCATGTCTCTCAGTGCGCACGTTGAAATGTATGCAAGAAGAGGCAGTGACTTTTTTTCTAAGGTTGATTCCAAAAGTGCTCACTTTAACGTGAACAGCCTTTAGTTACAATTTTATTTCAAAACGCATAAAAATGCCTTCAAAATGGAAGTTATTGTGTTTTTTTGCCTCTTCAGTAAAATTCCAGTTTCTGGAGTGACCAATTTTCTCACGATGGTAACGGTATGTGACGACGCACTTACAAACCTGCAAGTAAAGATTTGCTGCCTGGAATGCAACATTTGCAGTAGTATCCGCACTGCTCAACATGTTCGAGGAAAGCGAGATTGAAGTGGTTCTTCGAAAGAGCAAACTGTACGTACCCCATTTCACAACACGCCCACAACAAGCAAGAGAGCGACACAGCTTAACAGAACGTGCCAAACGTCTCATAAGTGCGTGGATTTTATTAATACCTCAGAGGCCGGGCTGGTGAACCAGTAAACATCGTGGATTTTCAGGAGAACTTATGTTGACCCTTTCAGACCCGCTTTAATCTACGGTTTCAGGTTTCGCAAACAATATAAATTTACGATGCGTGCCTTGCTTAAGTCGACACAGCGCTTGTTTCGTTGCCACAGCCAGTGAGGCGTCGGTTAAGCGTTCGGCTAGAGTAATGTGACCCAATTGTGACCTAGACCAGTGAGACGGTTTGCGGATAGTTTACCCACAGGCGAGATCATTTGTCAAATGATTTTCGCAGCGTGCAGTTCTAAACAGGAATCATCTACACGTACGTAATGTACACAAGTGTGAGCACTGGATCTGAACGGGCTAAACAAAGCAACAGGGAACCGGAAATTACCATTTTGCCCCCTTTAACAACTTACGCCCACTGCAGTCTTCCTTTATTTGTTACGGAAACAGTCAAATGCATAGGGAAGTTCCCAACTTTGTATAGTAGCGCTGTTAAACACTCCTATATCTGCAGCTCGATGTGCGGTATTATTTCCATGCAGTGCATGGGTTCAAAACTTCCATTACAGTTTAGGAAGATAGCCAGAAACATTATTTTACAGTGTAGTTGCGGACATTTGCTGTTTATACACCTCGCCGTATTAAAAGTTTGATCGTTGATATGCAATCTCTTATCAGTACGTGTCTGTGTATTATAAACACTGTTGTTATTTAGTTCAGTGAGCATTTTAGAATTTGATTGCGTCGACAATATTTGTAAGTACCAACCGATCCACGTTTCCTGGAAGGCATACGACTTACTAATTATTCTTTCTGTGTGCCAATTCCAGTATATCAGTCGTACCACTAAATACAAATATACCGATTCTATAAAGTGTGTGTTGTTAAGAATTTGTCTCGTGTATAACAAAATCACGAGTGGTCTGAGAACAAATGCTTTGCTCATAGAAAATATTACCATAAAATTAACGCGTGATTCATACGAGCCCTCGGTATCATGCACTCTCATTTTTCTTCTCTATTTCAAGATGCTTATGCAGATTTCCGATCGTTGTTCAAAGCTTGTGTCGGTACTGAAGAACAAATAATGTTTTTAAATATGATGTTTTATTTAATCTATAATATTCTATCGCCGTTGCTGAAATGTAAAATTATTTTTTAATATGCTTGTTATTTTGGAACACGATTGTCGCCACAAGTATAAAATTTTAACTCCAGTCCTTTCAATTCAATTTTATTCAAATTTATACCACGGAAACGAAAAATGTTTCTTTCTATAAAAGTTTATTTTGAATTGTAATTGATTTCTTGCATATTTTAAATATTGCAATTGTTTGTTTATTCTTTCGTGTGTGTGTATGTGTGTATGTGTGTGTATATATGTATATGTGTATGTGTGTGTGTGTGCGCGCGTGTGTGTGCATGATCTCAGTTCACTCGTTTTACCTCAATTTCTTGCAAATTTTTTACACAGCATTACGAAATTATATTTATATTTGCAGTTTTATTCTCTGAACCATCGAATGTTACCAAGTCTATACGCCCATCAGCTGAGTTCAGGAGTATCGTCACATTTAGTTTGCAAGAAATTTTTGTTGTTAAAGAGTTCAAATACCTCCTGACCGGAAACAAGAGACGCCCAGTTGCGAAAAGGTTTTAAAATGCATTGCGTTATCTCAATGTGTCTGACCACCATGCAGTTTCGTTTCGTTTCATTAACCGCAAGTTCTGACGACCCCAGTTTGATCCCAGAACTCAACACGCAGGAAAATTACCTGGCGGGGATTTTCATTAGAGTAGTGTACGGTGGTGTAGATATTTTCGCGGAACGCTCTAAATTTTTTTTCACCGTCTTCGGTGCATCGGTTTTGAATATTTCACTAGCCATGCACCGTTCGTCCTTCTGGTTGGTGTCATAACATGGTACCTTAGTCCTTCATGTGCGCACGGCAACAGAACGCGGTAGTTCTGCGACATGTTTCAGGCTGCTTAAGTAGTAAAGACGTCAATGTGGTTTTGTATACCATTTAATTTATAGATGCAGAATAATCATTTTAACATAATAAATCACATGAAAAGTTAAGAAATTAATTAATTCGTAATCGGTTACAGGGAATTCAGAAGGAGACCAAGGCATTTAAAGATGCAGTGTGTAAATGACATTTTACACGTAACAAGCAAACTTCACATTAACAGTACAATATTTACGTGCTTCTTACAAACAACACTTTGGAAACAAGTTACCAAAGATTTCATTGTAACTACAGATGTAATAGTGTATATTTACAACACATTATTTCAGAAAACATACAAAAATGTTTATGCAGCAATATATTTATAATAAACTCTAAGTCTGCATTACTTATCTGTTATAACTCAATGTTAGTTTTACACGTTCCCCGCTAAGATTTCGAGAAATTTAGTCTATATTATTTGTAGTGCTACAAAAATTTGTTTTGCAACCATTTCCTAGTACAAATTCATAATTTTTTTTACAGTGTGGAGGGCTGCTATTCATCACAACTTTCTTAGCATGTACGTAAGCACGAGAGTATGCATGTATGCAGGCATTCATGAATCCACGTGTATATGCATTTATGCAGGGCCTATACATTTATGTAGGTATGCACAGGTGTGTGTACGAATGGGGGTGGATGACTCATGTCTTGTGACAAACGAGTTTATTAGGGACAATACCCAACACAGTAAGACTTAAACACCATGTTACATACTACAACTAGCGTATAATGATAAGCACATTCATGAACGCATCATTAGTAATGGGAAGAGTTCAGCTTAATTTCACTTTTCTTGTTAACATTACTGTTTCTCTGGTGTTAGCCAGTTAGAAGACGTAAATTTTTCTACTACTTTGTCTACTTAAAAACCAGCTTATGTTTAAAAAAATAATAATAAAAGATTGTGTACTCACTCTTAACACTGAAAACACAAACGAAACTAATAATATATTTACAAATATCTCATGTGTTCATAATATATGGTTTTATGGGTTTATTTATAACGCGCTGAGAACTTACTAACCTTAATTTCTTTGGCACTAAATGTAAGATCAAGAGAAAAGGAACTTTGTGAGCATAATATTATATTGTAGCAACACTACTGAGCTCATAGCGTGTATTGTGCGTGTTTTCCGTTGTAACTGGCTGTCTTACGTTAATGTTAATTGTAGCCGGACCTTCACAATAAGAAATGTAGTCTGTTCGCATTCTCTTCACAGGTTTTGAATCGAAAATTAAAAAATTTACCCCTTGTTTGACGGTTTGGTTGTTTTCAAAATATGCCATGTATCGCAAGTGTTTTGTACTTCTGATAACAAACTGTTTCTTATTTTTGGTTAAACACGAACTTTCAATCATATTTTATACATAAATTATAAAACTGAATTTACAATTAATATGAATGAAAACAAAGTAAATAATGCGTGTGTTACTGGTAATACATAGCAAGAAATAGTTCTCATTCAACGTGTAACTACACAGAGTGCGTATGAATACAGTGCGTTGTCCCTTTCGTGAAATTTTCTAGGCTTGGTTAAGAGTGGGACGAAACCCCCGCGTCCGAGGTCAAGAAGCGAGGAAGCGATACGGGCGACACCGACACGCGCTTCTAGCGCCTCATCGCCCCTACGCGCGAGGCGTGCAGAGTTTCCGTCGTGACGCTGTACTGTGCAAATCAGATCTGTAACAGGTGGGACTTTATTACACGCGACGAAAGATCACAGATTAAACTAGGCCCGTATCTTTGTACGTTAGTTTCGTTCATATTTTCCGACAAACAGTCGCATTAGCAGAACATTTATTTACAGATTATACGCGTGTTCGCACAAACCAATGATTCACAAAAAAAAAAAAAAAAAAACGCGGGGGTAATATTATTTTTAATATTGATTTTTTACTCGGACGGAACCTTGTTTTACGGGTTGTAGATGTAATATTAACGCAAATAATATCCACACTGTAAAACGGCACGCTTATTCATTCTTTCCTGTGTTGACATCTGGAAGATTACATTGGCCCTACCACGGCACAAGCAAGCTTGATGATTCTCTGTGGAAAAAAAAAAAAGTGCAGTACTTTGATGTCCAAACCATTCTTTGGCGGATCCTTTACACTCGCGACATCCCGGAATCGCCTTATACCTAGACGTGTCTTTAAGTAGCAAACAACATATGGACGCCGACAAAGCTCTGGTGCTGTACTTGGCAGACAGCACATGTGAGGAGAGAACTATGGTCGAACTACGGTTGAGTTTTCTGATTAAGAGCAGAGGGTCAAGCGCACGATAGGGACGTTTGGTTACAATTCGATTAGTATGGTAATTGATTTTCCATTGCGATTTATCGATTTTTGGAATCGACTGGTATTCTTTAGATTTATGGTAATATCGATTCATTTAATTCGGTTGTTTTAGGTATGTTAAACTCTGAAATCTAAATAAAAAAATGTATATGTGCAGTACCGTAAAATGGGGTGAAATTGGCCAGTAGGGCTGATATTAAGCACATAACAATCTTCTGGAAATATTTTGATCAGGTACTATAAGCACGGTGAAATTTATCATCTGGATACAACTGATCACATGACTGTCCTGTACATGTCAAGTCAGGCACCATATATCACCATTTAAGAACAATATCATGTGAATAATCTCACCCCTGCTGATCAATTTCACTCCACTTAACGATATATATATATATATATATGTGTGTGTGTGTGTGTGTGTGTGTGTGTGTGAATATTTGTGTATAATTGCGTATTCCTCTTGAGAATATGCTAAAAATAACAATTATAATCGCGGACAGAGGATACGTTAACAGTACGCCTGCCATTGCATAATTTTCCTCTGATGTGAGCCTGTACAGTTCAATTTATTCCTCTCTGGGGCAAATTAAACACAGCCACAACAAAAATACGATTTTTTTGTTTTTTAAAAGCACAGATCTCATCGTGTTAAGGAAAATTATATACATTTAAAGTAGCTTAATTATTCAGAATAAACATCATTAAAAATATATTAAACGATTAAGTATGTATTCTATAATTCAGAACACGTTAATCGGTTTTATTATGCATATCCTTCTGATTTAATCGATAGGGGACTAATCGATTATTTTGTTTCTATTCCGGTCCCTAGACGACTCTACGAGACTGGATCTACGTTATGTGGTCAATTGGCGTGTTAGGTGGGCATTTACTGTGCTGATTGACTGCACCTCAATCCCTTGTTGTTCGTGCCAGATTTTGGCCTTGCAGAGAATAGTCGCCTCAGCAGATTCACGTGTGCTAGATAGACGATAACTAGTGATGAGGAAATGCCGCAGGCTCGACTCCACAGTACTTCGTATAATCGAGGTTAAGCTAGTTTCCCACTGGCTGCTGCTCCAGCGTGTCCATTTGTACACCGCACCTGTTGTAATGGGATTCCATCCTCATTTACTTGTAGGTTTGTAACTACCTCGGAGTCATCCAGGGCGTGTGTAATTAACGGTAAGCCGATTGCAGGAGCACTTCAAATTTACATCTGTTTGAAGTACGGCTTAACCTAAAAATGAAGGCGTAGAATCCTCCCATCCCTTACTATAGCTTGCAGGTATTTCCATTATATGGACTTAATATATTGCAACTTATTTGCCAAGAATATAAAGGAAGATCTTTCGCAAAACAGTAGCCTCTAGGCTTCACGACATTTTTACAAGAACATTAATTGAATAGTCACTTTCAGTTACTATAATATTTACCATTATGCATTTTTGGCAAAATAACTTTTGATCTAATACAAATTTCCAAACTTTCTCTGAAGGAAAAATGGTATAGAAATGCGTGTGAAGGTGTTAAATTCAACGGAGATCAAGTTTTCTCGGAATTCTAGAGAGCAAGCCATTTATTTTTTCCTTCATATAAACAAACATTTGTGGATCTCCGAGTACATAGGGAACATACGTTCTTTAAAACAAAATGCTCTTTAAAACGCAAACGTAAAAATTGCACAACAGGTGGAGAAAATATTTTGTAACTACCTTACTATATCCAGAAGAATATATATGTAGGGTCATTTATTTGGTATTATTTCTAACACTGTTGATTCAGATAAACGACACAAAATATCAGTCCAAAAATAAAGGTTCGAAAACTGCTCTTTTTCACTTTCTACGTTGGAGGAGTAAGAATGATGTTACTACTAGCAATACAATAAGTCGCAGTTATGTCAAACTGTTGCATCAGACAAGTCATAACCCGTCGCCGCAAATACGTCACTCTTCAGACGTGATTTTTGATTGCGTAATCGGATGGAACAGTTTTACAATGACGAACTCCAGATCAAGAAGAATATAGATGAACTTAACATTGACACGTTTCTATACTTGATTTAATAATTTAATCGATAACCCGATAGTGCGTTAAGTACACAGAATTTTTCTGATCGAATTTTTAAAAATATTATTTTAAATCATGAATTATGTGCAGCAGATAAATAGTAGCAAAGAAAATTATTGTTAGGTTTAAGTTAATTTATACTAGTCAATCTCCTTCTTTAAACATTAGTAGTCCTTTTAGAGACCACTTGCATTGTGTTCTAAATGTTTCCAAAGGCACAGAAATTAAATAAAACTTCTAAATCCTGGAGATTATGCAACTCAGCGATTTTCAAAATTCTTAAATACACCAATGTCTCATGATAAAAAAGAGTTATAATGCATTTTTCTGAAAACATAGGGTCTCATTAATTAGATAGTCAATAACTATAACCGTGCGTTTCGTTTCAGCAAATAAATGATAGCGGGATACTGTTACCAACAAAATGCATTTTCTCAGCTAGACAAAACAAAAAACCTAAAGCATACCTGTTGTAACACGTAAGATTTTATGAGTTACGGAAAACATTTTACATTTAGATGATGCCATCTTCATCAATAAACAAAGTATCCGGGAATTCATTATTAACATAAATTTGTTAGAATGAACCATGTTTAAGTTTCGCTGTATATTGAAGGTAAATTAAGATACTAGAGATATGTAACATATTTAATGTATGCAGTGATTCGTATAAAGAATGATAATAATTAAAGCGACTACCCAGATGCTGGCAGGAACCCCATGTAATCGTGGGGAATGAAATATAAAAATAAGACCAGTTTTCATTTTTAAAAAAGGAATGTCTTTAAACTTTCGCTTATTATATGCTAAAATGTTAAGTACCCGAGTGAATTTTTAATAAAATACGGCCTCAAGGTTTAAAGTGAGTGAGTGAAAAGATTTAGGCGGCTATTAACAACGAGGTCTTGAGAGCCGATGAGGGTGGCTGAGCTGAGTTTGAAGCAGTGCTGGGATGCAAGGGTAGGGGGAAACGGAAGATTCCGAGAACTCCCGCCCTTCCAAAGGCATAGTCCGGCACGTTTCCGGGATGTGAAAATCCGGGGGTTGCCTGGCCGACGATTGAGCCCGGTTCGCCATTGTGGGAGGCGAACAGGCTGACCGCTCAGCTACCGCGGCCCCTCGAGTCTTAAAGCGTCTTATTCCCACGACGGGAAATACAAAAACTCAACTACGGTAGCAGTCCAGAGCAGGAGAACCCGCGGTTTATACATTCGTGCGTGTTGAACGCAATAGTGTGCTGGAGACAGTCCGTGAGAACGATTTGCTTACAAACTAATGGACATATTTGTAAGGATAGGAACATTTCGCGAGTTCGTTTCAGGACAAGATAGAAGTCAAACACGTGTACACTGAAGTTGACTTTGCAATTGGATCGCAGTTTATTAGACACGCCCTGGACGACTCTGATCCAATAGCAGACTTGCAAGGAAACAAGTTGAGCGTGCCATTCTGCCAGATGAGAAGTAACACTGGCTACTCTATGGAGCATCAGCCAATGAACAAACATCTGAGGCTCGAGTATACACATGACTGTGGAGTCTAGCCTGCAGGTCATTGAACTCGCGAAATTTTCCTATCCCTAACTATAACTCAAAATTTTAACTTCATCGAAAGAACTAAATGCGATAAATGTGTTGCTGTTCGTACCGATGCGAGAAATGCTCGATAGATAAATATCATTGCATTTTTATATAACGAACTACACTAAAAGGGCGCTTATTTAGGCTACGTAGGCCTACATTTTAAAACCTCCGGCAAGAACAAAACGTAATAAATACGTCACTGTTAATACCGACGTGCGGAACGCACATTGTAAAAATGTTAAGCAAATTTAACTTCTACGTAAAAATCGTTAGTTTGTCAATCAAATAAAAGTCCAAATGCAATAGAAATATTCTAACAACAATTTAAGAAAACCTTACTTACAAAACATACAAACTTACTGTTCACTTCGCAATTCCTAAACACGTACCGAACTTTGGATTATTAATCATGTGTCGACTTACTGCTACGAAATATTTGATTTGCTGACGTATGCAATTTAACAATGCACTTGAACTATTTCTTGAAACCAACACATTCACACTTCACAGCGAAAATAATTTTTCGCGATGGTCACAGAAAATGGCGACCACAGCACATAACAAACCATTTTACAAAGCGGCAGACACGTGTCGATAATTCATTTCACTAAGAAGATTGTTCTAAAAAGGCACCTACGACGAACTACACTTAAATAAAATACGTAAAAACAAAATTAATTAACTGCACATATATAAGTATAATTCCGACATTATGACGGAAGAGAGCACAATGGCTACAACGGCTTTTCACCGGGCGGGTGGAGACCATAGACAACAGATTCAACGGAGATTGGCGGAAACCTATCACATAACCATGATGTCCGCATGCTCTACCATACTATTTCTAAATATTTTTAAAGCCCTTGCTACATAAGTCAGAAAAATTGCGTATTAGTTTATGAGCGTAATTTTAACCATAAATGTTGCCATAATAATTAATTTTCACACATTGTAATTTTAAATTCCGAGTACTATTTTCTTTTACAATCATCGCTAAGAGCGCCAACATAATAACACGCATCCTAAAACAACCACCAGCTGGCACAATACTTCGAAAATGGGGGCGTTTACAGTTTAAATGCTGTGTAGGTTGGTCACAACGTCTGTCAAATTTTACTGAAGTTATATGAAATAGAGTATAGGTGACGTTGATTAAAGTGGCCAGCGGAATCGCGGACATACTCGCTTGTTTATGGGACAGTCGAGTCTTACCTGTCACCGAAAGATAACGCGAATTTCGCAGGTCTCTAGTTATTAGTGTCGGAATGGATGACACTGCAAACGTTACATAGCCGTTTCCGTCCTTGGTACTGAGGCCGCGGTGGCTGAGCGGTCAGACACCTCGCCTCCCAATAAGGCGAACAAAGTTCAATCCCCGGTCGGGTTACTCATAGATTTTCGCAAACGGGAGTAGTATAAATCGAGGAGGGGGGTGGTACGGGTTCGGGCCACTTTTGATTATTCGGATTAACACTTTGGTATCAAATTTATTGCAATGGTTAGTACTTAATCTGGCTTCAATCCGATAAAAAAATTAATCCGATTTTAATACAATACACAAATTTTTTGTTAATCATTAATCCGATTTTAATCCGATCGATTTTTTTAAATTATATTCGGATATAATTGTCTGAAACTTTAATTGATTGATGCAATAAATTTAATTGAATTAATCAATAAAAAATTGTGGTGATTATTGTACAGTTTGGTATAATAGTGTGGTAAGGGACAAACATATTTTCTTCTTTTTTTTTTTGGAAAGAGGGGGGGGGGGGGTCGAGAGCAGGTCGTGGTACGTCCTCACCATTGGAGCTCTGGCAGTCGATGAGGTGTGACGTGTTGCGGACAGGGTACATATGTGCTGAGTTTTGTGCAAGAGTGGCATGTGTTAATTTTTTTGGTGTTGGTAGTGATTGCTCATAGAAAGTGGTGGGAGATAGACAATTTTTGGCAATAGTAACTAAACAGAAAGAGAAAACGACGTATAGTTAACACACGAGAGAAATTTCGCAGTATTCTACCTATCAATATAAATAAATAACACGAGAGAGAAGTATAACGAACACAACTACGTTAATAAACTGGTCTCATAAAGAAACATGAGCTAAACGATCACAATGTTGTGAATCTCCAGGTGTCCTAAAGAAAATTAATTAACTAAGCAAAAATATCCCTATCAATATATAAATTAAACGGATAACGAACACAAGTACGTGACTATCACTAAAGGAATTACGGAACCCAGCAATCCTGTTTTTTTTTTTATGAAATTGCAAAAGCACCTCTCCCAAAACACGTCAGTCAGGCTGCGAGCTCAGTGAAGGAATGGCGTCAGTATATGGTTTGAGGAGCCTTATAAGCGCGGCCGATGTCAGTTAATGAATTAGATGTGGAGCTTGTGAGCGAGTTGAAATTACAGCAAAAAAAAACTCCGAAACATTTTTTATGGTTATGAAATTGCAATAAAACGGAAAGAGATTTAAATACACTAAGACCTACAACAGACAACGAATTGATTGGATACACTACAACTTTTCACAATACATAACGATTTAGCACTTCCAGTTAACACAGACAAAGATTTACAAATTCGCATTTTTTATTTTAAGATTTTAACCGGACACATACACTTACACCTCCCTTCATTTATACACGTACCTTAAATGATGTTAAAACACGTCCGTTCGATGTGGAGTCTGATGTATGAATGAGTTGAGCGTAGCATTTACGTTGACTTATAAGCTGAGCGAGGTGTTGAGAGCAAACAGAACGTGCGTGTGCATCTGCCTACGTTTGATTATAGACTGAGCTAAAAAAAACTCGGAAATGAGCGAAAAGAAATGTGCATACAATTTACGTCACAAATCATTAAAAATGTCCTGTTATGAATTACAGTACCTATTTCCCTACCAAGCTACTATTAACGACGAATAATTTAATCACATATTCATGGACATTTCACACGAAATTTTTTTAAAAATTTTACACGGATTTTTAATGCAAATTTCATTTATTGTAAGAATAATTCACTTTTAACACAAAGATTTCTCTTGAAGCATAGGGAGACTCGGATAGAGCGAAGAAGTTCTTAATCCTGCAAATTATAATCCTGTAACACTTTATAGAAATGAACTACATATTTTATGAAATTCACAAACTTCCTCTAAGAAAAGATATTTAAAATAACGGGCGTACTACAAATTTTCTGTTAAGTCTGTGAAATTCACAGCACTTGGTAACACAAACGCGAGTTTAAAATCCTATACACTTTCGTCGACCAAATTCAGTACCGTACTTCAGACGATAAATGCTTATAAAAATAACGAACGCACTATATAGGATTAACACATGAAAATTTCTTATTTCCCAATAAATTAAAAGTTATGAAACATTTTTATATTAAAACTGTATCTGAAGCCCAGAGCAGAAACTAATGCTTAACGGGAATCGCGCCTAACAGTCAGCTATATGATACGTCGAGGGCATAAGCCTCGATCGTCGGACGGGTCCCTGCCAGAGCGCCGTGCCCGGTGGTGAAGAAGAGTGCTCAGTGAAGTGTGTATCCAGGACAAGGGTTGGCGTCAAACTAAGATAGCACAGGCCAGCTAGAAGTGTCCACATCGCTCCTGCTTGCAGCCCCCGTACCCCTCCCCCCTCCAGACGCTACCAACGAAGCGTCGACCTGTTTGCAAAACACCCCCTCCCTCTATCCCGGAATTTGAACTGACCTTGCATAGCTGCCCGCCCCTCACCCCTCTGCCCCACAAGCGTTTACTTTCGCCTGGACACTGAAGAATCATGAAAACTGTTTCTCGAACCTAGAGCCTGGCATATTCCCAGCAAAATTAAATATCACAAGTCCCATTGATGAAATTTAAATCCCTGAAACTGAAATGAAGTTTCATTAATCCTATCAAGATAATCCCCAGATAATATTCCAAGAAAAATGTTATATTTAATTCTAATAAACTTTAATTTTCCCCCATTTTCTAGCAAATCTATTACAGTTAGTCTAGGAAACTACAACTAACTATAAGAGATATTTTCACTTAGTAAATTTTAGGAGAGTTTAAGACATTTTATATAATTTAAGTATTCAAAGAACACCGATTTCCCAACAACTATCATTCCATTTACATAAGTTTCAAATATTACGATGGAAGACACGACACATGCACACATATTCAAACTTTCAATCTGTTTCCAATGTATGTGTATAGCAGAGGAAATACTTATTTAACATGTAGACTTCTCTACGACAGTAAAATTTACTTATAACGAAAGTTTCAATTCAAAAGTTTCCCAATCGAGATGATTAGATACACTATCTACCATAAAATGTGTATATTTGAACAAATTTAAACTTATCTACAAACCGATTTCCCTAGAAAATATATTTCGACGTAATATTAATGAATTTGCACGAATCCAGTCTTAAATGATTGCTGGCCGAACTGAAATCTGTTAAATTCCACAATGTTTCAATAAATTGAAGCAAATTTAAAGGAAAACGACAGCCATTTTGTAATAGTATATCCCGTCATTTAGGATAATACATTCCGACTGTCAGCAAATTATTTACATTGTAAAGAAATACCCGAAAAAAATAACTTTATTCCATACAAGTTATGGAATCGACATATAACGAATTATCAGACAAAATTTTCTGGGAAAAACGAAATTCGTATTACATAGGCACGTTTAAAACAGAACACCGTTAAGACAATCACAGCAAAAAATGGCTCGCTCAACAGACTAGCCTCCGATTAATACAATCGTTTAGTAAATAAAGTCTTTAAAAATTCCCTACAAAATATTTCCAAAGCCATCTCTCCCTTCTACATTCCTGAAATTAAATAATTAGTATTTATTCATTTTAATCGAATACCAAGTAAAGTCGTATTCCATCTAACATACATAGATTTGTTCACATGTTGAATTAGTACGCATACTTCCGCAAATAACATACAAATATTAGAGTGGAAGACATTTGTTCATCATTAATGGAACTTGTTACTGTTTAAAACAACTTAGTTGTCATTCTTCTGACATTGTGAGGTGAACATCTGTTCGGAAGTAAATTTTCTCTTCACACCGAAGTTTATTCATTTAATCTACCTTAATGTTAATGGAGACATCACCGAATCGTCTACAGTGCAGATACTGTGGGAAAATTTACACTTTCGCTTACAATGTCCGTAGACACAAGAATAGTGAATGTTTGAAGAATGCAACTCGGATCTTTCTTAACTGCAAAAACTGTTTTCGCCAGTTCGCACTAATTGATAACTTGAATAGTTATGTCATGGTCTGTAAAAATAATCTTCCTCCTGAGAAAGTAAATGTACCATCTACACTACATAATATCACAGAATGAGTGAGTACTAATGTAATTACATGAAATTACATAGAATCTAACTGCGTGAAATATACACTAACATGTGAAAGTAACGAGTTTCGACATAAAGTAACGATATAACTCGTTCAAAGCAAAGTAAAGTCGCTATTTTTGATGAAACATCAGGTGAAGACCACAGTGACGATGTCAGGTGGTACTGTTGAACGCTTCCCTTCAACAAATGCTGTGAATAATGACTACATATTTTCCGAAGACTCCAACGAGCTTGAAGACAGATTTAGGTATTTATTGGAGTTTAAAAAACACTGTGGATATTCTGGAATAAAAGAGATGGTTTTGATCATAAGAACACTTAAGGAACAAGATTACATCGACTGAAGTATTATCTGAAAACACCCAAGAAGTATGATAACAAATTTAGTTATCCCCACTACTTGACCAAAAAAAGTAATTATTTCAAGTAAATGTTGTATTATAGGAATATTTCAGTTTGAAGTATTATGTCTTCCTCAAACCAATTAAGTCGTTTGACTTAGGTTGAAGTGTTGAGGAATAAATTTAGGTTTTTTTTTAGGAATAACAGACTTAACTCAGGAATAAAAAGCCTTATTTGAGTAATAAAAGGCTTAATTGAGAAATAGTTTCAAGGAATGATTTCGAAGAATAATGTGCAACCAATATTACATTTTCCTTTGGTATCTATGTATGTGAATCGCCCTATACATACATGTGGTATGATTTTTTGTAACCTCCTATACTTTGTTGTTTAATGGTGTGCATATATTTTGTAACTTCCTGTACTAACTTCTGTCAAAAATGATTTGATAACTTGCTCAATGTTTTGTGTCATCCTGTACTTGTTTATTTGTTTTGGAGCAAGCTGTATTTGCTAGTGTTAAAATATTGTATATAAATGATTCGTATCAAGCTGTATTCACCAGTGCTTAAATGATGCATATCAATTTTTTGGAGAAAGCTGTATTTGCTAGTATTAAAATGTTGTATATAAACTTTTTGGAGCAACCTGTACTTGCTTGTTCAATGCTGTCTGTTTTGAAACACTCTGTAGTATACCAGAGAAATTTATCTTTTGAAAATGTTGTAAATAAATTTGTGAAATAACTGTGTTTGTATATTTTTTTATCAATAAATATGTCTTAAAATGAATTTTTACTTTGATTTTTAAAATCCATTTACAACTGTGAACTTGTTTTCCTAATAAAGGAATACGATATTGATAAATAAATGTATTAAAAGAGAGAGTGATTATGTCTCAACCGAGAGAGATTCTTAAATTTTTTTAAGAAAAAGTATATTGAAATGAGTTAAAAGCCTATGATTTCTATCAAAAACAAACTATGTTCTTACTAGCACGAAAGACTACTGTAATTAAAAAAGACAGAGGAAGCGAGCACTGTAACTATTTTTCCATAACTAACCAATATCAACCATGCCTTATCCGGGATGGTATATTATATAGTTAGTTTCGGAGTTCGAGTTCCGGTTAGGAAATAAACATTTGTAAATTTTGTTTCTGGGTTCGAGTCCCGGTTAAGTCATGTATGATTGAACCTTATAAACATAAAAGGATTAATCAATGTAACACTGTTAATTAAACAAATATAAATTCGTTCATGCATGTGAAAAGTTAGATATGTTCAATTTTATAGGTGCTTAAACTTAAATTAATCGCACGGAATGTTTCCGATTAAAGCATATTGGCAGAGTAATTCATACTCACTTAGAATTGGTATACTTATAGCATTTGCTAAGGTCTCTAGACGTGTAAAAAAAAACTGTTATGTTTAAAGGTATACAGGTCTACCAGTGCTGCCAAACTTTGAGCAGAGCGACAAACTTTAAAGGTTTAAATTCAACATCTTTCCAATGCTACCAACCACAAAACCAATATCTCAGAGCATGCACGCCTGGCTCCAACAAGCCCCTACAGAAAGCATTTCGGTTTTATAATATCCTGGGGAATTATCTCTTTTCACAAAGCAAGTTTCCAAGGCTGTCTGCATCCCCTGGTAGGGAGACCAGCTCAGGTCAACGATTTTAACCATCAAGGATACCAAGGCCAAAATGTCTTCCTAGCTGAATTCAAAATCTCGAGAAAAATAGTGTGTTTTCTTCTTTATAAAATTAATATTCACTTTCCAACCTCCATTATGTAGGAAAATATACAGGAATTACAAAAAAATACACAAGACTTATATTTTTAAAAATGAAGTATTATTTATGAAACAAGTTTTACTTACCCATACACAATAATGTTTACAAAAAGTTTCAAAATATCTTATAAAGTATAATTCTAACCATAGTGAAAACATGATCGTACATATTAACGAAAGTTATCCGTACATGTTTCACGTAAATATAATTAAGCATATATAGTATAAGAAAATGGGGCCATAATTTACTTAAATTAGTTTGTAAAACATAACACATTTCTTGAGCACCACAAGGAATCAAGGTGAAAACCATCTCTAAGGGAGAAATATGAATTTCTCGTTTAACTGTTTAACTTTCCTGCTATGTAATCAAATCAATAAAATAATAAGTGACAGAATTGAATTTTATTTTAAGAAACCTTTCAATATTGCTTTCTGGATTTGTATAACGTATGAATGTGTTTTACTAGCAGGCATCATCGTGTTGAATCTTCGGCAGCAACAGCAAAAGTGGTAATCTGTTTTTGTGTGACAAAATGTTTTTATTTAAAAGTTTGCTAGACTCTGCCACTAGAAGATGTAGATTTGAAGGGCAGTGGGAATACATTTTTCGAACTGTTGTTTGTTGCTAAGAGGCCTTTCTATCTGCCTCTGAAAAGGTATTTGTGTTAGTTAACTATCTGTTTCTTAGTCCTCCCAGGAACCTTCAACTTGACCAGCGGGCTGATGGAGGTTTTCTGAAGATACTATGATTTCTTTTGGTGCAAATTCGTTCATTCAAGCGAGTTCGATTCTCTCCGACATTTTTTGTAATTCCCCTCTTCAACCCTTCAAAGTTTGTTTTTATTAAATTTCTTTAAATGGAAGTTTCTATAATTGAATTTCTAAACAAATATTTCTCTCTTTCATGCAGAAGGAAACAAGAAACTTTTATTTTTTCCTTGAAAGTGAGCAAACAGGTATCCTGCTACCTGATTTTAAATACAAACCAACAGCTTAGCATCACTGCTAGTCACCCACTCATACTCATGTTCACCAAGATTTTTCATTTAAACATTTAAGAGATTAATATCCAGTCATATACAACTACTTCGTCTTCAGACATATCCTATCTCTAATCATTCACATGAAAAGATATAAAAAAAATTAGTGACAGGAGGTATTAAAACTAATAAATATGAAGACATGCTACTCCTTTTTTTTCCAAAGAGCATCCTTAAAAACTAAATATTTACAAACAAACATTTTTTAAAGCCCTATCTTTTACCAAATGAAATTTATATATATATATATATATATATATATATATATATATATATATATATATATATATATAATGAAAACACTCGCACATGCACACACATTATTCTTATAAACATATTTACAAAACAGGAATAAAAAATACAAATGATTACAAATTAGGAACTAATTTAAGTGTTATGGATGTACATTGATTATGTACCACACGTCAAATCCAAGATATTTTCCAGATACTCGCACACACATATCAACAACAGCTTACAACATTCACACGTACTCAGTTTCCAGTAGATATTTTGTCACACTATAAATTTCTTCTTCTTATTTGACAAAGGGAAACGATATCGAAGACAGTAGTATAAAGTATATTGATACTGTAGTTTTGTCAGGCTTAAAATATAGGCAACCAGGTAGCAGCCACATTGATGGTAATGCAACAGGTGTTGCAAACAGTTGTAGATATCGCAGATAGATGTAGATAGATGTGATGTCTGTGGAACAGGAGGTGTATGAGGTGGTGGCAGATGGTCGTCATTGGCGGTGTGGTGTTGCAGATGGCAAGGCTGAAGATATGACACTAACTGCAGTATTGAGGGGGAAAAAATTATATATATATATTATTTAATACCCTCTAGGGATATACAATCCGATTTACGAATTTACAATTGTATTAAAACCTTACACCAAAAATATTTATCTGTGCATCGGAGCTAGTGAAGAGATTTTGGCAGTTCTCGAAACCGAGGGTCTTGAGAGCCAATGAGGGTGAAGCCAGGTGAGTAATGAAGCAGCACCGGATTACATATCCTCTTATCGCCAATTAACTTGGATTAATTAGTGTACGTGTCAACTATGGTGAACGCTCTGCATTGAAACAAATGGATGGCCATATTGTTAATTATCCGTGCATCAATCAATCTATACGCGAACGCCATGGCCAGTATCTCGTATTTGAGACTAAATGATGAACTTCTCACGAAGGTTGAAGATTCGGAAAACGACTTACTTTTTATCCCTGAATAAACAAAGCGACTTTTTGAAGGTAATTCAGTATGTGGAGTTGGACATTCTAACTGAGAAGATAATTGAGGAGCTAACTGTGGAGCTAAGTGCAGAATATATGGATATTGCATAGAATCAGTCTTGCAAGTTTTACAGTATCTCTTTAAAGCAACACTCTTTGTAAATTATCTCTGACGGAATTTGCATTCAAAAGTTAAGCTCGAACTTTTCGTCTTGCAGGTTGTTATTCCATTTCAACGCATACTGCGCAGGTCTGTAAATTGTTTACCGCAGAAGCGACACAGCAAATACATAATTCCCTCCGTAGTATTCCGAGTCTAGAATGTCACTAAAACGAAAATGGATACATAGAAGTTAATTGCGAATGTCTGATCAAATGGTGAGCGTAGATAACTACACAGGTATGAAGACAAATGACAAAAGAGCCTGAAGTTGCACACCTTTTATAGTCGGTGAAAGCCAATTCTAGTAACCAATTCGATTACATTATACGTTTTAAAACACACAATATGCCTGAATTCCGTATTTTCATTAGCGATAAAGAAAGAGAATATGATTAATTTTTTTCTCCCCCAATACTACAATTAATGTCACAATATATGTATATAGTGCTGAAAACTGGGAGAAAGAATCCATTATACTCACCACACTGTACCTGTAAATATAATATGTATTACTAATGTTCTTTATTGTGAATAAAAGTTTTTTTGAAGGAGGGAGCGAAGTTCTGTTTGTTTGGGAAAGGCAGAAGCACGAGCTGCGTGTTTCTACTAAAGATACTGGGGACGAGTGTTTCTGAAGGCTCGTGGACAAAGCCAGGTAGCGACGCCGAGAATTGAGTGCGTGGGGAAGTGAGCGAAACTTAATTATCAAGAGCTGAAGAGGCCGATGTGCGCAGGGTCGGAGCAGTATACGACTTTGACGAGAGCTTGGGACGTGCGCGCGGGCGGGAGCCTGGGCCGTGCATGTACAAGAAAATTAAAGATGGTTCAGTAAACTGTCGCTAGCACCATTGTACGTCTCTATGATGCAGGCAGTCTCTCCTTTCCTGCCTGCTTCCATCCAGCCGACAACCCCCCCCCCCAGGCTAGCACTCAGCACGCAAACCCTACAGTCGCCTGCACACCAGAGGGAGGGAGAGTTGTTACTTCCCCTCCAACCCCGCCTCAACCAATGACTTCAGTCTGCGACACGAATTCCCATCACACAGCTCGCCTCTACTTTACACAATGTTTCCTGACCTGAATCGCCTCGTCTATCTTTCACAACCTTTGTGTTTGGAGTGTGCAGACTTCGTTTATAATACTGAAATTTAAACTCACAATATTACAGTGCATTTTTTAGCTTTGTTTTATAAAACCATTTGTTTACTGTAAAAACTTTACATCTGAAATTAGTTTTTTAAAAATAATTTGAGGGACTCGAACCCATCAAAAATACGTTCTAGGATACGCCATACAAATCATTTACACTGCCAAAAATAGGTTCTAGGATACACCGTAAACATACTTTACACTGTCAAAACATTTTCATTAATTGAATAACGATTTTCAACTAAACATAACAGCAAGGGAGTAACTTGCTATAATAATAATAATAACTAAACAAACACTCGTAAAACTAAACATTTACCTAGTAAAATTTACTTAAATTTAATTAAAAACTACTCAATCCTCTATCTACCTACAAATATAGACCAACAAACAACCCAAGAATAACTTTCAGCTCATTTCCCCACACATTCGAAATAACCCAAAAACTTTGAAAATGAAGTATCTTAAAAATTACTTACAATCTAAGAAAATTATAAACCCAAACAACCCCATGCCACACATCAAAACATTTCATTCATTAGAAGTACTCAGTGTCCATTAATTCATCAGACAGACATCCTTCGCCAAGCAACTAACTATGAGCAGAGAACAGGACAGAGCTGTGCGCTCTCCAGACACACTGTGCATAGCCTGGCATAGTATTCTCTCGTTTTTTTCTCGCTCCATAATTCATACCTCAGCCACACAACATCCCACCCTTAAACATTTCTTAAAACTACTTACAATCTGAAAAAAAAATATTAACACAAACCACCCCATCACACACACACACGCCAAAACATTTCATTTGTTAGAAGTACTCAATGTCAATTTATTCATCTTCACAGACACCCTTGTCCAAACAACTCACTCAGAATGGGCTTGGGAACTGAGGTTATGCACCTCCCCTCATGCTAGGTGTAAGCAGCGTAGTTCTCCCCCTTTTTAGAAGTTCCATAATTCATACTAATCAAACACACAACCCACCCATAAAATTCCTTAAACTACTTAAAATACATAAAAATGCCTAAAAATTATCAAAATAAACAATTATTGTAATTGTGAAGAGAATTGCTGCGAAAGTTGACGATTTCATTCAATTTATAAAAGTTTAACAAATTTAAGCAAATTTCAGTCAAGTTGTAAAGACTTGTTAAACAAATTTAACCAATTTCATATAAAATTTTAAAACTTTAAACGATTCTAAGTAAATTTCATTCAATTTGCTAAAAAAAAAAAAAATAAAATAAAAAAAAAAGTTTTATGATTTTAAGGAAGTTACTAAAAGATTAATCAAATGTGAAAACTCGGTGCCAATGAAACAATTTTTAGTAACATTTCCTAAAAGATTTAAGAAAATACTGCAAAAGAATTAAAAACCCTAAAGAATTTTCTTTTAATTATCCACTTAAATGAAGTCTAGTAGCGAAGCTGGTAGACTTCGAAGGAGGTTTGAACCCAAGGCCAGGCAGGTTTAGTGATACCACACTTCGCCAGGTGAGCGCCGAGGTTGGGTAGGTGCCCAGCTGTATACCCTAGCGAATTCCGGGGTGCTTTCTCCGACAGGCGAGCGAGCGGGCTGGTGGGAGTGTTGTTAACTGGTCCTATTACCATCGCAGCCGAACGGATCCCTTCACCCCCGACGCGGATGATCCCGGCAGAGGCAGGCAACCGGCGACCGGGTTGCCAAACACGAGCGATTCACACCCTTATCAACGTTGCGAAAACCTGACAGCAGCTCCAATCAGTGCGTGGATGGTTCACAGGGTTTATGTTAGTCTCGCGCACAGCAGCAAGGGAAGGACCGGTTCCCCTAGCGATAGTTCGGCACATGGTATGAATATACGTCCACAGATTATACACAAATACCTAATACTCAGGATTCATTACACAATTACTTCTTTCATGGTGCCGCATACTGCAAATATACACTTAAAGTTTTTATTGCAATGCTCACAGTGTATACCGATGTGGAATATGTCTACGTTTGTTTAAGAAAGAGAATGCTTTAAAGAAGCATGTGAAAAATGTAAAATTTCCTGGCAATCAAGTGAATTGATTACATCATTGTCAACTACTTCGTAAGAGAGTAGACAAGCTCATTTCCAGTGTAAAACTTTTGAGGAGGAATTTATTTCACATCGCAATTTGAGAAGACATCAAAACAAAAATAATGAATTAGGAAACGCACTTAGAAGGAAATATTTATGTAGTAAATATCATTTGGTGTTTAGTGATCATACCCAACTTGGAAAACAATTGTTAACTTGCGATGGAAGTGTTGGGGTGGATAACTCAATGGTTTCTGGAAATTAGTGCTAATTTTGTCTGAAGTTATAATAATATGTATCGTCACATGAGCAATTGTTTAAAAAATCCTGAATGTATAGTACATAGGTGTATGATGTGTGTATGGAGATTTAGCAGGAAGTCTATACTAGACATAAATATAGTTAAATGTAAACACTATGTAATGCAGTAATGTTTGTTTTTCATGCGAACTGTATATATTTGTAGGTAATGTAAATCTTAATAAATGGTTTAAGGTTATTATTTATGTTTGGATTGTTTACACAAATGTTTGAGTGGAGAATGTGATTGAGTGTATTTATGTATGTAATTTTGACTATTGTGTGAAATAAAATTAGAAGTGTATGGAATACCATGTTTTTTATCCATTCCTTCCTTTTATCAACTGATTGGGAGAAACATTTTAAGTCTAATATGAGTTGAAGGTGAATTGAGTTATCATTAAATATACATTTTGTTATGGTTGTAGAGACTGTTATACATATAAAATACTCGTAAGATAATATTACTATATCTATTGAGATGGAGTTCTCTGGCAATTTAAATGTTAATTAGAAGACACATTCACAACTTCTTGATGAAAGTATTTTTTTTCACTAAATAAAGAAAGAAAGGAAAACAAGCGTTAATTAATTATTTAAGGTGAGTTTATTTTTTGCCCTTCTTATTTGTGACATCAGTAAATACTCAAATTTTAACCACCTTCTGTAGTATTCGCTTTGACACTAGATAGGGTGCGGGAGGTCGTATCTTTTTTAAAATGAAATATGTCTCTCAGATGATGTGAAATTGAGTGCTGAGTTTATTTCCACATGCGCAAATTATTTGAATATCCTAACATTAGATGGAAAATATATAGGTGTTTTTATTGTAAATCTTTTAGTTTTATCTGCTGTTGAGTATAAGGTGGATGAAATTACTTCCACGGTGTGACGGAGAAGGTATGCGAATTATAGGCAATGCTAGCTTAGCTGGTTGAAATGTTTTGGAAACTAAGGTTTTGGTCTGAGTTAGTATTATAAGCTGAAAGACTCATAATATGATTGTGTTTGTTTTGGCTCATTTGAGCTATATGGTATGTTGATATATTTGTAAAGTAATTTTTTTTCAGTTGGCTGGTATGTGTAATTGAATTGTGTAATTTAATTGTGTGATTGTGTGTGTGTAGCCTTTGTATAAGTGTGAACTTTCTTCACAGGCGAAGCTGTTCCTGAGAAATGTTCGCAAGATGTGATTACTTGTTATGCATTTTGTATCAGAATAAAAGGTATGAGTCTCGAACCATAGTGTAAATTCTATTTTGTGTAGTTATGCATTGTTTATTACATCAATCTATTTACCTTGATGGGTTTCACTCGTCATTCACTATATAAGTTAGAAACTAATAAACTGAATAAAATGTAAGTATCCTGAATGGGAATCGAGTTCAGTAGCAATCTGTTTACCAGTCGTTAGAGCCCGAGTTTAATGACTACAGCTTCGGTAGATGGGAAGTTATGAGTTATTATACTTGTAAAAGGGTTATAGGTGTGTGTCGTTGTAGTCTTGTTTGTCGTTGGTGTTAATATGTTTTTTTATGAATTTGATGTTTGTAAGTTTGGTAGATCGGAAATTATGAGTTAGTATGCTTACAAAAGGGCTTTAGGTGTGTTTGACCTTTTAGCCTTCTTTGTTGTTGGGGTTAATGACTATGCTATGAATTTGATGTTTGTAACTTTGGTAGATGAGAAATTAAGAGTTACTATGATTATACAAGGGTTTTAGGTGTGTTTGACCTTGCAGTCTTTTTTTTGGGTTGATGTGTGTGATATGCATTTGATGTCCATAACACTAATGGTTCAGAAATTATGAGTAACTATGATCTTGTCAGAAAGGCCTTAGGGCTTAAATGAGCTTAGCATTATGGTGTACGAGGGTATTATGACTATGTTATGAACTTGATGCCCATAGCATTAATGTTTCAGAAATTATGCCTATATTTATAAAAGGGCTTAACTCAAACTGATCTTGCTAGAAAGGGTTTAGGAGTTAAATGGCCTGTTGAAAGGTAAACGATGTGTTGAATTTGGCGTTTGGAGTGGTTATATAATAAATTTAAAAATAAAAATAACAATATTCCTCCATGCTTACTAAAATTCAAGATGGCAATTGTTATAGTTACATAATCATTTTTTCTGCCGATATTTTTTAAGTTTTTAACAAATAAGAATATTTTGATATGCCACTCAGTTGTGTTTGTTTTGTAAAAAATTTAGTAAATAAATTTTTAATTGACTATTTTTTATAAAATAATTACATTTTGAATATTTAGATGCTGTGAGTCTCTAAACTAAATCACCTTTAAAATACTAGTTCATCAATATATCGCTTCACTCATGTATTTTTTACAAATTTGAAGTTTTATACACAAAATATTAATTAAATTCTCAAAATTTTTATATAATTATGTTTTAATTAATTGATAGTTCAATCATCATATATACTACATATTCGTTTTGAATGTGAGAGTTAGTCTATGTGTTTATTTTTATAAATGGAACATTTAAAATTCTGTTTAACCAAGTGGTTAAGGCATCGAGTTTTCGAGTGGGGTTCCTCAGTTCAAAACCATCCAAAAGCAAAGTTTTTTATAGTTTACTAATGCATTGCCTATATGATAGCGAGAATTTTCTCAAACTCCGCTCTAATATTTGTATGTTAATTGCGGAAGTATGTGTACTAATTAAACACGTAAATAAATCGATGAATGTTAGACGGAATATGTCTTTACTTGGTATACGATTAAAATGAATAAATAATAATAATTTAATTTCAGTAATGTAGAAGGGAGATATGGGTTTAAAAAATATTTGTAGGGAATTTTTAAAGACTTTGTTTACTAAATGATAGTGTTAATCGGAGGCTAGTCTGTTGAGTAAGCCATTTTTTGATGTGATTGTCTTAATGGTGTTTTGCTTTAAACGTGCTTATGTAATAGGAATTTCGTTTTTCCCAGCAAATTTTGTCTGATAATTCGTTATGTGTCTATTCCATAACTTGTATGGAATAAAGTTATTTTTTTCGGGTATCTCTTTACAATGTAAATAATTTATAAACAGTTGGAATGTATTGTCCTAAATGATGTGGTATTCCATTACAAAATTGCAGTCGATTTCTTTAAATTTGCTTAAATTTATTGAAACATTGTAGAATTTAACAGATTTCAGCTTCGACAGAAGTCATTTAAGACTGGATTCGTGCTAATTCATTAATATTACGTCGAAATATATTTTCTAGGGAAATCGGTTTGTAGATAAGTTTATATTTGTTGTAATATACACATTTTATGGTAGATAGTGTATCTAAAAATCTCGATTGGGAAACTTGAATTGAAACTTTCGTTATAAGTAAATTTTACTGTCGTAAAGAAGCCTACATGTAAAATAAGTATTTTCTCTGCTATACACATATAGTGAAAACAGATTGAAAGTTTGAATACTTATGCACATGTCGTGTCTTCCATCGTAATATTTGAAACTTAGGTAAATGGAATGTTAGTTGTTTGAAAAAAATGGAGTTCTTTGAATATTCAAAATTACATAAAAAAAAGTCTTAAACTCTCCTAAAATTTATTAAGTGAAAATATATCTTATATTTAGTTGTACTTTCCTTGACTAACTGTAATAATTTTGCTGTAAAATGGGAGAAAATTAATGTTTATTGGCTTAAAATATAAAGTTTTTCTTGTAATTTTATCTGGGGATTATCTTGATGGAATTAATGAAATTTAATTTTAGTTTCAGGGACATAAACTTCATCGACGGGTCTTTTGAAATTTAATTTCGCTGGGAATAAGCACGGCTCTAGGTTGGAGAAACAGTTTTCACAATGCTTCAGTGGCCAGGTGAAAGTAAACGCTTGTGGTGCAGAGGGGAGAGAGTGGCAGGCAGCTAGGCAAAATCAGTTCAAATTCGTGGATAGAGGCAAGGCGGGTTTTGCAAACAGGTCGACACTTTGAGGGTAGCTGCTGGAGGGTGAGACGGGGGATGCAGGCAGGAGCGATGCGGACACTTCTAGCTGGCATGTGCCATATTAGTTTGACGCCAACCCTTGTCCTGGATACGCACGGCACTGAGCACTCATTACCAGTAGGCGCCGTGCTATGGCAGGGACCCGTCGGACGATCGAAGGGTAGGCAAACCACGCTCAGCTGGTTTCGGAGTGCCTAGGTCCTAGACATGTCATACACTTGACTGTTAGCCGCGATTCTCGTTAAGCGTTAGTATTTACTCCGGGCTTAAGCTATAGTTTTAAATAAAAAATATTTCTAATTTTTAATTTATTGGGAAAAAATAAACTTTCGCATATATAGTGCGTTCGTTATTTTTATAAGCAATTATCGTCTCAGGTACGTTTATGAGCTCGGTCGACGAAAGTTTAGAGGATTTTGAACTCACGTTTGTGTTACCAAGTGGAGCGAATTTCACAGACTTAAGAGAAAATTTGTAATATGTCCGTTATTTTAAATAATTTTTCTTAGAGGAATTTGTGAATTTTATAAAATGTATAGTGCGTTTATATAAAGTGCTACAGGATTACGCTTTGGGGGACTAAGGACTTCTTCACGCCATTATAGTCTCCCTATGTTTCAAAGGAAATTTGTGATAAATATGAATTATTCTTACAGTAATGAAACTTGCATTAAAAATATGAGTAAGATTTTTTTTTTTTAATTTCCTGTGAAAGGTCCAAGAAGATGTGATTAAGATGTCCATCGTTAATAGTAGCTTGGTAGGGAAATAAGTTCTGCAATTCGAAAACAGGATATTTTTATTGGTTAGTGACGTAAATTGTATTCACGTCTCTTTTCGCTCATTTCCGAGTTTTTTTTAGCTCAGTCTATAATCAAACGTAGGCAGATGCACACGCACGTTCTGTTTGCTCTCAACACCTCGCTCAGCTTATAAGTCAACGTAAATGCTACGCTCAACTCATTCATACATCAGACTCCACATCGAACGGACGTGTTTTAACATCATTTAAGGTACGTGTGTAAATGAAGGGAGGCGTAAGTGTATGTGTCCGGTTAAAATCGTAAAATAAAAAATGCGAATTTGTAAATCTTTGTCTGTGTTAACTGGAAGTGCTAAATCGTTATGTATTGTGAAAAGTTGTAGTGTATCCAATCAATTCGTTGTCTGTTGTAGGTCTTAGTGTATTTAAATCTCTTTCCGTTTTATTGCAATTTCATAACCATAAAAAATGTTTCGGAGTTTTTTTTTTGCTGTAATTTCAACTCGCTCACAAGCTCCACATCTAATTCATTAACTGACATCGGCCGCGCTTATAAGTCTCCTCAAACCATATACTGACGGCATTCCTTCACTGAGCTCGCAGCCTGACAGACGTGTTTTGGGAGAGGTGCATATGCAATTTAATTTATTAAAAAAAAAAAAACAGGATTGCTGGGTTCCATAATTCATTTAGTGATAGTCACGTACTTGTGTTCGTTATGCGTTTAATTTATATATTGATAGGGATATTTTTGCTTAGTTAATTAATTTTCTTTAGGACACCTGGAGACTCACAACATTGTGATCGTTTAGCACATGTTTCTTTATGAGACCAGGTTATTAACGTAGTTGTGTTCGTTATACTTCTCTCTCGTGTTATTTATTTATATTGATAGGTAGAATACTGCGAAATTTCTCTCGTGTGTTAACTATACGTCGTTTTCTCTTTCTGTTTAGTTACTATTGCCAAAAATTGTCTATCTCCCACCACTTTCTATGAGCAATCACTACCAACCCAAAAAAATTAACACATGCCACTCTTGCACAAAACTCAGCACATATGTACCCTGTCCGCAACACGTCACACCTCATCGACTGCCAGAGCTCCAAGGGTGAGGACGTACCACAGCTGCTCCCCTCCCAAAAAAGGATAATATATTTGTCCCTTACCACACTATTACACCAAACTACACACTAATTACTACAAGTTTTGACTGATTAATTCAATTAAATTTATTGCATCAATCAATTAAAGTTTCATACAATTTTATCCAATGATAATTTAAAAAATCGATCGGATTATGATCGGATTAAGCATTAACGAAAAAATATTTTCATCGGATTAAATTTTTTTGATCGGATTAAAGTCTGATTAAGCATTAACCATTGCAATAAATTTGATATCAAAATTTGATATCCGATTAATCAAAAGTGGCCTGAACCCACACCTCCCCCTAAGTCCTACTACTAGTGGGAGTCGTGTCGGACGATTCCGCTGGTCGGCGGGTTTTCTCGAGGATTTTCCGTTTTCCCCTGCCCTTGCATTCCGGCGCTGCTTCATTCCCATCTCATTTCACTATCATCGGCTCTGAAGATCTCGTTACTAATAGCCGCCCAAATCAACTCCTTGGCACCACAATGTGCGAGTCTGATTTCATCGACGAATTCACGTCAAAAGCGCTTTCTTAACTGTGGGAAGCGTACAGTTCCGGATCGCTATAATCCTTCTTGTTTCCCCGCGAAACTGTTCGTTGCGTGATCTCGAGGAACTGCGAATGAAATCCGAACGCTAGCCCGGCACTGACGCGGTGGAGTGTATAGTGATCCAGGCACGCTGTTCGCTTCTCCCCTGGCATTTGCCGCAGAACTCAACAAAGCTGTCGAATGTCGCGTGCGATTGTGAAAGGGCCGGCTCAACTCGCGAGTAGCGGGAATGACAAGAAGTGTTTAGGTGCCCCGTGGGAGGGGGAAAAGGCGACTGACTACTTGTGTCTGGGATTATTCTCCTCCTCCCTCCTTTTCCCCTCTTATCATTTTCCTTTTTTTTTTTTTTTTTTTTTTTTTCTTTCTTTATCCTTTGATCCGCACTCGAGTGCTGCTTGCTTCGATCGAATAGCTTCGAACTAGTGGAAAACCACTGAGATAAAATTTCACTGATTGAATAAGTGACGGCCGACTACAGTAGCGAATTAAATACGGTTTCTATTGAGTATAGCCAAATAATTAGGCGGAATAAACAAATTTACGATAGTTTGCAATTAATAGTGAGAAATTTACCGTAATTTAAAGAAGTAAAAAAAAAAATTGTAGGTAGCCGAGATTGAACTCGCGCCCTTTCCACCTCGATTTTAGGCTGTTACCTTACTATCTACGCAACCAATCCACTTTGATGTGATACGAGGGAAATATATCTTACAATGCTTATCGAAAGCATGAAGATCTAAATTGTATGCCTTTACTTTTCGTTTTTTGGATTGATTGGTACCACTGAGATAATTAAAACGAACTGTATATTTAAGTGAACTCTCCACACCACATTATATGCAGTTTAAACCTTCAAACAGAGCTCTGTGATAATTACATGAAAACGAAATGAAAGACGTAAAATCGGAATGAAAAGCTGATTGTTCTTATTACCTCATAAAAATGGCGTTTTGAACGACGAAGCACATTTTAGAAAGTATTTTGTCTTGGTTTTATTAGTTTATTCGTTGTTATTTCACTTGACACACGTTGTTTAACGGTCATTTTTAAACGTTGTTTGACGGCCGTTTTTACGCGCTGTTTAACTGATCCGTCTGTCAAAGAACAAGTCACTGAAAAAGAGTGACAAAAAAGACTAACGAATCAGTGGAAAATGTCACTGAATCAATAAGTGAAGGAAATCTGGCATTTTTTTCACTGATTCATCAATTCAATCTACTGAAGTGACATTTGTATCAGTCAGGTAGTGTTGACTGATTGAAACAGTGAAATTATCATTGATTCAGATTTAGTGTGTACGTCGACCCCGGTTTATGGGTTCGCAATGATAAGGAAGTGAACATGTTAGTGGCGTTATGGTTAATTAAAATGTTTAATAAACAATAAGTTATAGGCTATTCACGGTAAAATTACCACATTTTAAAGCCCTGCTTAAGATCTACTTGCATGCACTTAGTGTATTCTTCCGCCTTATGTGAGATTAACTATATAATAAGTCTAATCACTTTATTCATGCGCCGGTCAAGTGAAACTGTGAAATTATTGGAAACACAAATATTTTACAAATCTGCACATTTTTACACTTCGATGCTTAAAAAAAAAAACCAGAAAGCGAAAGAAATTTTGTCAGTTATCAGAAATTGTCTCCTAACACTTTTTATTCGAGATCAAGATATGGAACTGCTTCCTATCCATCGTTTACGAGCTTTACTCGGCGCAGGTCACTCAGGACGCCCGTTAAAATATTTGCAGGTAGGAGCAGTGACCTTTTTCTTAGGTTGATTTCAAAAGTGCTCACTTTATCGTGAACAACCTTTACCGATAACTATAGGCTGTTCAAGATAAAGTGAGCCACTTTGGAAATCAACCTTAGAAAAAAGTCTCTGCTCTTACCTGCATATATTTTAACGGGCGCACGGAGGGACATACACCCAGTAAATTTGGCAACGATTTAGGGAAATTAGTTCCGTGTCTTAACGTCGAATAAAGAGTGTTAGGTAATCATTTGTAATAGCTTGTATTCTTTATTTCGCCTTCCGTTTTTTTTTTTTTAATTTACCTATATGTAAAAATTAGCAGATTTGTAAAATATTAACTTTTCTAATAATTTCACTCTTTCACTTGACCGACGACTGATAAAGTGGTGAGGCCCATGTCAATGTTAATGTTACGTAAGGCGGAAGTACACACAATGTGGATACAAGTAGATTTTAAGCGGGGATTTCAAAAGTGCTCAGTTTACCGTGAACAGCCTATAATGAGAGTATTGCACCTATGCCAAAGCTCGGAAAATATATTCGAAAGGTGGGACGTGCGGCTGCGTCTGAGAGCCAGTTACCGAGGATCGACTTCGACAAGCTCGATAGCCTTCGTCTCGATTCGCGACTCGCTCAGAAACTTCCGACTAAGGGGTTGTCGATCATACCCGGAGGTGCTCAGCAGTTACTCGGGAATGCAGGAGAATGAAAGGAACCGGCTATGACCTGTATGAACCATAGGCTAAAGATGGGGTATAGACCGATCTCGATAGCTGCGCACAACCAATCTCCGTGTCCCAACACTGAACTGCTTTTCTGCCAACACAACTAGCAAAAATGACGTGGTTTGGATTTTAGATTAGAAAACTGATTAGTAAAGAAATGCTTTGAGATGGCTGTATACGGCCTCTAACCAATTTGTAATACAGTTTAATTACATTAAAACTGGTAAAACTATTTTATTAATATAATAGTGATTGCCATTTAAAAATTAAGATATAAACAAACACGTACATCACTGTTGACCATGTGACTTTGACAGATGTGTAGGTCAATGTTGGGTACATGCGCAGAAGACTAATAAGCGGTATAGGCTGTTCACGGAAAAGTGAGCACTTTTTAAGGCCCCCACAAAAGACATTAACCCCTAATAAATATATTTTATTGAAGTCTCAGACTTTAACAATTGAGTGTGATGAAATGTATACACTTTGTTTATTAGACATATTGCACTGTTTAAATTAAAAAGTGGCGGAAAGGTTTAAATTAATTGAAAGGAAAAATTTAGCAGGGCCTTAAAAAGTGCTCAATTTGCTGTGAACAGCATATATCTCATATCTAGTCTATGGTATGAACGGATCATTCAAGCATTTGTCTGCAGTGATTTCGGAGAAACCGCGTGAAAGCGCAAGCAGGTTTGCCGGACCGGGATTCAAACCCGGGTCCTCCCGAATACTGAGTCCGAAGGGTTTACCATTGCGCCATTTCGCTGGGTCATTGTTACGAAGACAGTATATTAATTATTTTATTATTATTTTGTGCTATACCTGTTGTAACAGCGCCACTGTTAAAGTTTTTCGTATATTTACGGAATGCTTTACGGAAATGTACAGTGCATATACGGAAAGGCAATTCGTAATCACGAAAAACGGAGTTTAAGTCCGTAAATGCAAAATACGGAAAGTGTCCGTATTTCCTTTGGCTTCGAGTTACGGGAACGAACAATGCCGATTCCACACGAAGCTTTCTTCGCCACTGTAACAAGAAAATTATCATTTCTGCGGCACTTAATGTTATCCACGCGACTATGACCTATTCATTCAAACATTTAAAAAATAGCATCGGGCGCCTGTAACATTTGGCAACACTTAAACAGACTAAATTTAATAGAAACTGAATTTTTGATTTTTTGTTTCGAATATAAATATAAAAGTTATACCTCAATTTTCAAGTGAGAATTGTACGTGAATGACTCGGGTTCAAACATCGCTTAAGTACAAAATATTTTAACTTTTTTAATATAATTTTTTATACACGGAAGAACAGAAAACTAAATTGGAAATTAACGCAGAGGTTCTGTGAAATTTTCGGAAAGTCCGTTTCTGAAAATCACTGTTTCCGTAATTTTACGGAGAGTTTACGGACACTTCTGGATAGATTTTTACAGCACTTTTCCGTAAAATGAAGGACATTTTTATAGGCTATTCGCGGTAAAGTGAGCACTTTTGAAATCCCTCTCATTTGGAATAATAGTCAATAAATATATTTTATTGTAGCCTTATACGGTAACTTCCGAGTGCTGTGGAATATATACACTGTGTTTATTATTTAAATTACAATATTTATTTTGAAAATGCGATTAACTGATAAAAATTGGCCGAAAGGAAAAAGTAACTAGGGCTTCAAAAGTGCTCACTTTACCGTGATCAGTGTATAACAGTGCGTGTTCGCTGGTGTATACACGTAATTTGTGTAATTGTCAAGCGTTATTTATACTGGCGCTAGAGAAGTTGTGTTTTTTGCAGTGCCTAGTTCTTCAAACAAGTCAAGGAATTAAATTAAACTCTTTCGAATTATGAAATTGATACCCCTATATGGTTACGAACCACGTAGTTGCCAGATGACTGCAAAAATAATTTTAGCGTTCGTGCAGGTCCCGACGTAATTGTAGTGTTCATATTAAAAATAGTTACAACAAAGCGTTGTAATTTTGTTTATTTCACAGCTACGGAACTACTTTTAAACCCTTTCAGGCCATGTTTAATTTACTGGTTCAGGTGTTGCAAACAAAAGGTTTTTTGTGATGCGTGCCGTACTTAAGTCGACACAATATTTATTTCGTTGTCACAGCCAATGAGATGTAGGCTATAGGTTCGACTACAGTTATATGAACCAATTACGACCTACACGAGTAATACTATTTGCGAATCATTTACCTACAGATAACATCATTTGTCGTTGAACTTCCCAGTGTGCAGTAAATACCAAAAATTACCTACACTTGTGCGATGTACACAATTGTGTACACTAGGTCTGAATGGGTTGGTAAAAGATATGAGTAGGGCCTCTTGTTTAACGCGAAAATATTTATGTTTATGCTAGACATTTAACTTCTTACGTGCAGTCTTGCATATTTCCTTTAGCCACTGGCTGAGTGTGTCTGTCAGAAGACATTTTCTACTCAACCGGGCCAATCAGGATGAAGGTGGCCTGACACTGGGCGTCCGTGATTAGTGGCACACAATGCGCTTGCGGGTTAAAACCATCCAACAACTATATAGGTTCTGAACTAACGTGATTAGTAGCACACAATGCGCTTGCGGGTTAAAACCATCCAACAACTATATAGGTTCTGAACTAACGTGATTAGTGGCACACAATGCGCTTGCAGGTTAAAACCATCCAACAACTATATAGGTTCTGAACTAACGTGATTAGTGGCACACAATGCGCTTGAGGGTTAAAACCATCCAACAACTGTATAGGTTCTGAACTAACGTGATTCGGGGTACAAATAGTAGTGGAATATTTTCGCAAAAAAAAATAAAAGTGGCCCTGGATATGAGCGTTTCAACTGTCGCCCCTGGAAATTCCAGTGGGCGGCAGATACCCCGGCGTCGTTTTCGTGGCTGGTCTCGCCTGACAAAGGCGAAGAAGCCTAGATCCTCGGTTTTCAAGAGACTCCGGTCGATGCGCCGCGTTTCAGTTCAGAAGGCCGCAATAGTCCGCCGGTTTCCAGGAAACCAGCGCGCTGAATACAGAGTTTGTGCCCTGTTTCGTGATGGCAGTACTCAACTGCTCATTTTATCGCACGACGTCGAAGAAGATGGAGTTAGCCTCATACTTCTATATCCAGTATTAAAAATAAAATTAAAAATCTGTACAAATGTTGCACAAATGAAAAAATAGCGAGAGCGCTTCCGAGAGTACCATGAAATGATGTATATGGAATGATGAAACACGTTCTAAGGTAGCGCTTTTGGAGCAATCAAGGGTTGTTTGAAAATATTTCTGAGGATTTGACCCAACAAACGCGCAGTTTTCCAAGGACCCTATAACATTAGCTGTCTTTTGGGCTTTTCCTTATACACATTTAGTAACAACTTAATATTGTCATATCAAACTAGATAAAACTAATATTCCAGCAAACTGATCTGTTAAAAAAAAAACTACATTAAAGTCTCCGGCAACTTTAAAAAATGTACTTCATATAGTATCCCAATATTGGTTATAGCTGCACTGATAAGAAAATATTGTTGTCAGAACCAAGTTTCTGTGGTTCCACAAACCATACAGACTGGTATTACAAGCACAGTAATGAACTTGTTTGTTGGTACAATCGAAACACTTGTTAACGGAGATATCAAAAGTCACTACTGCCTATTGTGGCCCTGTCTGATTTGACCTACAACAATAATGCACGTGGTTCCTAGGAGAGCGTAAGCCGTTCTTGTTACAAAGCATATTGTTTCTTCGGTAGTTCCATTTCGGCAACGTTTCGATTGATCGCGGCGAAAGAAACATAGCTGTGGCACACTGCGAAAATATTTTGATACTGGCACCAGTGTATAGCCGCTGCTGCATCGAAACCCGATCCAAGAACTGTTCTGTTGTCACTGCTATGATAGTTCTCTTCGGAGTGCCCGTCAAGCTGAGCTAGTGCAGTGGTCTGAAGCACCACAGACATCTGAGAGAGTCGTGACTTCTGCTGAGCGCATGCGTCGAGGAAAGAAAAAACATTGTAGATGTCCCATGTCACGATTCGACTCTAGCGCGAGCATTATGGCCCCTACCGATGTAGTCGTACAGATCTTCGGGACCGAAGCTCTACTTAGGGAACTTGAGACGATGGGGAAATAAGTTATTTTGACTGGTTTCGGTTTAAAAAAAATTTTTTCCCACGATTACAGTCCTAAGCACAGCACACGTGAGGCATTATGTAATTAATTACTTTCTTGATTAAGTACTTAAAATTTAGAAGAGATCGAAGATTTCTGTGGCAAATCTGGGATTGCACGTTCACGAATTCATTGTTTACCTACAAATGTGATCTCTGAAACGTGAAGCTTGAAGTTAAGTTAGTTGCTATATTGTAGGAAAATACGCAACGCAATTAATTATTTTCATCGAAATTAAAATGGGAGATTTATCGGGAAAGAGAAATATTTATAATCCGTGTTATTGCAGTTCTCCGTACTGTTGCCGTCTTCCGTTTTTATTGTTTGGCAAGTCAATACTAGAAACGATGAGAAAAAGCGAGGAATTTTTGAACCAACGTATCTTCGACATCACTCTAGCTAGTTTAATCTTTTACGATTGCATGATCAATCAACGTTTTGTTTGTGAAAAGCTTATTTGCAGACCAATCACAAACATTCTATTTAGCCATCGGAGTAACTCCAAGACTCTGAGGAACACAAGATAAACACCGTGATATATTATTACACAAAAGTCAGAGTTTTCATTCAAACACGACCTGCCGCATGCTTAAACTAACCAGTCCGTCGGCCATATTGGCCACTCAAGTTTGCCTGTGTCCATGCCGTTCCCAGAGCTTCGCGGAGCCAATCAGCGAGTGGGTACGCCCACTCGTGTGTGTAGCTATCGACTCTGTGGCCGTATACGTCCTCTGCACTTGCCAGGCGCCCGTACGTGACATTTCGTCGATAACGTAATGGGTGTCCACGGTAAAGTGAGCACTTTTGAAATCCTCGTTTAAAAAAATCACCACCCATAACTGCGTACACGCTACAATACAGCCTGGCATGCAGGTCCTTGAGTTAATTTGACAGCGAATTAATTTAACTATTTCTAAGAGAACATGATTTGCAAATACTTCTACTTCTGTAAATGCTTTTTTTTTTTTTTTTTACACATAATATTGCGAAACTACAAGTTATTAACACATTTACTTTTCTGAAAATCACACGGTTTCGCTCGCATGGTGTAAGAATAAAGTGAGGCGGATCAATTTGTAATGCCTTGCACACAGCGGAAAGATACAATATGAGGAGGAAAGGAAAGTCGATCCTACGCAGGGATTACATAAGTGCTCGGCAAACCGTGAACCGCCTATAGTAGTCTTTCCGCAGAGGCGTGTTAGGCCACGTGCGCGTTCACGCTGACGGGAGTGTTTGCTCCGACCTGCACTGGACTACACCACCGTGATCTGTTCGCCAAGCTCGCTGTTATGATAGCATGCACCCGCCGCTTCTTGCGATACACAACGCTGTAGTCTCGCCTCCACGGCGCATGGTAACGCAACAGTGCGGTGTAATGCCCGGTTGCACCATAGGGGGGGTTTAGAAACTCGATCCGAGATCGGATCTAAGATCGACACAGAAAACTGTTGCACCATTCGAGTTCAGGGGTTGACTGTAGATCGAGATGAAGTTCATTCCGAACCGCAGAAATGTATGGTTCCAAAACTCTATCCGAGATCAGCAGCAATCGTCGACAAATGTAGTTTGAAAATACGGTCGATTGTTTTCTTGGGAAATTAAAACAACATTATACGCACTTAAATATTATTCAGTAAAATACGTACAACAATAATTCACTTAAAACAGATAAAACATCGCACATCTAGTTCTATTTATAGTGAAAAATACGCCTACTCCCATGACGTCATATATTACGAACCAATAGGAAAATTTGTCTCATACTTAATCTCGAGTTCTCACTTTGGAACCAAGATCGAAGAATCGGAGATCCAGAATCATGAAATTTCGTTGGTGCAACACTTTTACGTTGGAACCAAGATCAAACTGGATCCTGGTTCGGAACTAGGATCATTTGATCTCGGATCGGGGGATGTTGGCGCAACCGGGCATAAGACGGTTAAAGGACTCACACTATTGTTGTTCCGCCTGCAGGATGACAATAAGGGCGAACGAGGCACGCGCAACGAGTGAGGTATCGCCACTAAAGCAGCTTGAAAAATGACGAATGGGGTATGTATAGTACACTTCTGGTATTTGACAGTGTCAATTGTCATTTTAACAGTATCCATTATCACACAGTAGCAAAAACCCTAATATCTTTAATGTTGGTAACAGTTGCGTCGCAGAAACTTTAGCATGCACGTTTAGCACTGGAATGAGTTGTGCAGAAGTATTTGTTGCCCCGCTCTTGAAAACCTCATATGATTAGAGGTGTGTGTTTCCCTAATTCTTGGACTTCAAGAACGTATACCCGCGTGTTAATTTCGCGAGTGTGTGTGAAGAGATCTGGGCGGGGCGCTTATCATCGAGGTCTTGAGAGCCGATGAGTGTGAAGCGAGGCGAGTATGGAGCAACGGGGGATTGAAAAGTTGTAGGTGGGGGAGGGGGGAGCGGGAGATGTTCGAGAAAACAGGCCGACCAGCGGCATCGTTCGACACGATTCCCACGTGCGACAATTCGGGAGTGACCCCGCGGGTAATCGAACCCGGTCGGGATTCGAACCCGGTGCGTCCGGGTGGGAGGCAAGTGGTCTGACCACTACACCACCGCGGTCCCGCCCTGCCATCCTGATTTCCGAGCCTGCTGCTTATCTAAGCAACCTTGCTCCGTATCCAAGAATCCCCGTTGCTAATGATCCACAAACCCTTACTACATCGTGAGGGGAGACGTTCAGCTCGGTAGTTTAGACTAGTCTCCTACAACTGGGATACCCAGTTTGATACCAGTCCATGGCAGACGGGAGTATTTCGGCTGTAGGAGCGTGGCAGAAACCGTCATGTGAAGGTTTTCCCAGGCTGCTTCCGTTTTCTCCCACGTCTTCATTCGGCGTTGCCTCACCCGCGTCTGGCTCATTCTTCTGGTTTATAGGCTGTTCACGGTGAAATGAACACTTTCGAAAGCCCTGCTTAATATCTACTTGTATGCACGTTGTGTATTCTTCCACCTTACGTAAAATTAGCATTACCATGGACCTCATCACTTTATTCATATGTCGACCAAGTTAAACTGTGAAATTATTAGAGAAGTAATAATTTTATAAATTTGCTAATTTTTACATACTAGTTCATAAAAAAAACAGAAAGCGAAATAAATAATTTAAATTATCTAAGATTGTTAACTAGCACTTTTTATTCGACGTTAAGATATAAAACTACATTCCATCTATCGTTACCAACTTTACCGGGCGAATGTCACTCAGTGCGCCCGTTGAAGTATATGCAGGCATGGGCAATGTTTTTTTCTAAGGTTGATTCCACAAGTGCTCACTCTATCGTGAACAACGTTTACCAGAAACGACTTTTCTGACGCTGGGGTACAGCAGCCAGCTTCCCTTTGGCACAAGCATCTTCACTCCCACAACTCGAAGGGAAGAAGTATTTATAAAGATCGTAAAACATCTATTCTTGTTCACAGATCCAAGGAAAGGCGACTGCGAGGATTTACGAACTTAATAAAGTCTCTTCTCATCCTTAAAGACGCTGCTCAAAGACGAGAAGACCGTCAAGATTTACTGATGGCAAAACAATTCCATGACAGAGGTTACATTCCAATAGACATGCTACTCACATTTGGGGCCGCGGTGGCTGAGCGGGTAGCTTTTATTTTATTTCCATCTTTTATCATTAACCCTACTTAGCATTACAGCCATTCAGGGTGTTCAATTCTATCGTGACTACTACAATTTAACAAACAGTATATTAGGTAAATAGACACACAATTTTTTCTTCTCATTTTCTTCCATCTTCTGCTTTCTCTTCTTTTTATTCTCTTCTTTTTAGTCTCTTCTTCCTTCTTGTTCTATTTTTCTCCATATTTCCTTCAATTCTTCTTTCATTCATTTCAGGTCTTGTGTTCTTCTTTATAACTTTTTCGTGTTTGGAGCTTTTCAATTTTTCTTCCCCACTGTTATTCTGCAAAACTTCAATATTTACTGAAAATTCTGTTTCTTATCTAAAAGAGAGAGTTATTTATAATTTTTATTTAATTTAAACTATAAAACACAAGACAAACACAAATATCCACTCGGTAATTCCCTAAGTTCCAGCACACTCATCCGCTCCCTAGACTACTCAGTTAAATCATCATTCATAGTTTTTACAAAATCGTATATTCTACTAATACATTCATTTAATATTTCTACAATTTCCTTGTCATATATATTATGTTTTTGTAATGGCCATTTGTCATTAAAGGTTTTAATTTCATTTCTAATTTTTTTCCTTTCTTCTTCAAACATGTCACACAAGTGCAGCATATAGTATACTCCATTCACGGTTACTTCAGCCTTTTCTGAAGGCCTGCTAAAGTTCTACTTCCGGGATATTCCTCCGCCTCGTGCAAACCAAGCTTGACTAATCCTGGAGGATTACACCAGAGGGACAACACGCCACATTCGTACGCACTCAGTGTATCAGTATTTTGTATAAGGAATATTTCTCACTAAGCGCTACCAACATTCCTATTTTCTCCTTGATTTTAATTCAGATTATTTATAAATGAAGCATTATAATTTATAGACAAAATACAAATAACATTTCAATTTAACAGGAAAAAAAGTAACTGTTATGAACATAAGTATAAAACATTTGCGTATTTAGGAAATAACTAAACACGTCATACATGGGGAGAATTTTCAGAGGTTTGATTCAAAAAGGCCGAAGAAACCGTGAATGGACTATATACCGTCTGAGCTCCATTGGCAACTGTCGTCTTCAATTTTATTTATTTTAGCTAAATATTCTTTAATTTGACAGTGTCTCGTTATTACTTTCAACACACTATTATTTATATTGCTTTTACTTTTGTACCACTGTTGTATATTTTTTATATAATTTTTAGTATTTAGGCCGGTTTCTGTTGCATTGTACTCTGTTTGCCAATTTGTAACACTTAGTACATAGATTTATTTCTTTAATTCTTTTAACTAATAGGTTGATTATTTCTATTTTTTTTTTATCCAAACATTATTGTGCTTTACTATCTTATTATGCGTATTTCCGTATTTCCTCCCAGCAAGGCGAACCGGGTTCAATCCCCTGCCGGGTCACTCCCGAATTTTCGCGAGTGGGAAGCTTGCCGGACGATGCCGCTGGTCGGCGGCCGTGCTATACCGCTCTTTCGCATTTGAAATGAAACTGGCGGGGGCTTAAAACCTCGCGACAGCACGGTCCTTACAAACGAGACCAGGTGGCTCAGTCGGGATCGGATGGAAAAACGGCCATGGCTGTTAGTAAAGCTGGACTCGCGGCCATCCATTCCGACGGTCACGTGATGTTCGACCAATCGCAGGGAAACATTTTATTCTATCCGTTACATATATCTCAAACTTTAACTTTAGACGGACGGAAGGATGGGCCACCACCTTCCGTTGGCGCGATTACGCACTTGGAAATAAAACGCAAGGCGGTGGATACGTGTTTATTTATCTATGATTGTTAATTCAGGAATTTTAAATGTTAAAATGTATAAAATGTAAAACTGCATACATTCTTATCATGTAAAAAAAAAAATATTTTCACGAAATGTTTTCCTCTTTAAATTTTTTTTCCAACCAAAATATACCTCCAACTAACGAATGTTCACGATGTTGCCAGACTGAAATTTTACCGTACAAAGAATTGAAGTACGACGGGTTGTTGTGAGTCACTGTCAACTGCGATAGACGAAAACACAGACGAATGACGGACCGAAGACTTGATGTGCGCGACGGATGCTTGAGAATCCAAGGGGGTAGTATCCAATCCATCTTCGAATTTTCTTACAAATCTTCGTAATGAAAATATGTTATCAGAAATAAAAAATCAAAGCTAGACATGGCATGAACAACTACTTAACGAATATATATATATATATATATATATATATATATATATATATATATTTAATTTTTAGGGTTTCAAATATACACGTACTTTCCCATGTAGGACTGAAATTATTAAATAATTAGATAATGTTTGATTACGGTTACAGACGTGACACTAACCATGTACGAAAAATAAGTGGGATTTATAAATTACTGTTCAAGATGTTCCCTATGCCACGACTAGCTTGGTTTTTAAATATTGACTCCGAAAATTTAGTTAATGAGGATAATACCTAATTCCAAGATAGCAAGGATGCTTTTAAGAAAGCGTGTTGGAAATGTGAGAGAGTACACACGCTGCTGCGCATAAACCACTCTCCAAGTTCCTACTTTGAACCCATAGAACTTTCAGAACAAACGCGGATAGGATTTGACATTAGAAAACTGTTTATGTAATCAAGTGCTTTGAAACAATTTTACAATCCCCATGACCTACTTTTAATGTAACTACAGTACAATCTAGTTAGTCAAAACATTTCATTTACAAGAGGGTAGGTTCGTTGAAAAAACATCATGCAAAGAAGCAGTTGGTCACTGCGGACCACGAAATTTCGACTGTTGTATTTGCGACGGGTCAGTTGATATCGACGAGATGCGCAGATGTCTAGAATCAGCCAACCTCATTTTTAGGCTCTGTGGGGAACCAAGTGATATTGAAGAAAAAAAAAAAAAAATCAGGTGGCCAAACCGGAAATCGAACGCGTTTCCTGTACGCTGGCACGCTCGGTCATAGCGTCGAACTACTGCGGCCATAAATATATATTTTAGAATGTCATATTGGTCGTAGCTCGGATCTGAACATTCTTCTGAGCTGAGCCAGTCACAGATCTACTTTACTTACGAGTTCTCTTTGAGCCTGTGCAGTAGGGCCTTCCCCTCGATATATCTCGAAAATTTTCTGAGCAACATGGGGACTAGTAAGTGGTATGGAGCCAACTTTAATCACGATGTATCGTAGTCATTATTCGATGTGTATAATATAGGGAGTAAAACTCGTGTTTACCTTTTCTCGTTTTATATTGTAATTTTGTTTGTTGTTTATATTACTTTATAATCATTAGTATCATAGCAATTAATGTAATTCCTTAACTGTTTATATTATCTTAATCTATTGTTACAAATAATAATGAATTTCACCACTGTAAGGAGTTTCCTTACAGCGGGTCTCCGCATGGCTGTTTATTATTTCTAAATTTCTACTCACACCATTTATGGTTATTTGAATATTGTGAAAATATGTTATTAACTTCATTTGAATGACTTAATCTAAATTATTTTACATGTCACATTAATTAATTGTAATTTATTTAAATCAGTCAATGTTAACTATATCAAAAACAATATGCAACTTTTATCCACACACTACTAGATTGACAGTTTAGCTGCATAATTTCTAATGATGGAAATTAATGTTTAAATAGTGTGTTATTTGTTTATCATTGGTAAGAGATATGTGGAAGTGTGCCCAGCTGAAAATAAATTTAGTAGTTTTGGAATGTGACAGTGCATACGTGTTTTGTTTGTTTGTTTGGAAGGACTTGAATGAAAATTTTATATTGTATAAATAGATTCTAAAGAATGAACAAATGGTCTCTTCCATGCAGAAGAAGCATGTATGACTAATGTGTCTGACGTTAAATGAAGTTTATGAAGGTTTCATATTGAGGCTAAGCAGTATTAGGTATCGCTGCTGAACACACCGGAGAATATATAACTGCAGGAGGATTATTCATTATGCATTACCCGGTTGGTGTTCTGAGGCAGTCTGGCAGACCAGCTATTGTACCTTGATACCTGCAGAACTCTTCAAGTAAAGTTTTTCTTTACTATTTAATCATTCAACACACTGCTATGAAGTTGTCTGTGGAATTTAATAATAAGGCAAGCCTAGTGGTCCGAGTGTGCGATATTAAATTACCACGAACGACTTTGATTCTTAAGCTCTACTGATGAACTAAGCCTGGTTGCCCATATAAGAATATTCGGAATATTCGTCAGTTAATTGATTGATTATTTTAGGGAAATCAATTGTTTATTTCTTCACAGATTAATTTTTTAAATAACAAGTTTTTCTTTGACAACTGACAGCAGTATCTTTAAATATTTAATGTCTTCTGTTAAAAAGGGTCTAAAGATGTGCATGTGAGTAGAAAGTGAGATTTTCCATTATTTCTTTAATTACATTTTCCTAAGCTTTCTCCAAAGGGTTTTTCCTTGTATTATGTTAGTAAGTTTTTCTTTTACTGCAATATATGACAGTCTGTATATTAATCAATTTTCCTGATCATGACATGGGAAAGAAGTGGTACATATTGAAATGATTTGTGCTGATTTCCACACGCACGCTATCTAATTTGACTAAACATATTTATATTCATTAGCTCAATATATTTATTTTCCTTGAAGTTAAAAAAGTTTCTTACAAAAATAATTGGTTTTTCCAAAGTCGGGGCTTTAACATCTCCCATGAATTGTGTCTGTTTAACATGCCTATAAGTTCTTTATACCATGGCTAGTTAATATGTCATGATCAGAACCTCTGGTAGTGAACTCCATGGTACGGTAAATTACTATAAACCACAACTTTCACCTTTCTCCATTGACATAAATGTTTGTCTGTTATGGCCGAGCCAAAGTCTGCAATTTTTTATAAAAAGAAAAACGACTCACCGGCGAATTCCGAAATTATTGTCATATTGTTTCAAATAATTATCTGGAAGCGAGATTAATATGCTAACTTCTTTCCCGTCATATTTATTGCCACTCACTTGCTATTAACAATGTAATTCCCAAAGCAAGCAAATAATTCTGTTGATCCAACTTATGTAGCTACAATAGTCATAGAACACGCTACAGTCTCAGCTAGTAGTGCAGAGCCTTTAGAATTGGTCGGCTTACAAAGTTACTTCCTATCGCGGACAGACCAATGATCTGAACGTGTTACAAGTTGGCTTGTATTTTCTTCCGACGCTATCAAAAATTACTCTAATATGTGCGGGAGAAGAAACGCCGTTACAATAGACAAGTTATCAGTCGAAAGCCCCAATCAAACTAACATACCCTGACGCCGAGTCTAAGTGTAATCAACCTTATTAGTCCCTGTTGTTGCGATTCAATATTAGGAAATAAACCTGAACTGAACTGTATTGCAAAATTCAAACATGCGTCTACACATGTTTAGGCAGTCGTGATTCATAATTTGAAGAAACAGATCAATAAATAAAAACGTGTTGAACAGTATGCACACAGAGTATAAACAAATGCTACGTATTAGGGAAGAGTGGGGCAATTCCGATCAATTCAAATGGTTTTGTAAATAAAATATGTGGAAATAATAATTTGTTAATAAAAATATATGAACATAAACTTCAGCATATATATTTTCTACCACCAATTAATTAGCATATTAATAACATGTATAACATTCACAAAAAAAATTTAGTTAAAGATGAAATTGGAGGATACACAAAATTTGGTGGGGTAATTACAATCATGGGTGGGGTGAATCCGATCATGGTGGTGTAATTATGAGCACAGACATCTACCGCATATGAAATGCTTTCGTCCTTCGGCACCAACACAGATTTCGTGATACCAGCTTCAACATTTCTGGCACTTGATCCAGTCCCCTCTGTTGGCAGACTGGCTCCATCTTCTGTTGCAAAAACCGCATGGTGCAGCATTCGAATCTTTCATTAAGGGGGTTTGTTCTTTGCTTGAGCACATTTCTTTTTCTGCAAACAGTCTACGCCTTTTCACTGCGCCATCCACCCGTTTCTTTTTCTCTATCGCAATTTTAACTTTTTCTGCAGTTTCCTTGATGGTTCCTTCCTATGTCAGGTGTCGAGCTGTCTATTTCTTTCTTGTTTGCTTTGGGGTGTTTGGATTTCTGGATGATTTGTGTGGAGTTGGGATGATGTCATTAAATAGAGGATTTGTCTGCTTGTTGGGAGACTGAGGTAGAAGCTGGTACAAACAAGGTAGGTGAAGCTTGAGAAATGGAGCTATCAACAGCGTTTTTAGATGTGGAATGATGGTAACATGACTGACTTTTAGCATGTTCTGGAGAACACTCACGGGAAACATCAGAAGATGGACCTGCAGTGGGTATAATAGGAGGACTTCCTGTTGGGATTGAAGAATAGTCAGCTTGGAAAGCTGCAGATGGTAGAAATTTATCAACTGAAATTACTTTAGTGTTAAATGGGTAGTGGCCAGTGCACTGGAACCCTTTGGTAAAATTCCCATGGGATGCAGCCTTGTTCCATGCTGCTGTGAAAATATTCTGAAATTCAGACTTGGTAATTCATTGTGTTGGGTGGTTGTGAATGAATGCAGTTGCTTCTTGGTGGTAGAAATCCATTAATGGTTTGAACAATGTTCGATCTAAGGGCTGGGGGGACATGTGTTGTATGGGGTGGCAAACAGAGAAGTTAAAATTAATTGGCTGTACAGAAGTTCTGACATTTAAGTGAACACTGCGATGCATGCCCATCCAAAATAAGAAGGCACTTCCCTGGGAGTCTGTGTTACTGAAAATGTTGCAACAATTTGAGGAACAAGTCCTCATTTATGTAACCAGATTCAGACATTGCTGCTACAGAGCCAGGTGGCAAATTCGTACAGTATGACTCCCGATACCGCACACCCTTGAAAATCATGAATGGTTGGATTTATGCCCCACTAGCACCGAAAACAAGCCACTCCTGACATTTTCACCACGTTCTACACTAGTCAGCTTGATGATTTCCCTTTGGCCTTTTTCGCAAATTATTTTCGATGGTTTGTTGTTCAAAGGAAACCCTAACTTGTCCACATTGAAAATTCTCTCTGACCTCTCACCGAGTCCTAGTTAAGCTGTTAAATCTCCACAGAGCTCATAAAAACTGCTCAAGTGTTTTCCGTTCATGGCAGCTGCCCTCATTTTTGATTAACCTTCTGGTTTTCACAAGGACAGTTGAGGATGTCTGCCCATGAACGTAGCAAGCCAATCTTTCCCTGCTAATTTTTCGGAATTATTCCAGGGAACTTCGAGACGTTTCACTTCCGCGTACACTTATGCTGCATTTCTTACCTGAATGGTAGTCAAACCAAAGCCTCTCTTCGACAAGTTAAGCAGTCTCTCACACAGTTCCTCTTCTTCCTCAGCATTGAGTACAGATGGATGATCAACTCTATGTTTATATTCTTTCCCCTTGGCTCCAAATGACTGACATAATTTCACTTTTTGGATCCTATTTTGAAGTGTGGTAAACGGTATCTGATGTAAACTAGCGGCTGCTCTGATGGTTGTATCCCTGCGGAGGATGCTGCTTATAGCCTGCGACTTCGACTCCTCGGACCATTGAAGGGTAGTGTTTTTTTTTCGTTTGTAGTTTCTTACCATCTGAAATTCATAAATAAGCCGGTTAATGTTGATTTGTAATCATAATTTCTTCATCACAAGTAAGGCACTTGTATAATATATGAAAGAATAGTTAAGCATTGTATGAGATTATATGTCCAACCTAATCACTTAGGTAGCAGAGATTTCTAGTGCATTTGCCTTATATTATAGAAGGTGTTTGAGGTACAAATCAAGGATGGACATATTAATAAACTAATATAAATGGATGTGCATTGTGATAAATCTTTTGCCAAGATAGTTCCCACAGAAAACATTTGGATATTGTTATTGCAAATTCCAAACACACATTGACAAGAGTTGAAAACTCTACAGAATAGGCCTTATAGGGATTCTGAGTGTTTTAATAGTATTCTAACCAATCCTCAAATTGTTGTTGTATTATTTAATGCTTCTCGTCTTAAATTTTATGAATGGGTGATTTATTTGTTCTTGTAACTACTGAGTAGAAAATATTAATGGCAAGCAGTTAGGCCTATACTGAGTGCGAGTAGCCAGCCGTCTGATCTTGAACGATATAGGGCGTGACCTGCCACAGTATTATCAGCAGCAGAGAAACCATAATCGCTGGAAATGCGTCATGTCAAACAGATAAACATCACCACTGCCCGAAGGGCGACAGTTAGGAAACACTGACATAATGTTTATCGCATGGACTAACCTTGAAACACCAAGGGTACCCTTCTCTTTGTCAGCGGAGTTTATGTGTCTATAAAACAATAACAAGTAATAGCTATTAAGGTTTGGAAGTAACTATGGCCCATTTAATGTTCTGTTGTGCACAGAAATGCGTTTTTCGTTATGATCTGAATAGTCCCAATGTCTTGATCGGAATTACTCTGCTTTGTTGACTGAAGGTCTTTTTATCGGAACAAATACACATATATTATATTTCAATCAGTAAGCTACAATACAAAACCAAGATACTACAGAAATATAAATTTCTGTGACTGCGAGGCCTTATTTTGAAACATAAACGTTAATTTGAGACAAAAAATATTTTTGTAACTTACCTTGGTGTCGACATTGATATCTTTGTAAACTACAAATTTAATCCGGCGAAAACTTTTCACGAACTGAACACCAAGACTCATAACTCGCGACTGATGGGATGACAAAGTTTTCTCCGTGCTCGCTGCTTGCAGTGTTGCCAGTTTTCTTATTATGATCGGATTTTCCCCATGATCAGAATTGCCCCACTCTACCCTACGATCATTTATTTCGCAACATATTGTTTCTCAGGGAAATATAGAAGTAATATCCTGGCTTTTGATGCTTACATTTTAAAGCATTGTATGGCTAAATTTTGCGCAGAAATTAAAAACAAAGGAACAAGTGGAGTGGAGAGTAAGGAGTGATGAAATGAAAAAAATATTGTGATGTAAAATGATGATAGTGTGAAAACATGACACAGAGGGGGATGTACAACTAAATTAAATTATAGCAATTTAAATATGTTATGGACGCCTTTACGGATGAATAGATGGAGACTATTAAAATCAATAACGTTTTCAAGCAAAAATAAGTAATGATAAGGACTCATGTTAAACAACCTCTTTAAAACTAGTGGTCATTCAATTGTATTATTCTGAAGAACTAGTGCATCTCAACTAAGCGCTCTACAAGCAAAGAACATCAGACGATTCAAATATTCTACCATTTTTAATAAGACGAAACAAACTTTTTCTATTGAAAAATGACACGTTTCACATTAAAATAATATTCAATTATTAAACGAGCAAAGCGATGGTTATAACTGCTGCCAGTTGTGTAAAATAAATGAAATGAGTTTAGTTTTAATGGCTTGAAAAACAATTACTATTTTCCACGAACATTTTTCGTCGGTATACATAACTGTGAAATCATGTGCAATCGTCATTTTAATAATCTTGCACTGTTTCTTGGAAATTGCCAAAAAATTAAATATTTAAGTGTCTGAACAGCCATAGATCAGTCCATTTTAGATTCACGATATATTGACCCAATTCTCTAGCCTCTAGGTATCTGATTAGCTTGCTACTGTACTTTGAAACACATTATTGGCTTATGCTGATACATCATACAAAATAGGATGTTGCAATCTTACATTAATTTGCGACAAGTAGACTAGAAGTTCTCGATGCCTTCGAAGCGCAGGGAACCAGAGCAGTTCTGAATAGGATTCAGGGGGACTTCCCGGTCCATCTCGTCGCCATCTAAGTAGAAGCTGTTCTCAGCAGTGGGACGGAACTCCAGGCCGATGAGACATCATCCTTTTAATCAGTTTCTGGCTCTCCTTCTCCGTCGTGGGAACTACTTCGTCCAGCCGTGCAGCCATCATCTCCAGAACGTAATAACTTTTTACTTCTCCAGCCAAAACGTTCTACTCCAAAAAATATTCCAAACCAACTCAAAGACAAAAGCTCCACTTAGCAACTATTCGTAAGATCGGCATTTTATATGTTCATAAATAGTTCTCCATGTCGAAACGAAGTGTATGAGAAATTTAATAGGAATTCATCAGCCTGTGTGTGCGTTGCAAATAAATCAAACATTTAGTTAAAAACACACGGGAGAGTGTGGATAAACTCTGCAGTTTCAGATAAACATCTTACAACGAAGTTCCATTCCTGACATAGCCTTAGTAAAAATCATGTTTTAAATTGAAAACATACATGGATGGACATTTTAAGGATACGTTAATGTATGATGAAACAAGTGAGATAAATGAATAATGAGTGAGATGATAATTGAGGAACAACTGTAAGGGAACTCCTTACACAAGTATTTGGACTTAGAGAAATTTCCGAAAACCCCCAACTTTGTGGTCCCGCAAATTTTGGTTAGTTTTGTAGCTACGGTTTACAGTAGCTGCGGGACTTGTGGAGTCTGGAGTTTCCAGCACGAACTAACTATGTTGTCATTCAGTCAAAATGCTCTCACAGGTAAAGGGAGAAGTGTCTTCCGCTCCAGTTGTCTCTGTCTAAATTTCAAATGAATTTTTCGCCGAGAACAGGCGCATCATCTGCCCATTTGCCTTCCCCTGGCAACAGCGGAATCGACGACTCGTCAAGAGCGAAAGCCGACGGGGAATAAAAGCGGGAAGAGTTGAAAAGTGTTACAGCGGCATTGCAAAGTCAAGAACCAGGCGCTCGTAAATAGATGCTGCTGCACATTTATACAGGCTGTATGTGCACTAAAACAGAGACGAAACTTCTGCGAGCATCTCGCAACGTCACGAAACCACCCTCCGTACTCTGCGGGCAACTTTCACAATGTTGCAGTGGTCGCCACGACGCGAACGTCCCTAGGTACAACTATCACTCCGCAACTGCGACATATTGTAGCGTCATACGGCGGCGCTACATCACTTCAGGTCTTGCGGGATATAGCTGTGGCCGGGCGCTGTGATGATGTAATCTTGTCCTACTTGGTCCAGCTATAAAAGCGAGCCCGCACGACCCTGCACCCCCTCCCTCCCCAACAGACGGCACCGCGACGTGAAGCTTTATACTTGTGAGTGAGATTGCAGGCTGAAGAGGAAGCAGACGACTTAGGCCCAGTGAGCTCTGAGGCCTACCAGAACTTCAGATATATCGGGTGAGCGTAGACGCGTTTGCTGTAGGGAGCCATTCCTGTTACGAGCCATCGTCCCCATTCCCATTGTAAAGTAATTGCGGCAAGGTTAGGGCATAGCTGCGGATATTGAGAATCCAGTTAATCATTGATTGAGTATAATTTATAACGTAACTGTGAACTCGTACTTGAGCTGTATTGTAACTGCAGCCCTTGTGGCATAACGTAGTTTTATCTTAATTGTTAGTAACGTAATACGTAATTCTATTGTTGTCCTGTAACGTAAATATATGTGTGTCTTGTTATTCAGAATTTTTGTTGTAGTAAAGATATACATTTTCTTAAATGATATTGCTTATTTAGCCACCATCTAGACTACCCCTCATGTACATCCTCGCCTCCTACTGCAGTATACCAGAGTCAACGTTGGATCGAGTATAGAGAACTTGGAGTCCAGAGATATTAAGAGTAATTAGTATTATTAGTATTCAGGAGGAAGGAGTGTGTTACAATATGCACCCGAGGGGAACAAGCAAAAGTTGCTTCTTACCGGCGCTGTCGGGGTGATGTTAACAAGCTCTCTGAACGCTACCTACTCGGCTAATAGAAGACCACAGGAGTGGAATACGAACATCAAACATCCTCGTGGGCCATACGCTATGAACAGTACCGTTTCCGATAGAAAATGTTGTCTACCCGCAATGAAGGAAGCTATTCCTACTCGTCACAACGTTTTGGACGCGAGTCCTGGCGAATACATGACCGTGCCGTAATCCGGAGCAACTCTGGGTTGGACTGGTACGTTTGTTGTCTCCTGGCGTGATTAAAAATTAGCGTAAATTAAAGAAGAGCTATGTCTGTCAAACCTCGTATGACTGCTCGAACGAACGCCGGTGTGTCTGTCTCGTACTATAAAGGCGCAGCTGTTTAAATGTTTAATTTTACACTCAAATTGGCGTCGTTACTCTGTCCCATGGTGGCACCACGGTTCAAGAAGGTGACTCTACGAGCATAAATCGAAGACCGCTGCAGCCTTTCGACACGCTTATAAGCTATTCGCGGTAAAGTGAGCACTTTTGAAAGCCCTCCCATTTGGAATAATAGTCAATAAATATATTTTATTTTAGTCTTAGACGTCAACTTCCGAGTGTTGTGAAATATGCACACCGTTTTTATTACTTACGTAGCAATATTTCTTTAAAAAGGCGGTTCAAGGTCAACAAATGGCTGAAGGAAAAAAGTAACCAGGGCTTCGAAAGTGCTCACGTTACCGTGAATAGCCTATAGCAGCGCAACAGACATTTCTGGACAGGGCAATTTACGAAGAAATTATTTCCCTGATTTGACTGCAGCACGAAGCCATACTTTTCGACAAGCCCGCATACGCTGGGTTCGCGGTGCCCGGCATGTCCAAAACGCCGATGTACAGGTTCCACTGTGACGTGACGAATGCGCGATATGGAAAACACGAAGCCATCGAGCTCCTGTGTACAGACACGAACTCGTTACTGTTCGAGATAAAGAACACATGACTTCTACGAGAGTTCTTTGCAGGGTGACACCAGAGGCTATCCCATGAACCACGATTGCTTTTCGCCCACCAACAAGTAAGTTCAAGCACGAGTGCGATGGGTCGATCATGACCGAATTCGTGGGGCTACGGGCGAAACCGTATACACACAAATGCGGGGGGAAAAAAGTCACAAAACGTGCCAAGGGAATTCAGAAATGCGTGGTGAAGAATAAAATAAAATTTGAAGGCTTCGTGGATGCTTTGAACAACAATACGAGCATGATGAATGTCCACGTACTTCTTTCGCGCCAGAATGTCCTGTATTCGGAGTGTATCACCAAGGTGGCTCTACGATGGACAGATGACGAGCGACTCGTGTGTGAAGATGGTGTACGCATGCTTCCATTTGGCTATAATATTTAGGTGTCCTCCTCATTTTGTCGTGTATCATTTTTTGTACTTTTTCTATATAGATGTCTTTTGAATTTGGTTGTATGTTATTTCTTGTACATAGATATTCTCTGCATTTAGTCTCTCATTTCTGCAATGTTGTAAATTTGTTCTCCACATTTGTGCATTTTGGTATATATGTTCAATGGATTTTTGGGCTATTTATGCATTTCGTCGTTTGTGATATTTCAATATTTGTCCATTTTTGTATATACGTCTTCCGCACATGTATGTTTTCCTGTATTTTTCTCCGTTGAACTGTAGGGTTTACTGAATTCAAATTTTATCGTGTGTTTTTTTGTTTGTGGCAGCAGCAAAACTAATTTTTAGGCAAGAATTCGTGTTTTCAAAAATTATAACTTGGCTTCTAAAACACGTGTGTATCATATTCTCGTGGATCTGGTATAAAAAAAAAAATTTATATTTCGGTATGAGAATAAAGATCAGAAAAAAATTATTATTCAGGGTTACAAGTGTTCGATGCGCAGCCCATCACAAGTAGTGGAGCTGTGTGGGTGGTTATCAAATGAAAACGGTAAGTTTGAGGGGAAGTGGGAGACATGATCAGTGTAGGAGACAATCACAACCGGTGACGAGGTAAGGGAGGCTTAGTAGGGTGGAAGGGGGTGGAGGCCTGCCGAATAATTAACGGACACGACTAATTGACCGATTTGATAACCAATTAAAAATATTGGTGAGGGTGGTTGTGGTGGAACCTCCGGAAATATAAGATTTTTAAATAAATAAATTTTTAAAATAATTTCTAATATTTTTTTTTCAAATACATTTTTTTTTAAATTGTTTATAACTTTAAAAAAAAAATTATATATTTTTTCTCGGATGTTTTGATTTTAAGGTCATAGGGTTAAGGTCAAAGATCAAGGTTGAGGTCACCCAAATTCAATATGGCTGTTGGGTGACGTCACAGCATGGCGGCCGGCCGACGCCTGGCGCCTACTCCGGAATCCTTTACGGTCGACTGGCCATTTATATTCTACTTTTATACAAATTAACTTTTAAATGAAAATAGTAATTTTATCACTAAACATTTGCAATTTTCTCGTGTGTGTGTCCACATTTCCTTTCACTTTTATTCAACTCTAATAAAATTCCCGCCATTTTCAGTTTACCCTTCGTTACTCGCTGAAAAGCCGACCTCCCGTGGCGCAGTTGGTTTGTGCGACACCGATTTGGGGTGCGGGAAGCTCTGTTTCGAATAACTGGGTGTTAATTTAAGTTAGGTTATAAGTTAGTCTGCAAGCTGTCCCCCGCTAAGCTTTAAAGCATAAAACCGGGGGACGTTAAAAAGTGAGTGAAGATATTCGGGCGGCTCTTAACAGCGAGGTATTGAGAGTCGATGAGGGTGATTGAAGTGAGTATGGAGCGGCGCCGGAATGAGGGGTGGCGGGGAAAGCGGGAGATCCCCGAGAAAACCCGCCGAACAACGGCATCGTCCCGCACGATTCCCACTTGCGAAAATCTGTTGATCCGGCCGGGGATTGAACCCGGTTCGCGTTTGTGGGAGGCGAGCGTGCTAGTCGCTCAGCCACCGTGGCACCACGTTAAAAAGCCCGTTACAATACAGTACAATACTCGCTGAAATAGAGCTTGTAATAGTTTCACTCTGGTGAGATGCTCAGAGTAGTTACTCTGTAGTTTTGGGACACTGCCGTAGGCAAGTAAAACATTTTATTAATACGTTTTGGAAGAGACTGTAGTGTGTGAACTGGGGTGTGGACAGATTTAAATAATTATTTAGGTGAAGTTGTTTTAATGGTGTTGTGGTGTTCAATCTGCCTTCCACACACTAACACACACGCGCCAAGCTAGCTTAGAATAGATCATTTCAAGATGACTCTTTCCAGAAATAGTTACACCAGTGAGCATAAACCACAACTTTTATGCTAAATACCAAATTCTTACCAGGGCAATAGTCATACACCAACTCCGTAGAAGGGTAGAATACCATACGGGCATAGCACTTTAGTCAAGCTCAATAGCTTAGCATGCACAGATTCGGGAGTAACTAACTACAAGGATGGAGTCCGGAAGAAGATTAATATATTTAATCTTAAATTAAAACTGCTTGGATCTGGCCAATATTAAACATTCAGTTGTTTGAAAAATAGTCAACTCGATAGTAGTATTATTAATAATCTTCTGGTGGCATGCATGTATCTTAAGTGGCCGTTACGGAAGCAAGACACCCTGTGAGTTGGCACGAAGCATAATTTAATAAGTTCTTAGCCCTTTTTTAAAAAACAAATAAAATCTTATTTAAAAGAATATCTATTAATTTAAGCTCACACCAAGTAAACTAGGAGCAGGGCTAGTAATTTCGGGCATTTATTTGTAAAATAAAGTTCAAACACAGGCATCTTATGGCAGCAAAATGGCGTCTGACTTAAGCTGCTCTCCAAAACTAAAATCGGCGACCATCTTATTTTCATTTCTTACTGACTTTATACTTGTAGATCGGAACGTCTCACATGATGAATCAGCTTCAGGCAGGTTGGGTACAGTCATGGAATGCGATGATTCTCTTCCGGACGAACATTTTCCCCTAATATCCTAGCCAATGGGACATGTTACAGCGAGATACAGTCCAACATGGTACCACTCGGAATGTCAGGGAAGGCATCGAGCACTGCTAGCGCCTCAGACTCTCTTCTCCTCTTGCCGGCACCCCGACAATCTTCTCTCGGTCTGGAAAAATATACAAAATCACTCGCGGACTGCCCTAATATCTACATTTAAAATCCTATCGGGGCCGTAACACTCGTTACGCCCCGCCTTAGATCGTAGTTGAACTCCTCCTCTTCTCCTCTCTGGCAATAAAGTAGCTTAAAAGTGACGCTACGTAAAGACCAATCACAAGGCGGCTGCTTCCTCGTGCAATCAACAGATTGCGTTGCCCCTGGCCACAGGCCTCAGTCTCCGACAATTATGGCTGCCAACCAAATTCCACATAGCAATAAACAATTGAAAACCTTACTGTGCATAAAACATTTAAGCACAATATTCTTAGTGCAAAAAAAAAAAGTAATCATTTTGAGACTCGTAGAAATTACCATGTCATAACAATAAATGAAAAAAAAAAATACCTGCAGTAATAAATTATCATGCGTTTGAATAAAAATGTCTTGATTTGCATGTGATTATTTAACGTCTCGTTTGCATGCTGAAAGTGGAAAAAGCAGCCGTCACACGCCAAAGTGAAAAGTTTACTCGCGGAGTAACGTTTTGGAACGCCGCCCTCATATTTCACTGGCGAGTAATTTCAGTAACATCATGTATGGCCCCGAAACTGCTGACAGGACATTGGTGATACTGATGGGTTACCGGCAGAAGTTTTCATGAGCTGATGTTTGGCGCCCTGTTAAGAGGCCAGAACCATCGCTAAACTCTACTGGATTTTCTACACTTTGCGAACGTCTTCCTGCGCCAGTAAAATAAGTGTTCTCTAAACACAATTACATACATTTAGAAGATATATTTTAATACCAATTAGTACTTGCGGAATATTAATGAAAGAAACCCTCAAAACTGAATATATTTTATGAAGGAAATTTGTTATTCTTCAAATTCTGCACTATTTTAATGTTTTTCGTGTGTAGGCCTGCGTAGATTTCTAAACAAGAACAAAACAAATTTTAATAGTTAAAATCATAGTTACTTGCCTTTTCCTTGCGTTAAGTGCTGTTTAGAGTGCCACCTACTAGGCACTTGCAATGCGTTGCAGTGTGTTGGGAGATCCGGTTTTTTTTTAACGAAACTATTCCACGTGTGCCCAGTGTGCTAACTCACGAAAAGTAAACAAACTTCAGGTGATGACGGAATGTCGCTTTCAATACACTGCGCTCGCTAGAACCACTACTTCCAAGCCCCCCAACATAGCTGGAAACAGCCTTTTCAGACTGCCGTATGTCAAAATGAGCTGACCGGATCTACGTAAAACTCGAGTACAATCCTGCATTGAACTTTGTATCAGACTTTCCAGCAGTAAAATAATATGGTCACCGCTTAAAGTCCCATAGAAGGAACGGTTCGGCAAAAAGCTTGCGCGCTAGTTTAGTGCTTCGCGCATAGTGGCGATGCGGCACTTGATGTACGTGCCCGTGTCGCCCTTAGTGTTCACTCGCTCCCATGTCATGTCGCGTCAGGTAGGCGGCCCCCTTAATGCTGGGTGTTTTGAAACTATCCATTTACTAATAACTGTTCCCTTACTGCCGAGGTAAACCGATTAACCATTTCGCCGATTTCAGAGTTGGTCGGCTTTAACGGAAAGTGGCATTACCTAAGAAATATTCTTATACTTACGCTGTTCATTTTCCATATAACTGGGCCTAGAGTCTGTTCACGGTAAATTGAGCACTTTTTCAACCAACCTTTGAAAAATATCACTGTTCCTACCTGCGTGTATTGTAATACGTACACGTAGTGGCATTCGCCTAGTTTTGTTTGTAAGGACGTAGGGAAAGACGTTCGATCTTTTAACGTTGGAATTAACAGTGTTCGGAAAACATTTGTTAATACTGCAATTATATATTTTTTCTGTTTTATACTGCATATAAGGGTACGAATTAGCAAATTTGAAAAATATTTACTTTTAAAATAATTTCACAGTTTCCCTTTACTGGCGTATGAATAAAGTGATAAGACCCATGTCAACGTTGATTTTACATGTGGTGGAAGGAGAGACAATGTGCTTACAAGTAGAACTTAAAGAGGGCTTTGAAAAGTGCTCAGTTTGCTGTAAACATCGTTTACCTGCGTCAGCCATACAGACAGAAGTGGCGCGTGCTTACGTTGTAATAAATGTGTAATGTATTTGTTTTTGTGGCGCTATGTTGAAATAATACAGAAGCAAGTATTTTGTAGCTTCAAGCAAATTTTAACTAAACTGTAATCCTTTCATTAAATAAGAAATAAACGTTTTCAACAACACGTTTTCTTTAGCTGTTGGTGACGTTCCGTTTCACTATAGCGGATTTGTTATACAGAGAATATTTTTTACCGGCTTTCGAGCACAAAATAACGTAGTGTAATACTTAATCCGCAGATTTTTATCCCGCATTGATTCAAAAGTATTTATGCATGTTTGTATTAGTAAAACAGTTGATAACTACACTCATATTTGCAGTGTAATTATCAAATACCAAATATAGATGCGACATTTTATAAATTGGCAATCTGTAGTTTTTTTTTATTTACGTATGAATCACAACTTTCCATGGCAACCAAAAACAGCAATATTCTTTATTTATTTTTCATATTATTTATTTTACTATTGATTATATAACACTGCATGAACAGTAAAGTGAGTTCTTTTGAGGCCCTAATTACTTTTTCCCTCGATATGTTTTTTATCCTTTAATCACATTTTAAAATTAACATTGCAATGCAATTAATAAACACAGTGTGTATATTCCGCCGCACTCTGAAGTTAACGCTTGAGGTAGAAATAAAATATTTTTATTAACTATAATTCAAAGCGAGAGGGCTTTCAAAAATGCTACTTTTACCGTGAATAATCTGTAACTGGTGTATTCCTCTGCACATACTTCAAATGAAAGATAATTAGTTCTAGTTAAATATACACACATTTTGAGATATACCACTTAGGACGTCAAATTTAATGCAGCAGAAAATAGATAACCGATATATTATGCTTGTTAGTTAACAAAATAATTCGTAAGTGGAAATGTTGAACCAACGGCAGAATTAATGTACATTAGCTATTAATACAAAAATTTACGTTGACAACTTTAGTTCCAAGTTAAGATTATACGTTTTACATAACGCCGAACATGTATTTAGTATTTTCATCTGAAACATTGAGCATATTTCGATATGAGTGTGTTTTACCCTTTTTATGGTGTACTGTATGTAATTCAAAGCACTTTTTTTTAATTTTGCGTATGCGATCTTAAGGCCCCCGCCTAACTGATGCTTCGACTGTGTTGCAGTGAGTTAGTAACTCACGTTTTCCCACGAAACTTGAGACGCCGAGCGCCTCAAAATGGCAATTTACGCCTTTCTGTTCCCAACCTAAGACACAATCACGGAAAAATAAAAAGGTCCGTGCGTGCTTATGGAAGCACGTAATTTTTGGCAACCCAGAGTCAATAATTCTGCTTACGCTATTACTCTACTCTACCTTGGCCCCAACCTGCAATATATTGGAACGATGGAAGATTTTGAAAGTAGCCAAATGTCGGCTACGTATTCTCGGCGCAGCAGTAACTACGCGCCGCCGGCGATCCCAGCAGCGGGCCGTAACGTGGCTGCAATCTGTCACGTGGCCAATTAGCCAATTAGCGCCGGCGCTCGCCGCTTCCTGGAATTTAGCCCTGCAGTGTCGCCCGCCTGATTTACAAGAATTCGCATCTGCATTATGAAGTCCGTAACCAGTGCACGCTTGCGCTCAGCTGTTGCTAAGCGGAAATAATTTTCTTGGTGGACTGTGATTGGCTGGTTCAAATAATTGTATTACAGGGCGGAAGGATTGTAATTAAATATATTTTTCCCCCCTTCCCCGGTAGTGCGGGGTTGGGAGTTCTGAGCCATCTGAGTGGCCCAAGGTTTTCACTCCCCTTCTAGATTGTATTTTTGGCTGGGTATGTATGTGCTGGAGGTTCCTGACTCGAGAGGGAAGGTGGCTCCAAGGTTCACCAGACCCTCTCTGACTGAGTTAAGTATAAAAAAAATGAAATAAAACAAGTTATAATGGTAAGCTTGAACATTTCAAAGTCCTTTTATGGAAATTTTTGAAAGTAGTTTCCTTGAGAAAAGAAAATACAAGAGTTGAGCATAGCTTTCGCTGGTAACTTTTATAACATTTTGGCAGATTTTAAAAAGTGAAGTTATAAATGGCCTTGGTCTTGTTAAGTGACCATGAAAGTGATTTTCAAGGATCTTTTCAGTAAAAACAATACTCAGGATTCAGTAATGGTTAAAATCATAGTAACTTGTGCAAAAGGGCACTTGTGGAATTTTGAATGGCAAGAAATTGTGAGTAAAGTTATAAAATATTTCAAATATTATATTTTTCCAAGTCATTTTATTAATTGGCCTTTGTAGTTTTGAATGGCCAGGCATTGTGGGTAAGATTACAAAAGATTTCAAATATTATATTTTTCCAATGCAATTTCTTAATTGACCTTTGCAGTTTAAGGAATGGCCAGATATAGTAAAGTAATAACATTTTCAAAAATTTTTACAAGATTTTCCTTTAATTGGCCTTTGTAGTATTTTGAATTGCCATAGTTGTTGTAAGTAATGTATCCATTTTTTCCATGAAATTGTGGCTTTGATATTAGAGAACAACCAGTAATATATTCTTTTTTCATAAATTTGGTTGGCTTTCGGTTGTGAATATGTCCATAAATCAGAAAATCGTGAATAGTTGGCCTTAATTTCATTTGTATGTGGCCCTAAAGTTTTATGGGTGGTATACTGGAAACCGCTGTTTTTATTAATTAGAAGGATTTTCTCGCCATCTTTGATAATTGAAATTGTGGCGATTTAAAGTGTATGAATATGCCATGTGGGTATAAAAGTGTTTTTTTTTTCTTTAACGTTTGTATTTTACAAGATATAAACAAATTGTAATTTTTGCTCTGAACAAAAAAATTTTCAACACAGACCTAATAAATAAACAAATCGAAGTGTAATCTCATGTTTTTTAAATTGGGGAACGGATGGCGTATCTTCTTTAGATTTTGTGTCCAGCCCTCAGTTACTTGCAAAGAGGTTATTTTTTGAATATGTTGGAAGTTTGTTAATTTTAATGCTTTTGGGCAAATGTTTTATTGTCCCTTTGATGCGCCCTTGAGAAGGACGTATTAAACGTGCGTCCAACATGTTGATCTAGGAAAGGAACACGTACTTCAGACGAGGGCACTTGAGTATTTTCAAAATGTCACGCATGTTACAAACACAACTTCAGAGCACTCCGAAACTGCTAAAAAAGGCCTTTCCAAGACGCTGTAGCTCAAAATATTATTGCATCAGATACATACAACACTACTCAATGGTCCTGAACTGAACCTTCCTACATATTCTCCACCAATAAAATAATATGGTCACCGCAGAAAATCCCATAGCTACATACAGTGCGACTAGAACACTGCACACCAGTTCAGAGCCTCGCGCTTAGCGGCGATGGCGCACTTGGTGTGCTTGGCAGTATCGTCCTTATAGCTCCCGTGCTTCTCAGCATTTGTAACTATTGATTAGACGCGTTCTCTCAAGGAACATTTGGAAACCGGCTATACAATGTTGTCTAGATAGTCGCCGACAAGTGGCCAAAGTACATAAATTTTACCACGCAGTGTAAACAACGAAACGAACTATGTATATTATATTTACGTTCTGAGAATGCCTCGTCAGGTTCACGATCCTTTAAAATTTAGTCGCGCGAGTAGAATGACACTAACGGACTACCGATGATAAATTCTGAAACAAAGAAGTATTATGAGAGAATCAAGCTACTCGACAGATTTTCCCAAGTTAAAAAAAAAAAAAAATGCAAGCAGAACTGAGAAAGGTTTAGGGATTTCTGCATGCACATAAATTACAGAATTTATTGAACTTTCCTTTGGTGTTATTACTTTCCTAACGTTGGTTTTAGAGCACACACCGCATCGCCTTAAGGTACGTTTTCCTCCGAGCGTCTCTAGCGATTATTCTCCGCGATTATCGCCTCTGAGCGCTGCCTATAATTTTGTGTTGTCCGTTTTCCTCCGAGCGTCGACCGCTGGAAACGCTAGCGTCCGACGCAGGACCAGCGATCATTTCTGCTCCCTGGCCGGAAAAAGACGCCAGTCGCCAGCGACTATTCATTTATACGCAGGGTTTTCTGTCTGTGTGGTCCCGTGTCGGCTGAAAGGTCTGCAAAAAACAAAAATTGTCTTTTCGCCAGAAGAAGACGAAAAACTTGTGGAAGAGGTAGCGAAGTACCCGGCCTTGTTTGACCTGTCAAGTAACGATTACCGTGATTAGAGGTAGCGAAGTACCCGGCCTTGTTTGACCTGTCATGTAACGATTACCGTGATTAGAGGTAGCGAAGTACCCGGCCTTGTTTGACCTGTCATGTAACGATTACCGTGATTATAAATTGAAGGATATTATTTGGAACGAAATATCACGTGTCACTGGAATATCAAGTGAGTACAATTATATAAGTAATCATCATACGCAGTAATAATTGAGGAACTTGCCAATTTTTAATGAATGACTGCTGGAGATATAAATGTAAATAATAGACCTACTGATTGTACATTTGAGTTTTAAAAAGTTTTATGTGCATGTTGCCATGGCATTGTTAAATTATTGTTTTATTTTTTTCATATTTATGGCTGGAAATATAAGTTTCTCTACATCACAAATAATTAATCTGATTTTTACATACATGTATACCGTAGTGGAAACCACACTCATAATATTTGAGACGTAGTCAGTTTATTCGGTCTTTGTATTGCAACTGAGAGTGACATTTTCGTGCAATAAATTTATATTACTGCTTATGTTAATTATATACTAAAATGGAAGACCGTACAAATGTATAATTTTCTTTACATTTTCACAAACATATTTTCTTTTATTTTAGCAAACAAAACGCTGAAGGATGATAGATATCGATAAGTGCCACGTTCCAATAATGTCTGAATAATGGAGAATGCACCTATTTAGTTATCGGCATGTACCATTGTTACATGACGATCTTGCCATGCAACACTGCCATTTCCTACTAAATAGTGTGTAAATATTTCCCGCGCCGCATGGCTGTCGTAATTTGCAAACCACCATCACCTCGCCCAAGGTTAATAAGGTTTGCTGCTGGTGCTTCTTGGAGAGGATCATATTCGTAACTTGCTTTCCCTTGAGACGATAAATACCCGTCCCGAAGCATGTTGTGAAGACAGTAAGGCAACAATAATAACGCATTCAATAGTGGCAGGAAGCAGACGAACTGGGGTAAAAAAAAAATTAGGCGGAAAACTTGTGCAAGTAAACCAAACCCATTTCCAGCTACTCTACGAGCACGAAATAGTCTGTAATTAAAAATAGGCTTTTTGTAGTCATTTCATGCCGCAGCTTGGGGGAAAGGTTTCATCATGTTTGTGTGAATATGAAAGGCATCCTCTCCAACATATACATGAGGCACCTCAAAAATCAGAGCTTGGCAGTTTTGCTTGGGGGGCGGGGGCGGAAATAACATTCCAGCTCTAAAGTGTTGACCTAATCTTGATTTTTAGAAAATTCCACTATCTCCCTCTTTGCCAGAGGAGCCCACGTCAACAAGCAAAAATGTGTAGTTTGCGTTGACAACAGCAAGCAGCACCATTGAGAAACATTCGTGTAATTGTAATACAGAGACGCACGTTTATCTAGGCATACAATCCGGACGTGCTTACTGTCTATGGCCCCTACACAATTCGGGAGATCCCATCTGTCTTGGAACTCTTTTGCCTTATTTTTCAAATTTTCTTTTGACACGGAGGCCAAGAACAGCGGCACAAACTTTTCCTTCAGAGCATGCAAACTCATTTTTACGATCTTGCTTATTTCCCCAGTTGATATGGGGAACTGGAACTGTTGTGAGTGTAAAGACTCGCCAGTAACAAACCAAATTAAAACATATGAATTATATACTACGTACTTCTACTATTTATTACTAAAGTTAATTAGTTTATGTGTTGATTTATTTTCAGATGCCAACTGCAAAAAAAGGTGGAAAAATATAAAAGACAATTATAACCGAAGGAAGAGATATAAACTCCCTACTGTTTACGAAGCTCCACCGGGGAAGCGAGGGAATAAATGGGTACTTGCAGACAGCCTATCACTTCTTCAGTCTGCAGAACATCAAAGATAGTGAGTAAAATCTCAACTAAAATATATATTTATCTCTCATTTTCTTCTTCACTATCAATTGTAGTTCTGCCTTTCTCTCTCTCCGCCCCTTCCAAGAACAGATAAATATATAAATAATTCCGTCTCCTGCCAAGGCAATCCTGGTTCGATCCTCGGCGGGGCTACTCCCAGATTTTCACATGTAGGAGTCTGCCTAGATGATGACATAGGTTGACGAGTTTTATCAATAATCTCCTGTTTGCCACACCATAGATTTCCTCGGGATTCTCCATATCTACCACACTCATCACTCATCGGCTTTAAAGACCTCAGATGTAAAGAGCCGTCCAAAGCTCTTAACTTGTTTTAACAACGCAGTGTTTATATAACCAGGCTGGCCATATGTTTGAATTTTCTTTTGTTTCAGTACACCTGATAATTGTACGAGTAAACAATGGATGATGCAGATGAGGAGACATTTCTTAACGAGGCTGATGATGATGGATGTACAGAAGTAAATGCTGCACAAACGTCCAATAATTCTGTTCCACGGCAACCTTATTAGAGAGGGGCAGTTGAAATCGAAGGGCATCACGAGAAAAAAATCTATTTCCTTCAGGTGATCTTACAACATAAAAAAAAAAAAAAAAGTCATTCGAAGGATAATGTGATGCATGCCATCGAAAAAAGAGCAGAAGAGCGCAATGAGCTGATAAACAAATTACTTGCAGAGGAAGAAATTGAAACGTATTTGTTTTTTCGAAGCATTTCAGAGATGGTGAAGAAGTTGAGCCCAAGTTTTATAAATATAAATAAAATGCATGTCGTGACCATCTTCTCGGAACTTGAAAGCCAGTCACTCATGTCACAAGGGATTTCGCCACTGACAACTGCTGTACAAGTTTTCTCTGGAACATCAACTTCTCGAAGTGAATCTTCTACCTCACACCAAGGGGTTGCATCACCTCCAAGAGGAATCTCAAGTCTATCTATGACTCCTGACAACATGAACAAACCTGCCAACATGTATACTCTTAGTCATGAATAGCAAGGCATCACTCCGCCTGGAAATATTGTTGAATGCAGTGCATCTTGTTTTGACGAAATTTAAAACATTTCTTATACCTTGCATTGCTTGTATTTTGTCATGAGACACATTAAAACTAAGCGAGTCTAATACTTGTTTATTAGGAAATATGCACTTAAAAATCACTATTAAAGTAGCTTAGCATACTATTGAAAATGCTGTACTGGATTTTTGCACAATAGGCGAGTTAACTAATTAATATTAATTAATAATTTTAATTGGTTAAGGCATAGCACATGATTCAGAGGATTTCTTGAAGATTTGATTAATTTATGGTTTTCAGTTATTTATTTTATGTGATGAATGGGAATGTTTTAGATTACATTTTTCGAATGACAACAGATAGGCTTAAAATTATCTGTCAAACACTAATGTCATCTAAATTGAAATTAAACAACTTTCTTTGTGCTAACATTGCCACATTTTTGTAAAATATTTATCACAGCCTATAATTATAGCAATAGTATTTGAAATCCAATACGGCACCAGTCTCCGTCCCTAAATATTAGATCATTTAGGTTTATTAATTCCACTTACCTCAATGTTATTGCAAGTTTTTCCTCTGGTGTGATTGGGTATTGACGCCTATTGTAGGACAACTTTATAGTATCATCTTGAATTAAACTAAGCACAAAATTGAACTGTGCTGGAGAAAGTCTTAGAAATTCTGCGAATTTTTTGTCATCCTCTCGAAGGTGATTGACGACAAGTTTAGCGTAACACCCTTACACATTTCTAGTCACAAATATTGGATGTACTTTACCTCTTGGTGATAACAAAGACAACAATGTTTCATCGTCTTCAGCTTCTTCACTGTTAAAAATATCCGTATATTTACGAAATGTTTTACGGAAATGTACAGTATATATAATATGGAAAGGCAATCCGTAATGAAGAAAAACGGAGTTAAATCCGTAAATACAAAATTCGGAAAGTTTCTGTATTCCCTTTGGCTTCGAGTTACAGGGACGAACAATGCCGATTCCACACGAAGCTTTCTTCGCCACTATAACGAGAAAACTATCGTTTCTGCGGCAGTTAAGGTTATCCACACGAATATGACCTATTCTTTCAAACATTAAAAAATAGCATCAGGCATCTTTAACATTTGGCAACGCCAAAAATACACTAAATTTAATAGAACCTGAATATTTCATTTTGTCTTTTGAATACAAATATAGAACTTATACCAAAATTTTCAAGTGAGAGTTTCAGATGATAAATAATTTTTTATGTATTCATCGACTGTCAGTAAAACCAATTCACCAAATGTTCATATCGTTTTGTGCCCCTATGTAAGAATTGTGTAGATATTTTATTGAGTATTTTGTTATTGTTTATATTGTGGGTTGAATGTGTACTGTATATAATAGGTTAAGGGTAAACGCCTCTGTATATCGTGTGTGATAATAAATCGATTTTTATTTTTAAAAATGGTTAGAGTCGTGGACTAGTATTTTTTTACAGCAGTTCAAACCTCTCTTAAGTACTAAATATTTTAACTTTTTTAATATAATTTTTATACACGGTAGAACACCCACATAACGAAAATTAAAGACATTTTCATTATCTTTCTTTTATTTTAAACGGAAAGTACAGAAAACTAACTTGGAAATTAACGGAGAGGTTCCGTGAAATTTACGGAAAGTCCGTTTCTGAAAACCAATGTGTCCGTAATTTTACGGAGAGTTTACGGACACTTCTGGATAAAAAAAAATTACCAGCACTTTTCCGTAAAATGAAGGAAATTTTTTTTAACAGTGTTCACACAATAAATGAGCAAGCAAATGCCCATTTCTCCCAATCATTTTTAGTGCACACATTTCAAGTAACAAAACGCAACTACCAAAGCCAGCGCTGCGCAGATATAGACGCTGGGAGGAATACATCACAGCGTCAGACGCCGAGCGACCATCGCGGAGAATAATCGCTAGAGACACTCGGAGGCAAACGTACCTTTACGGTGAATTAATGAAGCGGAGATGTTTGCACCGCTCATAACAGCGAGGTCCTGAGAGCTAATGAGGGTGAAACGAGGTGAGTTTGGAGCAACGCCGGAATGCAAGGGGAGACGGGAGATCCCCGAGAAAACCCGCCGACCAAACGCATCGTCCGGCACGATTCCTGCCTACGAGAATCCGGGAGCGACCCCGCCGGGAATCGAACCCGTTTCGCCTGGGTGGGAGAGAGGCAGTAGTCTGACCATTAAATTAACCGGGGCCCCTTGCATATTTAAAACTAAATAATATAAAAAGTAATTTGACTAGACTGGATCGAGCGGGGCTTATAAACGTCACCCGGTGTTACGCCTGAAGGCTTATCAGGGGACGGCTTATAAACTATGGCCTAACGTAAGTTAACACCCATGCTTCACCTGGGATTCGAACCCAGAACCTCCTGAACCCCAGACTGGCGCGGCGCACCGACTGACTGCGCCACGGGAGGTCGGCAAAAGTAATTCGAGTATTATTTTTTTTGCGAAATGCATTATTTCCCATAATCCAATGACCGTTGTCGTGAAATGATCATAACTATAATCCCGAGTTGGCAGCAAGCCAGACTGGGCAGCCCTCTATACACTCGAGATATTATCGATTGCTGTGATCGAGTCAGGCCTCTGTACAGGACTGCTAAACACTCACTCACGCAACTACTTCCTGCTTATTACTGGCTCACAATTAAATGGGGCATGTCTAAAGAACTGTCGTCCAATCAGAACTGTGGGAGAAATTAACAAGTTTTTGGAGTCTACCTCGCCTCCGAGTGAATTCGCGGAATACTCGTGGCTCCAATCATAACATAATTCGGCTTCCTGGCAGGATCTCCTTGCGAGTCACTTCTATACGCGCCGCGCGCAGTTGGGGGGGGGGGGAGGAAACAAGTAGGCGGGAGCATACATTTGGCTCAGCAGGGCACTAGGAGGGGCGTGGTCCCATTGCCGACCGTCTATAAATTGAGGTTAGCGCCAGGCGGGCGTTGTCGAGCAAAACTCAGGCGAGGCTACAGACCTCCCGAAGGCTGCGGCTTGGAACAGGAATCGCAAGTTGTAGTACGAACTATTGGGGCGAGACGGTTTTTAAAGGAAGTAATAGGCAGAAAAAAACATCTAGGAAATTTCGCCGTTAAAAAAGTAACCACCAGTAAAGGCTTCTCGCGGTTATTTCCGCACTTCGTAACCAACCTTTTGAAAACGGCACTGCAAATATTTCAACGGGCGCCCGACTGCCATGAGCCTAGTAAAATTGTTGCAGGCTGTGTTCACGGTAAAATGAGCACTTTTCAAAGCCCTGTTTAAGATCTACTTGTCTGCACGTTGAGTATTCTTCCGCCGTATGTAAGATTAACATTTCCATCATTTTATTCATGCGTCGGTCAAGTGAAACTGTGAAATTATTATAAAAGTAAATACTTTACAAATCTGCTCATTTTTAAACTTTCAGGAATTAAAAAAAAAAACAGAAAGCAAAAGAAATATGTTTAAGTCATCTCTCAAGTGGTTACCTAACACTTTTTATTCGACGTTAAGATATGGAACTACTTTCCATCCGTCGTTACTAACTTAACTGGTCGAATTTCACTCAGTGCGTCCGTTAAAATATATGCAGTCAGGGAAGTGGTTTTTTCTAAGGTTGATTACAAAAGTTTTCACTTTGACGTGAACAGCCTTTAATGAGGGGGGGGGGGGGAAATAGTTCCATGTCTTCAGTTTGAGTTAAAATTGTTATGTTGACGTTTGTGAATACTGAAATAATTAATTTTGCATTCTGTTTATTTTGGTGTATGTAAGTCTAAGAATTCGCAAATTTTTGGAATATTTACTTTTCTAACAATTCATTAGTTTCATTTTGCCGGCGCAGTAATACAGTGATCAGGCCCATGGCAATGTTAATTTTACATACGGTGGAAGAATACACCATTTACATATAACTATATATGGAGCAGTACTTTCAAAATACTTAGTTTACCGTGAACAGCCTATAAAAATAAACACAAGTTACAGCACGTGCTTCAAAGTTTTTATAAAAAATACATTTAGAATTGTATGGCAGTGAAGAGTATTTATAGGCTGTTCACGGCTAATTGCGCTCCTTTGAAATAAACCTTTGAAAAACGTCACTGCGTCTACTTGAAAAGATTTTAATCGGGCATTCTGACTTGCATACGCCCAAAGAAGTCGGTAGCGATGAACGGAAAACAGTTCCAAATCTTATTGTTGAATTCAAAAGTGTTGATAACATTTGTGAACAATAACATGTTCTTTAATGTTTTTTATTTTTTTTAATGCAAAAATCAGAAAATTTATAAAAAAAATTATTATCTACTAGTTTTACAATTTCAAATGACGGACGCATGACTAAAGTGAAAACGCTCATGGCAACGTTGAACTCAAGTTATCACGAACAGCTTCTAGAAAAGTAGACTCGACAAAAAATGATAAATGAAATTTTGGTGGCAAGTATAAAAATAATGATCAGTGTTATCCTGCAACTCAGCGACAAACTTTATCAGAAAATTCTTTATGGGGAATTGGGTAGATAACATAGCACGACTTATTACATAGCGCGATTATTAAGAGACAGTCTTGATAAATTGGTATGGAAAGTAGTTATTTGCAAAAGTCACAAACTATGCGAGATGAAACAAGTTCATCAATGTATGCATGCCATGTGTGAGCATTTTGTGGGTAATCACATAGCCCGTCATTAAGATATTATGGGGTGAGTAGAGGGAGCGTAGGCTTCCTGGCTCACTGCCGTGCAAGAGTGGCACAAGTGTCATTTCATAAAATTCGTGGTGTGTTCGCCCCTCCCCAAACCCCGACCACCCTGTGTGTGTGGGGTACAACGTTATTGACCAAGAAAACTGTGTTGCCCAAGGGCGTTTATCGACTGTTACGACGTAATACTCGTGACTACATTAAAATAACACAGCTGAAGCTGACACACTTCACGAATATGTTTCCTAATCTCGTATAGTTTCTGATTTTTTGCAAATAACTAACTTCAATTCCAGATTTTTCAAGGGCATGTCTCCATTAACAATTATGTTAGGTCGTAAGTCCCATTATGTTTTGTACCTCATTTTTCATCATGCATAATATCACAGAATTTGCATATCAAGTTAGGGAAATCCCAGAATATAAGTTATTCTTGGTCAAAGTCGTTTTTTATGTAGCTATAGTAAAACTGCGTAATTTTGACAAGGTATAAACTACGTTTGTTTCGTTACAATACGTGTTCAACACTCATGTTTTTGATCAACTAGGACTAAACAATTAAGTGAATATTTTGTAAGCAATTATTTGACGAGATGTGTCGAAAGAGACTCAAAATTTTCTATATTGTACTGCGGTAATAATTGACATTTTTCTGCTTTCACGATATCAAAGTTCATGATAATTCGTTACATGCACATTCAAGTAGAAAAGTTGCCTTAAATATTTTGAAAAATTTTAGACATTGCAAATAACATTCTTCACTCCTTTAATTTTCCAACAATTATTTTTCGTTAATATTATCCTTATCTATGCATTGTCAAGTAAAACTAATTTACTTTATTAATTTCACCCACACCTCTACACGCAAGGCAGCTTGCTCTAATCTAATTTACTCAAGCGACTTTATTTATATCAGTGTAATCACAAAGAATGGCATTCTGTAAACATCTAATATGCCAGAAGACCTCCATCAATTTAAGTCATTTACAAGAAAAATTTAGTACAAGATTGTAAATATTTCGTCGTACAAAACTACGAATTAATTTTTCCTGTGAAATATGTTAATGTTTTCAAATAGTTTTTTTTTTTTTTATTATTTTCAATTTCACTTAAAATTAATTACATTAAAATTGCATTGTTTATGGTGGAAATTAATTTGCAACAAGTTAATTAAACCCAGGCAGCACACACGTTATTAGTCAAGCATACTGCATGTGGTGTGATGAGTAATACGTCGAATTTGATTTAAGAGGTATCATACTTTAGCGTCCTACCATTCTTACGATCTTGACCATGTTTTCTTTGCCACTTGACCGTGTCATAAAAACGTATGAACCAGCTAAAACAATTTTACTGCGTACCGCGTGGCTTAAGAAACGCAGCGAAACTTTTCATTAAAACCCTCGCGACTCGAAATACGTCGTAACGCGCCTTCGGAGCACCAGAGTGGCAGGACATTGTAGACGCGAGAGCAACAAAGTTTCAGAAAGTTGGCGGCAGTGACGAGCGGGCTCGGGAAGTTGGTAAGTTTGGCCCGCGGGAAACAGCCAGACGACGCGGAAAGAACGACCGCTGCTTGTTGACGTATACTTTATTGCCAGCGGTTAATAAGTTATACTTCCCTTCTTAGCGTTACGAGGCCGCTGATGGTCCGTGTTTTAAACTGCAATTTGGTCTACGCGGTGTGCTAGGTGAAAGCGTGAACGTCACCCGTTCAAAGTTCAGTATAATCTCGCATACAAGCGCGAGTATGTGCATTACCTTAACTGCTTTGTTAGAAGCTTGCGCAGCATCGCAAAGAATACAACCGCACTACAATTTTTTTACGCAATTTATAGATTTAAGCTAACGTGAATTTCAATTTTTTTTTTTTTTTTTTTTTTTTTTTTTAAAGTGTTTCATAAATTGTTTTAACAAGTGAGATTATGTATAACTGTCAACGGAAATACACACAGATGTTCGGAAACTCAGTGCCCGAAAACTCCGGACGTAGTATCTTTGCACCAATAGTAACGCAAAAGCCATACACACTTATATCCCTAAATGTACTGTATAGTATGTATATAATTTAGTTTTTTTTTTTTATTTGCGGCGCACAAGGCCTGGATGACAAGCAGGTGCTATCCTGCGTGCATGACAGAGTTTTGTGATTAACTGAAGTGACTTCACACTCGAAGAGGGACATGCGGATTTCAAGTGTCGTGCAGTCTAACATGTTGACTACGGATCGGAGCGCGGCTTCAGTGTTAATTCACTTAAGTGCGGGGCTTTCGAATGTGCACACGATACCGAAAACAGTCTACCCCTTGCGGGTAAGGTCACGGATCTCGTGCCGTCGCTTCAAACATTTCCACTACACGCTGCATCAACGGTCCGATGCCAAAGTCCACATCAACTTGGCAAACACGCCCGCGGATGCGATTCACCCAAAGTGTCTGTAAACAAGGCGGCGAACCTTTGAACCATACCTACGTGGGAGAGCTATCTGCCAGAAAGTAGGTAATGCAGCACAATTGAAGTCATGTTTGGCGAGACAACGATTCTATTCGTCTCTCTCTCTCTCTCTCTCTCTCTCTCTTTCTCTCATTACGGGTCCTATTCTCTAACTCGAGCTTGCTTAAAGACACCGTGATTGTCGGTATGATAAACACGGTCATAATGATGTTTACTCGTAAGTGTCTCTGTAAGCCATATCTTTATTCATGTAAGTATTTGTGCAAAGAGGTATGTTTGGCAACGCAGCGGGCTGTGTTCTGAAATCTACGTTCTGCTTGTTGAATTATATTTGATCAGTTATCACAGGGTGTCTTGTGTCACTCACACATTTTATTATTACAGTGAATATTCACCTATGAATGAAATTAATTTCTAAATACATTCTCGAGTGACACTTGAATAATAAATTTACTTGCCAAGCTGTCGTGGGGTGAACATCGTGCTCGTGGCTGCTCTCTCGTTGGGATCTGCCCGCCTCTTTGGGCCAGCGAGTGCGGCGGGACTGTGGCAGCTTGTGTGCGGCGACTATTCCGCAAACTCCGCCGCGTCCCCAGGTGACGAACAGGGGGGATCCTCCCAGGCTCTGGGGGTGGCTGGGAATATTCCAATAGCAGCCCGCGGACCACCTGGCCGGCGTGCAAGCTCCGTGGTCGTGGACGTCGGGGACCAGGGGGAGCTCAGTACGAGATGGCGAAGCCCACCGGGCAAGAAGCTGCCCAACGATAAAGGAGGGGAGGGGAGGATCTCGAGGAGTCGCAAGAGCGAGGTGTAGCGAACCTCGCTGCTGGATGCTGCAGGCTGCCGACTGCGGGGCGCGAGGAATGGAATGGAATGGAATGGACCAGACCTTGGAAGCATCACAGACATCAGACTTCATCCTGGGTTAGCGACTCGCCACCGTCGTTGGTAGGTCCTGGATGTCCCGCCTAGCGTTTTTTAGTGCTCACCCAAGATCTACGGGCTATTTTGGTGGATGGGGAGTGGGCGGCTCCCCGGGAAATTCCTCCCACCTTCAGCCACGGTATGAAGATCCTACTGTCAGCGCAGAAAAGAGAAGATGGAGTAGGCGCCATGACCGAGCTACGCAGTTTCCGACGCGCTCGACGAGAAGTAGGTCCGCGAAAGAAAAAAAAGGGGGTGGGGGATTACCTGCATTCCATTCTCTGCTGTTAACTAAAGAGTTACAACGAGATATGAATTTATAGAAATAAATCGAAATGGTAAAAAATAGCCTGAGCTAGACGCGGCTATGCTTCAGTTACAACATTACGCAATGCCTGAATCACATAGCTCCGACACGATATTTAAAACCGAACAGCCAATCAAATACAAGATTTGTCTAACGTCAGCGCAACTAGAAACGTCGCATGGCCACCAGTTTGGGAATAGAGATGACGACTTCTAATGTAGTATCATGCAGCACTGCAAAACTGGTGTGCAATTTTGTGAAACGAAATAGTTCGATTTACTTTCTCCACGCTGGAAAAGTTGCATCTTATAGAAGGAAGACTTATTTGCCACTTATCGGATTAAACCCATAAATGTTAACATTCATTCCTTGTCGTGGTTAACGTAATATCTCAACTATTCGTCAGCACCTGTTATTCCAAATTTCCCTTCTGTTCGGCCGCTTTTGAAACGATTTTATTCCACCAAAGGACCTTGTAGATGGCGGCTAAAAATCCTGACATCCGTGTAAACTGTCATGCTGTAAATTCAAGCAGTCGCATTGAAAATGTTTTGTCATATCGTTGTTGGCGTGTTCGTTGTGTGTTCTGCCCGCCGAAGTTACGTGACTCCAGCATGAGAGAAGTAAAAAATAAGTTTACGATCCTTCGACACCTCTCAAATCACAGAAGCCGTAGTATCGCATCTAAAAAAGTTCCTAGGGCAATCGAGCAAATCATGTCGCCCGCTGCGCTCCGACAGAAATACATCACCGGTTACGAAAAACATAAAAAAAATTAAAACAATTAAAATTTACGTCCCGTGTTGAACAGCAGAAGTTACGAGCACTCAGGCACACTTCGACACTTGCTGATATACGGGCGCTTTGACCCCGTTTTCGTGTTCCCTGCCCCGACACCAATCGACGACGCACTACCCGGCTGGCGAAAAACCATCCGAGCCGTACACTGTTAAAAGAATTTCCTCGTTAACTTTCTACGCCGTAAAGGAAGTTTTCAACCTACACATTGTAGGGAAACAATACCACACGTCAGACTGCATATTATGGAATGTTGAGCGTCGTTACTATACAAGGTGGGGGATTTCCCTAAGCATTTGACCGAGTGAGGTGGCGCAGTGGTAACTCACTGGCCTCGTATTCGGGAGTACCCGGGTTAGATTCCCGGTCCGGCCATTTTCATTTCAGTTTTCTATGGTTTTCAGAGTCCCAAACAAAAAAAGACATGCCCGATTCCTTCCCAGTCCTTCCCCAGCAATCCCTCCTCCCTGGGCAACTTGCACCATCTCTAATGACCTCGCTGTCAATGAGACGTTAAGCCCACTTACCTACCTACCTATCTATTTGACTGTTTCGTGAGCGAATGAAGGAACGCTGCCATGGGTGTACGGGAACATAGTTTAACATCCGCACTTCCTCACTATTCGTATTCTTTGACATGGCAATTTTACGGATGATTTCTTACAGTGTAGTACACTCTAAATCGGAATCAGTTAATTTTTACTGATTGTCAGTTGAAACTGCTCCATCCGGAATCTGTAGAATAAATATCACTAATTCATCAGTTAAAAGAAATCTACAAATGCAAGCAGTAGAAAACGTTATTTATTGTTGGTTAATGCAAGTACATGTCTTTGCAAAGTTCAAAAGTCAATCTTGGTTCGGATTATGTGCTTTAAAAGATAAATATAGTGGTTTCAATGTACGAGGTTATCGGTGTTAACTAGTATCCGCCATTTTACAATGCAACAAAATACTACAGATTTAAACTGTTATTTTCAGTGACGGGTAGAGCAATGATAATTTTGCTGACTCGATAGTGCGGTGATTCAATAAGAAAGGCGAATTTATACCAGTTAAAGTTTTGTGGTCTGCAAATTAACAGCTCAAATAATGAGGAAACGACACACACAGTTATTACTAGTCATTCTGTCTTCAAAATAACAGTTTCATTCTGTATAATCTCGTTGTATTGTAAAATGGCAGATATATAGAAAACACTGACAACACCGTTAAAACCACTATATTTCTCTTTCAAAGCACACAATCAGAACTAAACTTAACTTGAATGACTTCCGAGCCTTACAATGACATGTACCTACGTACACGCATAATATGTGTATATTTCGACAACATGAAGTACTTTCACATTACGAAACTTACAGCCATTCGCCATTGTAAGTTTATGTTACTACACAAATGCGAGACCATTTATCTCAGTGGAAAAGTTGCAGAGTTGGTAGATCGTCAGCCGAAAGAAACAAGAGAATGTGTTGCGTTTTGGGGTGGCGGTTCGATACCAACCACTTCCAAAATTTCCTTCTACACGTAATAATTTGGTTTTGCGACAAAATAATTGTACTTAATTTATTTCAAACCGTAATGTACGGTTTTTAATCCTTGTGCTTTTCATTAATCGACTATAAATAACTGATTTTCTACTGTTTGTATTAGTGGATTTCTTTTAACTGAAGAGATTAGTAGTTTTCTTTTTCTACTGATTCCGGCTGGAGCAGTTTCACCTGACAATCAGTAAAAAATAACTGATTCCGATTTAGAGTGTATGTGATAGCAGAGGCCTGTCCGAGACCAAAGTCATTTACAAGCGTGGGTCAGATACGGAGAGCATGCCGAGAAATGACCGAGTCTCTGTTACTCTACTGCAGCGGTCACGCGGTAAACGGAACTGCATAATATTTAACATGGAGTGGACTGATGAAGTCTGGGCGGCTCTTGACAATGAGATCTTGAGAGCCGATGAGGGCGGGATGACGTGGGTATGGAGCAGCGCCAGAATAAAAGGACCGGCCCACCAGCGGCATCGTCCGACACGATTCCAATGCACGAAAATGCGGGAGCGACCTCGCCTAGGTGGGAGGCGAGTGGTCTAACCACTACACCACTGCAGCCCCTGGGCGCTGTCATGACTTATAAATAGCCAAGTTAGAAACATATCTCAGAAACATGTAAGACAGAATTTTTCTAAGCTAAGCTAATTTCAAGTTTCATATTCTAACTCGTTCATGGAGTTATTGTTTTGTGCTCAATTAATGTATGAAGCTGACAACGCTATCTACACCCTACAAGCTGATATAATTGTAAAACTTAAAAAGGTTCTCGCAAGAGCGCAGAGCTGAAAGTAAAAACAATGTAGCACAAAAGAATTTCGCTACTATCGTGTAAAATAGATATGAATTTACTTCCCAAATTCTAAGTTGTGTGGTTCTGCGTTGTGAGTTTCTAAGTTGTTTGTTTCTACTATACGATTTTACTGAGTTGTGAGGTTCTAAGTTTTAATAGCTCTTAATTATGATTTTCCAAGATGAGAGAGTGATATGCTACGAGAAAAAAAAAAACGTGTTTTCGAGCTGGGCTGTCGTGGGATGAACATCACGCTCGTGACTGCTCACTCTCCGGGATTTGCCCGCCCCTTAGGACCAGCAAAGGCGAGGTGCTTCTGCGAGTGTGGTGCGACCATGACAGCTCAGGTGCGGCGACCATTCCTCAACTCGACGCGTCCCCAGGTGGCGGATCGGAGATCCCCAGGCTCTGGGGTGTCTGGGAATAATCAAATACAAGATCGTTAACCAACTGGCCGGCTCTACAGCGCCGTCGTCGTGGACATCGGGAATCTGGGTGGCCCAGTACGAGATGGCGAAGCGCATCTGCTGGAGGCGGCCCAAAGATCAAGTCGAGAAGGGGGATCTCGAGGTGCCAAAGGGCGAAGTGTAGCGAACCTCACTGCTGGATTCGGCGGGCTGTCGACTGCGGATGCGCGAGGAATGGATTGGAACGTACCGGACCTCCGAAGCTCCTCGATGTCAGCCTTCACACCTGGGCCAGCGGGTTCGCCTTCGTCACTGGTAGCTCCTGGATGTCTCGCAGAGCACTTTTCAGTGCTCACCTCAAGACCAACGGATATTTTGGAGAATGAGGATGGGATACCTTCCCTCTTGCAGTTCCTCACCTTCACCCACGGCGTGGAGACACTCGTGTCGGCGCAGAAGAGAGAAGATGGCGTCGGTGCCACGATAGAGCTGCCCAGTTTTCGGACGCACTCGACGAGAAGCAGGGATGGCTGCTGCCGATATTGTTGTGCTGGTTCGCCTGCACAGGGATAATGGCAGTAGTTAAGTCGAGGGCACCCCATGTCCACAGACCCTGACCCCTCTTCTTTTAACGCCTATTAAAATGACACGAATTCCACACGTGCTGTCTTCTAGCAAACATTTTCACTAATGTTCCCCACGTTTTTGAACTCTTTTCTGTCGACTGGGTTTTTACGGTACTATGCCGGTTTTTCCCAGCCTCTTCTTAATTATAGTTTCAGGTATAGGTACACCACGGGAGGCAGTCATAGCCCAAAACGGCGGTCATGGCTCCTCAATACCTCCCCGCCATGATTTACGTCTCCTCGCATCCAACTTCCACTCCCTCTAGGCGTAAGGGGCGCAGTCCTGAGACGCATTCAGGTCACTCCTATCGCTGACGCACAAATTATACTTAGCAATAGAGTAGATTTATAAAAAAATACGTGTTTGGTTGTTTCTTAAATATGTCATATTTCAACGAGCATTCTATGATTATGTTAGCATAAGAGTGCCTTATTTTTGTTGAATTGAAGTTTTATTAATATTTTTATCTATGCATCATATACTGCGTTTATAATTAGTATTAATAAAATGAGAGAAAATAAGTGTGTTGGTTATGTTTAGTAAGAAATACTTATTAAGCAAAATATCATTACACTGAGTGCGCACTAATACAGTGCGGTACTTTGTCGATCTGGTGACATTTGATAGATTTGGTTTAGCATTGTTTGCATGAGGCCAAGGAATATCCTGAAAGCGGAACTTCAGCACGGCTTTGAAAGTAACCGTGAATGAACTTTATCAAGTATTGGACCACGTAAGTACAAGATAAACGTATTGGTATGTAACATGCATAAATACCCTCGGGCAAGCGGAGGCCAAATATTAAATATTAACTGTTTATCTTGGGTGAAAATTTACAAGAGAACAGCGAAAGCGAAACTACAAAATACTGAGGCGAAAAAAAAAAAACCCGTGAATTCTGTAGTCAACAGCGGCGTTAGCGACGATATAAATGCTCGCTCAATTGCAGAGTTATATGCTGGTGCCCATTCCGTCAGAGACTGTAAACAAGCGCGGTTAACAAACCTGTCATTCAGCGGAGCGCAGAAGTGTAAAAGTTCTTAATAAGCGTTAATTATGCATAGTTCAGAAACGCAAAATTAGGTTAAGCTCGAGAGCACCGAGTCCACAACAGCGCTGCGGAAAATAAGTGGGTTCTCTACAACAAGTTCATACTTACGGAAATCTGATTAAAATTCTCCAGAACCAAGTTGAGTGATCAAGAACAAGGGCAAATTAAATGCTCGGGGCTGGAGAAAAAAATTGTATTGAGTTCGTGTGCAAAGGCGAAGAACGAGCCATAGTTTTCTGCATTAGATTAAAACGTTGCACGCGCTAAAAATATACGAAGTTCCGAAATTCCCTGAAGGAAATAAAAACAAGCTTAGAGTCAGATCGAAGTAAGAACACGGAAAACATTTTAAATGCCTAATAGAAATTTACGCTCATAAAGAAAAATTTGCTAAAGTATACAATTAAATCATTAATTGCTACCAATACCTCCGAAAATATTTCATCGTTTTGTCAGGTGTGATTAAACTGTTTACGCGGATATCTATAACTAGTTTATTTGTTAAACTGATAATCACACACATGCATCCATTATATATATATATATATATATATATATAGAGAAGAGAGAGAGAGAGAGAGAGAGAGAGAGAGAGAGAGAGAGAGCGCCTACACATAATTTGATGTTAGAATCTTCATCTTCGTACGCCGCAGTTTACTGATACCTTTATTTTTTCGCCTTATTTAGTATACAAAAATAGCATGTCATTTGTAACATTCCCTAACTGTTAATTTCTAGTAATGCAAAAAAACTTATATGGTGGAATAATCACCTATTTTATGTTAGGTATGAATATATTCCTTGCATCCTTATATAACCAACATACGGTTAATCTTGTTGGGACTTATCAGCAAAAAAACAATTCCTCCGAGACCCTTTACAGGTTCAGGTGACCACACATATTTTTTGCTCGCAGTTTGTTAAACTATATGCTGTGAGCATCGCCAGACCGAGTTTACTGCTGGAAGGAAGTCGGCCATGGCGACGGTAGTTGTGACAACAGCAGGGGAATGGCATCCTAAACAAAGCTGGGCCGTGCAGTATAAATAACACGAGCACTGGAGGCTCGCGGCCATTTTGATCCTGCCGACGGCGGAGGGCCGCCTGAGACATCTTCTCCGTGAGGACCACCAGGCTAGCGGTCCGGGTTCGACACCGAAGAAGAGCTGCCGTCGAGACGAGTCAGAGCGTTGTCGTCAACACGTCAACATTCCCGTTAGGGCGTCCCAAATACCGTGAGGCGAGGGCGAGCGAGACTTTTAATTAACTGCATGCCGAGAGCAAGATCAGTACTTTGATTGGATTAAGCTTTTAGCTAATTGAGGATATAACTTAGAGTCAACGAAGTAAATTAACGTTTATTGTTAAGTATTGTATGCACTACTTTGTGGTTTCAATAAATTGTAGTGTTTTGATATAAAGGCTCTTGCTTAATGGACTACACTTTCCCCCTTGCAATTTAATGCGTGACCTATTCGCGTAAGCGGGGTCACAGCATACGTCACTAATGAGCAACACACTTGTGCAGGGCTCTCACACACATGTTAGTTACAAAAACTCAGATATCGATATTTTGCAATATTTGGTATCGCTCATTTCCGGAGCAGTTTTTTTTTATTCAGGGTGTCTTCCTTATATACTTGTTAGTCATATATAGTTGGTGGTAATCTGGTAACCATCTTGTATTTTGGAGACACTAAAGCTTCGTATATATGTGTGGATATAAACGTATATGTTTATCTGTAGGTTGTTCAGAAATTAAACGCCTTAACTGCGGGAGGTGATTCCGCATGAGAAATAAAGTCAAAAATATACAGGACACCATATCCTAAACGGAATATTAAAGGAGATACGAGCCTGTGGAAATTGGGCTTTGGGAATTTGTTTTTGCAGAATGCCTAGTACAAAGCCTACACAGTCTGCAGCAAAAAGGTGACATGCTTCGCGTGGTGCAGAAACAAATGCGTAATTTTGGCCGTCCTCGATATGTGCGCACTGTTCGGTGCGAGGAAGTGATACGTCAGCACATCGACGACGTGCCCTCAACTAGCACACGCTCCACAGCGCGCCAAATGGACGTGTCCCATTCGACGGTATGGGACGTACTGTGGGTAAATCGCCGCCATCCGTACCGCTGGCAGAAAGTAAGAGGCATTCAGTGAAAATTCGTTTTCAAAACCCCATTTTCACTTGCTCAATATCTCCCTTAATACTCTTGGGGAAAATACTAACTTTATCTAATTAGTAGTATGATTTCCAAAGACTGCCATTTTAATGTTTAATCTCAGATACGCCACAACGACGTTTATATTATACGCGTTTTATTGCATTTTCTTCGGACACGTATTTTTTAAAAGAAAACTCTATAAAAATATAGTTTACGTTAATATTATTACATGCTGCAGCTCTGCCTCACTTCCCTAGCTCTATCCCAACCCGTTCGAGAGTACGAAAGTCTCTCAGGAGCCGAGGAGCGCTCGGAGATTTACAAAGGGATGCCGCCACGAGTGCCACTGCCGCGATGAACCTATCGTGACTCGTGCAGCATTCTGTCCTCGAGAGGATTTAATGACCGGGGTTATCGTTGTAATAATGTTCTGGTCGTCGTCCTTGCCTCTCTCGGCGAGTCTCGTGGCGCGGAGAAACTTCTGGAACGGGCCAGCGCGTCTATCCAAGCCGCCACGGGCCGAGTTGACGGTTCAGAGAGCGTTTTACGGCCTTGAGCGCCAGGTGCGCGAAGACAGTAAAGCGACTAGTGCGAATGGCCAGCTGGAGTGAAGTCTGCGGACTGCGAGGATCGGTACGGTGAAGAGTGAAACTGATGGGCGGGGCTATTGAACTGGATGCGTGCGTGACAGACTTTTGAAACAATGGCGAAGTGACTGTGGCTAACAAATATAGAGAGAGTGATAAGGACTTTAATTGGAATTGAGATCGACATAAAATGTAATAGAGATATATATTTTGTTTAATTTTTCAGATCTCCATTTCTCACGGACTCTGTTAAGCCCTGTCGTCTTGCAACAGTATGGTTCACATGAGCAATGTGAAAAAAAAATGTGATGGTTTTCTGGGCGTGGCTCACAGATTTTTACACTCAGCCTGTCTGTCACATGCATGTATGAGGTTTCATAGATCGCATATGGGCGAAGTCGAGATCCATCGCCAGAGGGTATGTGTGACGAGGACTAATCCAGCGCAGCTTGAAACTAGTTGGTTTCATTCGTTGACTTCTTCATTAAAAAGTCTGCCCGCGTCTTGCTGACCTGATTCCGACGTCCAGTGCGTTTATTTAGCTCTCCGGGGGTGGGGGGGGGGAGAAACGGAGGTTATTGAAAACTCAAGCAGCGCTGTGGCATTGGCGTATTTGTGTGTGTAGGAGTGGGGGTAATTAAAAGTACGCGATTTTTTTTCTGTTTCTCACTAAACTTTTTTTTTTATTCCGTGTGAGTATTGATACGAGTGTTGGCGAAGTATGCACGGAGAGAAAAGGATCATTTCAATCGACCAATAAAACATTTTATTGTTGAAACCAAATGATTTTGTATTATGTTAGTTTCTTGGGTCAAGCAAGGATTTGGTTGGTGCGACTAAACATTTGTTAGACTATGCTTACATCACAGTTTCAGTTAACATACCTAGAAAAAAAATTGGAAGCTCGGCCGGGATTCGAATCTACACATATCGTTTGCCGTCCGAGCGCTAAGCCCTAGCAAACTAAGCTAAAGTGACTAAAGGCTGTTCACTATAAAGTGAGCACTTTTTAAATGAACCTTTTGAAGAATTCACTGTCCCTATCTGCATATATATTAACGGGCCACCGGGTGACATTCGCCCAGTAATGTTTGTAATAATGGATTGAAATTAGTTCCATATATTAACGTCGAATAAAAAGTTTTGGTTAACCATTTGTGATAACTTGCATTATTTATTTCGCTTTCTCATTTTTTTAAAGCATAGAAGTGTAATAATTAGTATATTTGTAAAATATTTACTTTCCTAATAATTTCACATGCTTTACTTGACCGACGCATGAATGAAGTGATGAGGCCCATGGCAATGTTAATTTTACGTAAGGCGAAAGAATACACAACGCGCATGCAAGTAGATCGTAAGCAGGGCTTTGGAAAGTGTTCATTTTACCGTGACCGGCCTTTAATTACCAAACGGGAAGGTTTTTATTATACATATGCATTGCAAATACTGGACAACGTGGGCAAATTAATATTTCCAGTTCTACGGCTCTAGTTTTTAGTTCATTGCTTAGTTGTTTCGTTAGAATATTAATACAATCATTAAGCATCAAATATTGCGCTAACAAACGCTGTTACTATCCTGTCACCAAAAAAAAAAAAATACGAACACACTCTCGAGCTGTATTTTCGAACGAAGGCAATCAAATGAGTGGCAAAACGAATAAGCAATAAGCAAAGTTGACCGAACTAAAATATTTCGTTGGCATTATAATTTCATTTGGTTTAACGCAGAGGTTTTGTTTATTTAAACGTGTATTTTGCTAGGTGAATAAAATTAACCTTGTTGCTTTTGGAGTTTTAATTATTCTACCAAATAGTTTGTTGGTGCAACTAAATATATTTTTGTCCCTATACAAACAAGCATTTGGTTGGTTGAAACGAACGTTTCCCCCCAGTGAGTTTAAACGAATTGTAGCTTCACAGCTGCAAGTAAGATAACGTTCTTGGATGTCTGGATGCCGTCCTTAAGTTGTGTACGTAATTTAAAATATCGCCGATATATCTGCGAGCTACAGTATCTTCACAGTGAAGAAGGAGCCTCGCTGACGATTCCTGGAATCCATTTGGGAGTCCACCAGAGGCTTGGGGTAAACCAAGTGGATTAAAGGGTTTCTACGATAAGAAAACTTAAGAATTAAGCCGTAAGAATCAGGCTCCCAAAATTTAATGGACTCGGCCATTTTAGGGGCCACGGTGGTGAAGTGGTTAGACTACTTGCCTCCCGCCATGGCGAACCGGGTTCGATTCCCGGCGGGTTTATCCCCGGATTTTCACACGTGGGAATCGTGCCGGATGATGCCGCTGGTGGGCAGGTTTCCTCGGTGATATCCCTTTTCCTCCCGCCCATGCATTCCGGCGCTGTTCCATACTCAGCTCGTCTCACCCTCATCGGCTCTCAAGACCTCTATGTTACGAGCCACCCATATCTCTTCAGTCACTCACTCAACCATTTTACTACTTGTATTTGATTAGAAAATATATCGAAGTGAATTGTTCGTAATACGACTGCAATGGCTGTGTGGGCAACGAGGACGAAGAAAATATGGGCGACGAAGCGTTTATTCTACTTTATGCGGTATAATCAAAATGGAAAGCGCTCGTTCAGTTGGATTGATTTTTTTTTTTTTTTTTTATCCTTTGAGCAAAGCATTGCGAATGAAAAACAAATGTTTTTGTAAGAAATACCTTCAGGGGATCCACACGTTTCTCTAAGGTTGGCTAAACCTAAAGTTTTGGGGACCGACATTTGCAGTTTTCTGAATTTTCCAACTGCGAAACTTAAAGCAGTTAGCAGCAACAAGATCAACTGTGTACGCCGAGGTCTCAGCCAAAGAGACGGGAAAGTTTTCGAGCTCTAGTGTTATTGCTTACTTCTTGAGATCCCATTGTGAAAACCGCCTTTGTATAGTGACACTTTAGGCACATAATAACAGAAAAAATTTACAATATCGACCACGAATATCTTGCTCCGTGAGATTTTCAAAGTTGCCTGTTTCTGCCGACAAAGATGCACCACTATCATATCAGCTGTCACTATCCTTGTCTGTATAGTCTATTCGCGGTTGATTCAAACTTTTTGAACCAAACTTTTGAAAAATCATCCCACGTATGACGTACTTAGTTGTTTCCTAAACATGCAATGTATGGCAAGCGTTTTATACCTCTGTGAACGTATAAGTGTCTTATTTTTCGTTAAAGTCGAGTTTTGCGTATATACAATTTTCATAAATAATATTTCATTTACAATAAATACGAATAAAAACAGCGAGAAAACATATGTTGGTAGCACCTAGTTAGAAATAGTTCTCACGAAAAATATGATTACAACGGAGTACGCATGAATTCGGTGCGGTGTCCTCTGGTGTAATTTTCTTAATTTTATTAAGCTTAGTTTGCACGAGACGAAGGAATATCCTGGAATTAGAACTTTAGCAGGGGTCTACAGAAGTTGTAAGTAATCGTGAATGGATTATAGTTTGCCCTTGTCATTTAAAAACTTTTTTTTTTTTTTTGCTGGAGTTAGTTGCTTCATTTTATCACGAGATAAGCGTTTCCATACATTTAATAGGATTATTTTTTATATCAAAAGTTTCAGTATTTTTTTCCTCGTCTCATATTGCTTTGTTATCTCGATTGTAATTTGTGGTTAGGGGATGGAAAGCAATTCCCAAAAGCCTGTTGTCGTAGTGAGAACAAATTTCATTCCGTTTCGTGTCACAGGTTTGGCTTTGTCAGATTTGTGGCCGATATTTTTTCGCTAATAAAACGCTGTTAAACGTATTTCTGGCGTATCGTAACCGATTACCTTCAACGTTCTGAAGTGCTACGTGATGCCCAGGAGGTAAGTCCTCAGAAGGCTACTATGGCATTCACGTGTATTTTTTTTACGGTGTAAATATTGTATTGGCAACACGGAAGCCCTAACCTGGTACGCTTCGGTGAGGATTGCCATGGCAGAGAAATGATTCATAAGTCAGGACGAAAGAAAGAAAAAAAAAATGGCGTAAAACAATTACCTCCCCTCGCCGAGGTATTCACTCTTAAAGTAAGGATTCATCACCGACATATTGTGCCTTGTAAAGTGGAGCCATTTCATTCGTTTCGTCAGACGTCGTGCAATTGTTATTCCAGATGTTTTACAGAAGGGAGTGTCTACTCAATAGTCTACAACGTGCGCGGTGTTTTGAGCGAGTATGAGTAGACCAGGAACAGGAAATGCGGTGAGACAGCAATGCGTTTGATCCAAAACAGAGATCCTGCCTTTTCGCGTTATAACGCTTGTGCCAAGCTAGAATATTCAGTTATCTGCGTATTTTAGCAGAGATCAACTGTACAAAGGCCCTTAGGCACAACATGTTCCTTGTTCGAACCGTCCACACGGGATGAATTTACCAGAGTTCCAAATAGTTGCGAGTCCTGCAGATCTATGACATGCATGAAATTAATGCATATTTATGCTACCTACCTTGGTACAGAAATGCAATGCGGATTGGTTGGGTATCTACTAATCAAGCTTTATGCAGCTCTAGGCTACGCCAAGGAAGACAGTAAATGATACACACTAACGAAAGAATACCCACTAACACTGAAAGTATTCACAAATTCTTTTCTTCGGGGATAGAGCGCTTTTTTTTACATTCTATTAGCTGAGAAAATAATGAGAAATATATTTATCCGTATGGTTAAAATAAATAAACACGTAGTCTTTTCGTGGGAGATGGGTATTGTTTTATAACTTTTATTACAACAAATATTTATTATACACTTTTTCCGGTGAATGAGTTTCGTTTGCGATAATTTTTTTCTTTGCGAATATCAAATCGAGTGGATGCGCGTGGCATCCCTAAGGGCGAAGGAGAAACGGGATCACGTACGCCGCAGGACCACATCTCGCCGCCCGCGTTGAGCATGTGCAACCCACTGCATTTGATCTCGACGCGCAGCGAACGCCCTCTTCTGCCTGCTGCACATGCAAGGCGCCGCGGTCCATCTAAAGTGCAACCACGTCCTGTTCGGCAGCCGTGACCTTTACACCACTACCGCTGTATTGGCACCGGTCCTTTGCCCTCGCCCTCCTTGCTGCCTTGGCCTTTCCCAATCTCCTTCATCCCGTCAACGAAGTGCGACCAGCTGTTTCGACAAACAGCGTCTTGTAAAAGCTACAGGGGTTCGATCATGGGTCGCAAGGTGACTCAGCATCCCCCACTGGGAGTTACCGAATCCATCGCATTTTTCTAATATGGTCTATTCACGGTTTATTCACACTTCCTAAATCAAACCTTTGAAAAAACACCCCTTATAAGACGTGTTTAGTTATTTCCTGTAGATGCCATGTATCCAGCGTTTCATACCTCTGTTAACATGAAAGTATCTTATTTTTAATTAAATTGAAGTTTAACCTGTAATTTATTTATTAATTATAATAATTAATTTATATTAAATATGAATGAAAGAGTAAAAAAAAATCATGTGTGTTGGTAAGCGACTAGTAAGAGATAGTTGTCATGCAAAATATCATTACAACTGAGTGCACACGAAACCGGTGCATAGTCTATTGGCATTTATTTTCTGCACGAGGCGGAGGGATATCATGGAAGTAGAACTTTAGCAGGGCTTCAGAAAAGTGTGAAGTAACCGTGAATGGATTATAGAGCCAAACAATTCAACGTTGAAATTTCACATAAGTTAAAAAGTCCTACGTATAAATGTGGCATTGAGGGATGCCTTAGTTATCATAGGTGTCTCACTGTAAGCTATTGCGTACATTCTAAATTTTAAAAAAATCTATACAACATTTCAACGCAAATCGTTTTTCAGGACAGACAAAGTCGATATTTTGTTACCGATTCGCAAATTTCGTTATAGAAACATAAATGTGGTTGCTGAAAAAGTGTCAGTCGGCAAAAATCGCTCTAAGTAGCCCTCTGTTAAAGGTTGTTCATGATAAAGTGAGCACTTTAGAACTAAACCTTCGAAAGAAGTCACTGCCCCTGCATGCATGTATTTTAATGGGCATACTGAGTGACATTCGCCCAGTTAAGTTGGTAACGATCGAGGGAAAGTAGTTCCATATCTTGATGTCGTATGAAAAGTGTTAGGTAACCATTTGTAATAACTTAAAATTATTTATTTCGCTTTCTGTTATTTTTAATGCCTCCAAGTGTCAAGATGAGCAGATTTGTATAGTATTTACTTGCTTAATAACTTCACAGTTTCACTTGACCGATGGATGAATAAAGTGACGAGGACAATAGCAGTGTTAATTTTACATAAGACGGAGGAATACACAAAGTGTATACAAGTAGATATTAAGTAGGGCTTTCGAAAGTGATGATTCTACCGTGAACAGTCTGTAACAACATTCATTATTCCGTAAAGCAGTGTTTTAAAATATAGCAACAAAGTTGTATCTCTTCTGAAGAGATTGCAGTATTAAAATCCTTACAGTCGCCGCTTAAATTCCCGAGGAAAGAGAACACACGCGAAGCTAGTTTATGTTATTTTCCATCGCCGTCTCAACGCTTACGTCCAGGTGCTTAAAATTTGTTTACCAGTCATTCCCCTTAAGAGTAGGTTGAACCTGAGCGTTCTTTGTGAAATATATGTTTGCGCGAATACACGATCTCAGTAAATAAATTTTCTGCAAATACGACTTTTTGCGATAAAAGATAAAACACAATTATCTGTGTCTCTATGCTTATACTTTGAACATATTAAGCATATTCCTGGACAAAAATATTCGTGAAAATGGTCAAATATCGTAACTTTAAATCTTTCCTATGCAGTTTCCTGGAGCGGCAAGATAAAAGTACAAAGATACGGCCGTAGTTTAATCTGTGGCCTTTCATCTCGTATAGTAAACTCCCACTGTTACGGATCTCATTTACACAGTACAGCGTCACGACGTAAGCACTGCACGCCTTGCGCGTAGGAGCGATGAGGCGCTAGAAGTGCGTGTTAGTGTCGCCCGTATCACTTCCTCACTTGTTGACCTTGGACGCGCAGCTATATCCCAATCTTAAGGGGTCAATGCTCCACTTTTATAGTTGTCACTTAACAACTGCTGACATTTTATAAGCGATGATTGCTTCCGTTTTATATTTCCGTTTCTAACGTGTAATATTTTTAGCATACTCGCAGAAGGAAAGATAGGCTTATTCGATCACCCGAACGTCTGTCTGGAATGTAAGTCCCATGCTCCCTCAACCTTTTATTTAATAACTTTTAAACCTTGCAACCGCGTGTCACGAAACTACATCCCCATATAGTGTTTCGTAATGATATTGGACTTTCATAGTTTTCAATCACGCTGGTTACTTATTTTCAAAATGGCGGTACTTAATAATCTAAGACACTGTGTTATATCTCGGGAACTATCAAACCGATTTCAACCAAATTTGGAACATTTATAGTGCGTGATATAAGCATTGAAATTAGAAAGCTGGAATCTTCTTAGTCCGACATAATGGAAGATAGCGCAAATTGAACAAATAAAGATTCTCCATTTTTTCTCGCGAACCATATAACCGATATAATCCAAACTTGGTACTTTGAAAACGCATGAAATATTCACCGATAAAGCTAATATTTCACCATTTTGTAAGAGCGCAAATTGGAAAAAAAAAAAAATTTCCATTATATCTCGGGAACCATCTAACCTCTTAAAACTTAATTTGGTACGACAGTGTATAATGTAGGCACTGAATATGGCAAGTAATAATGTTATCAACCTGTCATTTTGGAAGATACTTCAATATGTAAAAATAGCTTTTACATTACATTTCGGTAACTACAGAACCTATTCATGCCATATTTGGCATATAAGTAATACTATTGTGGGTCATGTCCATAAATGTAATTTAAATCGGTGCTGCTACTGTCGTGATGCGAGAGTTCAATAGCCACCACTCCAACTGAGGGTGTGCTGTCTCGGATTTACGTGGTCGAGGACTACTACCCATCGTTATGGTATAGCAGCTCCAACAACCCCAACATATGTGCCAGCTCGTGCGTCACATCACCCATCGACTATATATATAATATATATTATATATGGTATATATTATATATATACAATTTTAAAAATGATGGCACTTAAGATATTTTAGGTTCATTTGTACTATTTAGAATACAGTTTGACTAGTTTCAACACAAAACTGTTGTGCAGAAAGTATTTTTACAAGCATCGAATATGTCAAAACAAAACAGCCTCTTTTGTGTGACATGCCTAAGATTCTACCACGTGGATAAGTTTTTATGACATATCTCGGTAAACAATCAACCAATTTCTAACAAATTTGACAGTGAATTAATACTACTGTACGTCATGTTAAGTGAGATGTATTAGTAGGACAGATTTTATTATTTTCAAAGTACGGCCACATAAACATTATAGACTGCTATGCTATATCTATGAAACCATGTTACCAACTCCAACTTAACTTTGTATGCTGGCAGTATCTATACAAGCATAAAATAAGCTAATATATAAACGAAATTCAGGCTGCAAGTTATACTTTTGTAGTCCACATAAATTCATACGACAGGTAGTCGCATATTTACAAAATAACAGCAATGTAAATATTTTAGGCGAGTAAATCAATACATAATATATACTGACTTTAATATGTAACAGTATCTATGACAAAAATGGAATGTGCTAATACAGTAATTAATATAGCATTACATTAAAAACTGGAGCTTTTATGTTATATATTAGGGACAAACCAACTAATTCCCACTGAAATTTGCTCATAAGTGGATCTACAGTAGGCCGACAGGCTACAGTGTAAAAGCTCACCATTCAAATGAACCAAGAGGCATCCATACACTTGTCTGCCGCAACAATTCAGCGAACCCCGCTGCGAATGGAGCTCCTGAGTAGACGGAGGGTGACTGCACCCATGCTAACACAGGTGCGTCGACGAAAACGACTGGAATTTGTTCGACAGTATGGAGACTGGGCCGCAGCTGATTGGCGACGGTAGCCTTCTCCAACGAGTAGCTGCATATGATGGATGGATGTCAGCGTGTCGGCGAGAAACGTCAGAGAACCGACACCTGCATCCATTGCTGGACGAACACAAGGCGGTGGGGGGAAGTGTTATGGTCTGGGGAATGTTCTCGTGGTATTCTCTAGGTCCCATCATCCGTGTGGAAGGCACTCTTGATCGATTTGGTTATGAATCCATCCTAGGCGATCACGTCCACCCATACATGTTGATTGTTTTTCTTCGGGGGAATGGGATATTCCAGCACGATAATGCGCCTTGCCACAGTGTCCGCACATGGCTGGAAGAGCACGATCAAGACTTCGCAGTTCTTCCCTTGCCCCCAAACAGTCCGATCTTAGTCCAATTGAACATATGTGGGGCCATCTCGACCGCCGTGTTCGCTGTCTGTCTCCTCCGCCACGCACCCTTCAACAGTTATGGGACACATTGCAGACAGCATGGCTCCAGATAACCGTGGAGATCTATCAGCACCTGACTGAGTCACTCCCAGCTCGTCTAGCTGCTGTCCGTGCTGCGAAGGGCGGTTATTTTGGATGCTAGAAGGTGGTCATAATGTGATTCGATAGTTTAAATGACGCACGTTATTTTCAGTTTCCACATTATTCTTAAAGAATTCAAATTTGCATGTTTACGTTTTTTTATTTTTGCACCTTCCGTTATCTTGTGTAATAGTGGAAGAAGTGATATGTTTCCAGAGTTGCTAGAATTAAACAGATACTTGCCTAATGTAGGGTAATACGTTTTTATTAGTTTAATGAGTTGCATGTTCGTGACACAAGTTTATGTAAAAATAATTCTTTGCTCATTTAAGCAAAATTGAAGCACTATTTACGCAAATTCAAATATAATAATATGTCGGTCATGGATTACAAAATAAAAACCAGTTGCATTAGAAATTATAGTCTATATTTTGATATGCGCAGCGTACAACACACCACAGATCATGAAACTAAAACCAAATCAAAGGATCATCATATATAGCGCCAGCGTTAAAAACAAATCTGTGAGAAATAAAAACAGCGCAATGATATAGGGGCACCAGAGACGTTTAAGCCACAATTGGCTGCTTTCTCCCACAGTGTCCAAAACATAACAAAATAAGTGATGAATACGCTTGGCAGTGAAGTCCGTTGAGTGGCTTTTGGGAGCAACGCAATCTGTGTGAGGCATACACAAACGCAGAGAGAGAACGAGACCGACAGAGATAGAGAGCGATACAGACAGACAGGAATTCTTTACGTTCCTTTGATGAGCCAGGTATCGTGCTTTCAGTTCCCACTGGGGCAAAAATTTTCCACCCTCGCGGTAGAACAGGTTGGGTTAACCCAGTTCTTGATATTTACTGCCCGTCTTTTTCTCGAGTTTTCTTTCGCTCCAAGCGAAGGGCGAAAGAAGAACACTGGTGTTTACTTTACCGTGTTTGCCTGACTCAGCCAACGCGAGTATTGAAGAGGTAATCGCATACATCTACTGCTGAAGGATTTGTCACCTGGAAACACTCATCGTGCTCGCCTAGCGCGAGGAGTTGGCCTTAATCACTCCCTATTAAAGGCGCCCGTCTACCTGGTGTGCGAAATGGGTTGCGGTGTGTTCGTAATACACATTTTAAAAACCAACTATTCTGTGAGTGCACGACCAGTTTGCACACGAAACGAATTACACCTCAGACTAGGGAGGAATGAAACTTTCATCAGATCACGCTTATTGTAAGCGCTTTTTTGAAACTCTTCGGCATGGCCAAAAACTATGTTTACGTAAAATTTAACCTTTGAATATTCTCAGCGAATGGCAGTGAATCTAGTATAGCGCCTGCATTGAACTCTGCCACATACTTTCCACTAATGAACAGGTATATAGGGTTAGCCATAGGTAGACGCAGCACGAGTGCAGTTCAGAGCCTTGCACGTAGCGGCGACTTCGCACTTGCAGAATCGTTATTATTGCTACCGCGCTACTCGGTCTCAGATGCGGAAAACAGGTTCAGTTAGACGGGTCCCTTAAGGGCCCTATGCACCGGAACCTGATTGGCGCACAGAAGCAACGGAGTGATACGGGCAACACTAACATGCTTCTGTGGCTAGAACGTGAGTCGTTGCGCTGTACTATATGCATATTATGTATGTAGTAAGACAGCAGGACTTCGTAGCATGCGACTAGAGCCTACTTATTAAACTACAGACATATAGTCTTCCTTTTCTTATACGTCTTAAGGACATGGCGCAGGCAAGATCTTAAAAAGCAATTCTTAGCCATTTTGTTTCCTCTTTGAATACACTTACGCCTAATACGATAAAAGGAAAACTATGCAGTCTTACTCAATTGTTTTTTACTTTTCTGGCAAAAAAATCGCGTTAGTAGAATACAACAGCCGAGTCGGGCACAGGGGTGTGGGGCGATGAAGTGGTGGAGCTGTTCATACTCTGTCGTTCCAGTCTCCCGGCGGCCATCTTGTCCACCATGTTGGATGTAGTTGACCTTGACCTTTGGCCAAGAGTGACATCATAAAGAGGAGACCGTTATTTGGCCACAAGAGTAAGATGTTATCGCCATAGTACTGCACAGCAGCTAGCATGTGACCTCTCATAATTTACTGGAACAGTTATATAGAGGTAAACAGTGATGCCTTGGGCAGAGAGGCCTTTATTGTCGGAGACCTGCTTTATGTGTTTCCCTTGCGCATGTTCACAGACAAAGACTTCTAGATTGGAGCCATCAACATATCCACCGGATAGTCGAGCAGTGGGTCAATGTTATCTTCATGGTTGAGTTCAGATTCGTCCTTCAGAGTCATTCTCGACCGGTTCGCATCTGGGGAGAACATGTAACACGGTTTCGGCCCTCAAACATGTGGAAAGAGACCAATAAAGAAGTAGATCAATAATGGTGTGGGGATGCATTGTGTCAACCACTCGAACACCTCTCCTCGATGTATGGTTTAACTGCTGTCAGATATCGTGACGATATCTTGGCACCACATGTTAGGTTGTTTCGAGGTGCTGTGGGCCTATAATTCCTAATGATAGACAAAAATGCTCGGCTTTATACAGCACAGCTGGTTGATGTCTTCCTATAAACCGAAACTTTTACACCCAAAGATTGGCCTGCTCGCTCTACAAACTTAAATCCCTAAGAGCATGTGAGAGATGCTATAGGGAAAAAATTTCCTTCACGTTCGAATCCACCAATAACTCTCCAGGGCTTGCTTACGAGCTGCTCTACAGAAATAATGGGCTTTGATACCGTAAAATGCGATTGGTAACCTTATTCGGAGCATGTCACGTTGTTGTCAGACCGGTATTGCTGCCAGAGATGACCATATGCCATATTGAGCATGTGTAAGCGATTTTCTGGATGTGTGTGTGAAAGCGACTAAGTTTTGAAATGCAGAACATGCGTTGAGTTTTCATGTTAGTTCATCAAGAAATTGTATTATTTATAACTTGGTATCATCCGATATTTTACTGTGGAAAAATTACCCAGGGAGGGATGGGTGTGTAGTTGCTTTCATTCTGGGCACTAGTGTATTTTCTCAACCACGCGTATATGCCGAAACGACAACTTCACAGAAAACATCTTGGGGGAACAGGACTTTAACCCTCGAGTGAGCGTAAGAACATCAGCACCTTTAAATTCCTACGAGAGCTGTTTCCGGCAGAAGTGTGTGGCTTCCAATGTACTAATGCACCAAACTGTACAACTTTCAAAGCTCTTTAAAAAGGAGTTCAGCCACTACCAGGACTGTCAGGAAAGTAGGATTTAAGTTGCACACTCTATATCTCAATCAGTGAGAATTTCACTGTTTTAGTCAGTTAACAGTAGCTACTTGACTGATTCAACAGTCACTTCAGTGCGCATTTAAGATATGAATTAGGGGGGGGGGGGGGTGCCTGTTTTCCTTCACTTATTGTTTGAGTGACATTTTCCACTGATTCACCAACCATTTGTTTTTTCTTCTTCACTTTTTCAATGATTTTTTTGACTGATCGATTAAATAAACAACGTTTACAAAATGGCCATTAAAATACGTGAATCAAAAGAAATACGCATCAACAAATACAACCAATAAATACATTTTCTAAAATGTAAGTTTCGTCTTTTATAACACATTTACTAGTGTCGTCGAGAAAAAAATTGGTAAAACATTTTCGGTGTATGGCCTACGTCAGTTATATTGTAGCACGATAGTGCACCTGAAAAATGACAGTATTATGTTTTTTAGGAATAAAATGTGTAGCAGTTGCCCATTCATCCCGCGTCCGAGTAGTGTTTGGAATGTGCCGAGATGGCTGCCTCCGAAGGCAGAGACGTGATGTGCTGTTATAATTTCATTAACATAATGAATCGGAGCTAATGTCAATTTCTGTTCTCCTATTGGTGTATGAATTTTATAATAAAATTCTCCGATTGCTGTTATCCCGTAACGTCTGGCCAGTTTAATGTATTTCGGGTCAGCCTTTTCTCGTTGTACTAGCGCAAATTTTGATTTTTGTATGTGGAGGTCTCGCTCATACTCTCAAAAATGGCGACTGATTAGTTTGTTGAATGGGGCATGATAATAGTTCCTGATCGTTCTCAATTTTAATATATTCTTGTCCATGCGTGTATACAGGAAGGTAATATATTTTGTGGTTCTCCTTAATGATTACAATTTGTATCTTTAGGAGAGGATCTAAGCTAGAAAATTTTATTCTTGTAGGACTCCCTTCCTGAATTATTTCTATAGCTATCTGAAATGATACTGCACTTTATTTAGCAAGTAATTGTAATGGAATTATTTCTCATTGATTAATACTTTACAGATTTTTTATTTGTTGTAAGTTTGTAGATTGTTGTCAGTAGCGCCTTTTTTAAGTTCCTGCCAATTATTATTTATATATTTGACAATTGTGTTACGCAAATTCATTATTTTTTCTGAGTATTTCTATTAAGGCTTTATATATATATAATAATTTTTTGTCATTTCTGTTTTGATTTTATAAACATCTGCATCAACTTTTATATATTCTAGTTGCGCTAGTCCTGTAGTAGGTCCAAGAATCAGTACAGTACGTGTTAGAGATGGTACAAATAAACTGTTTATACAGTCATCTGGAACTGTTTAGTTCAAATATATTTTATGAACTTCTTGTGGCTAGGATTGCCTGTTTTTTTGCGAAAATATTCCACAACTAGTTATACTCCAAGACTCATTAGTTCAGAACCAATATCGTGGTCGGATGATTTGAACTCGCACGCGTATTGTCTGCCAGCCAATCACGGATGTTCAGTATAGGGGTAAAAAGTTATTCTGATTGGACCAGTCGGGTAGAAAATCTCTTCTCGCACAGACGCGTGACCAATAAACAAAGGAATTTCCAATCTTGTACGTGACATGTTGAATTCTAGCTTGAGCATAAATCTGATCGCGAAAAACAGTTTGCTCTACTTATCGCTCACATGTCAATGTGCACGGGTTCATATGCATGTTTTCATTTGGGAGGCTCCTGGACGATTAGATAATTTGAAATCGCGAACAATGGAACCTATTCCAATTCAATATCATGTAATAGGTTTAATGTAAAAGAGAACAGCCGTCGATAATTACTTTCTTCAATAATAAATTATTAAATGACACAAATTAGTACACCCTATAAATCAGATAGAATGAATGGGTTTATTCCGAAAGCAAATTTAATCACACTCCTTGCGTTATTCATTGCCAACTCCGCTATTGAGAGAATTGATTCAGTAATTAGGGGTGGAATAGAATTTAGCACAGTCGGCCTGACAAAAACGGTTACAACACGTCTGCGAAATTAAGCATAACGAAGCTTATATTCTACGACGACCAAATATTTTAAATGTGTCTGAATAGCTCTTGCATACACGTTTCGTTATTCTTACCGCATAAATGAAATTAAATTTAATTAGTGTGGTTAATGAGAAAATATGAAGTAATTTTAAACAAATAAACTTTTTTTTTTAAAGCTTAGAATTTGATTAGAATGTGATATAGAATGTTAAAATTAATTAAGCTCTTTGAACGACTTGCATAGATTTTTCTTTCTGTAACAGCATATCCTTCTCTTGCATTGGAAAAATTACAATAATACTATCCAGGGACAAAAAAAAATGTATTCAAGCGTTGGTCAACCAACAGCGGAAAATTGTTAGATATCACCAGCTTACGCCCTGTTTGCAGCAACTCACCATACACAACGTCATATAAAAAATAATTCATAAAAAATACACGAGATGTAGAAATTTTAAAGATGAAATTTTATACAAGAGGGAGCACTTCCGTGTAACTTTAATATTCGTACAAAATATTAAATTAGAAAGCCTGGTGATAGAATTCCAGTTATTTTGCTAAATATCTACATTTTAAAAATGTAATTAAAACATTTTCACCGCAGTTACAACTTAAAGATCACTAATTTTAACATAATAGCAACCACCTGCGACTTAGTTCGTTATTATTATTCATAGGTTTTTATTAAATTTGCATTAACAGTAAAGGGTAGTATAATCCTCAAATTTACTTCGTTTTTTCGTAAATAGAAAATATGATAACCCGACACACAATTGGCCATGAGAAAAACATCCCTTGCTCAAATCTGTTCCCACAAATTTGAAAGTTTGTCCCTGGAACTTGTTTTTTTGTGAAAGCAAATCATACTTTCGCCGGAAACTGAAACCGCTTGAAAGGAATAGGCAGATCCCTTGGGATCATATGGATACGTGGAATATGCGCTAGCTGTCCAGCGGCAGGTCCAGTCAATATTATTGCTTCGATGATGATGTTCCGCAAATCTTTCATCAATAGTATCGTGCCATTACACATATTAGGTGGGTTTAAGTTGGGTAGTAGCATTATTGGGATACCAATCTTTAATGTGAGGTCGTGTGGCGGCAGAACAGAAGGATTTAATGGGTTTTAATATTATTGAGGGTAGTGCACAATGTCCTCAATGTCGGCGGCGGTATCATTGGATTTGCAATGTTTAACTAGGCCGGGAACGTCTTGTAAGATATTGTATTTATTTCAATAACTGTATCATTTCTGGGAGCTACTATTGCCCTTGAACACAGCCAATGATAGTCTTTCGGCAATAAATTTCCTAGATCGAGATATATTGCCTCTATAAGATGTTCTGATTCATGGACTATGCGACCAAATCCAGCATCAAGTTTGATTTCAGCGCTACCACCATTTGTGTTTGGAAAAGGGAATTTCCCTTCTCCAAGTTTTAGCAATTGTTGTGTAAAACCGGTATAATTGTTTTCGCTTAAATGGGCTCTCATTTTAGTGAGAAAATTAAGTGTTCTAACTGAACCCCATAACGGGGATGATTTTAGACATGGTTTTACAATGTCTGCACGTGTTTCTTTTGCTGTGACAGGAAGTGTTTGGTGAGAATCACCAGCAAAAACAAAAGTGACACCACCCATGAGTACATTTGAGTTTCTGAGATCTTTGAGCATTTGGTTTACTGCTTCAACATGAGCTCTATGGCGCATAGTACATCTGTCCCACATAATTAATGATGCATCTTGTAACAATTTGCCAAGAGGTTCATTTTTACGTATGGAACATACTGAATTTTGCTCCAAAGATACTGTTAGTGGTAGCTGTTAGTGGTAACTATCTGTTTAAATTGGTTATTTAACAAAATCAACATTGGTATTATCAATGATGAACAATCAAATAAAAAGTAAAATAATTAATTTGTAATCCAGACCAATTAAAAAGTATATATTTGTAAATTCAATAACCTTTTTCAGTTAGCATTTTCAAAAAAATATATCCATTATTATTTAGTAGGTATGTCTTAACAGTTAATTGTTAAGCTAATGCTCAAACAAACAATAGATCTTGTTTACCAAATAAACTCTAAATAAATCACAAAATCATTAACAAAACCATTCGCTAGGCATTGATTTATTATATTGAAAATATTTTTTTGTTAGAAACTTTCGAATTCAAATTTAAAATTGAGTGTAAAAAATTAACAATTCTTGCTCAACTAATACAGGTATGGCAAAAATATAGTTCAGTAGCTAATTAAATCTCTACAATAATTAATTTACGTATAATAATTCCCCCGTAATTGTAAGTTAAAGTAAGAAAATTAAATTTAGCATTAATTTTAATGAATTAATTTTAACATTTCTTTCTTAAATCTATAGTTTCGAGTACGAATGTAAATACACTAATACTAATGTAATGGCTTCATGTTTATTTAAATTTTTTGTATTTTAAATTTCCTATGGTGTCATAACGTCATTATATATAGCATATGTTCATCCAGAATGTCCAGGCTAGGTACTTTCCAGTGAGAGATTATTTTAAATCTGGTAAGTAGTTCCAGAGATTACCTCTAACAAACTCACAAACATTACCTCTTTATTATATTAGTGTAGACTAAACTATTTTTTCATTTAATACTTGTTCAGAAATATAACTTAAAAAATAAGTAAAGAAATTAATATTTTTTCAACGAGTCGCTACCGATATTTTTGTTAGCATATACTCCAGTCACTATTCACATAAATATATATTCATTTATAGCAAGAAGATATTTTACCGTCGATTAAAATAACTGATAAGTTAAATTTGACATACAGATAACTGACTGTACAAGGTTAATATAATATATCTAATTTAATGTTTTATTTTATCCTTTCAGACCCACACAAATTTACTGTTTCATACTATCCAGACAAGAAATGTTATGATGAGTGTTATTATTAAGCCGGTGCAACACTCGTTTCGTTCTCGCAGCCAATGGATGTGTGATCGATTAAGTAATATAAACCGATCATAACCTATTCTATTAAAATGGTTTATACGAATCAGTTCCCCACAGGGAAGATAACAGGCCACCGACCCTCTCAGTGTACAGCGACGGTGAAAAGAAAGTAACTTTCACACGCCTTCCGTACACAATTATGTACGCATGGGACTGCATGGGCTAATTTTTAATTAGAGGTAGGTAGATAGGTAGGTAGTTGGGCTTAACGTGTCGTCGACAGCGAGGTCATTAGAGACGGTGCAAGCGGCAGAGGGAAGAGGAACTGGAGAAGAATGGGAAGGGATCGGCCATGGCCTTTGATTGGGACCTATCCCGGCATTCGCCTGGAGTGATTTCGGGAAACCATGGAAAACCAAAATCAGGATGTCCGGACCGGGAATCGAACCCGTTTTAGCGGGTACACTTATTTTCATGCGCCCAGTAAGGTTGGTAACGATGGCGGGAATGTAGTTACATGAATTTAACATTGGATTAAAAGTGCTAGGTTAACATTAATGAATATTTAAATAATTTTTTTTTTTGCTGTCTATTTTTTTAATGCACTAAGTGGAAATTTGTAAAACATTTATTTTACAACAATTTCACAGTTTCACTCGACCGACGCTTGAGCGACGTGAACAGACCCGTGGCAATGTTACTATTCTACATATGGCGGAAGAGTGCAAAACGTGCATACAAGTAGATCTTCGGCAGGGTATTCAAAAGTGTTCAGCTTACCGTGAACAGTCGATAACAATTTCTTGTATCCAGCGGGTTGATCACGATCACATATCGCAAGATCCGGTTCGTTTGGAAGCGATTTTGTCGGTGTGCAGCTCATTCCGAAGCGAACCGAGTACGAGCGTTTTATGTTCAGAGCCACGAGTATTTCGCGAATTCATCTGGCGACAAGGTGAACTCCAAACAGTAGTTCTTTTCTACTAGTGTTGTGATTGGACGGCAGTTGTTTCGACACGCCCCGTTCAACTGTGAGCCAGTCATAAACAGGCAGCAGTATTGGCAGTGAGTGTTTGACAGTCCTGTACCGAGGCCTCGCTTGATCACAGCGACCAATAAGCAAACGATAATGTCTCGAGTATACAGAGGGCTGTCCAGCGTAGCTTGCTGCCAACTCAATCCACGAAATACTGGGTTCTACCCATGTTCCGTTTTTGTACAGCGAATTTCGGAGTTTGATGAAGTCGTAGGGGGTGAAAAACTGCAGATTGCGAGTCCGAAGCTACGTTTTGTGCGGCCAACGTCGCAATTGGGGTGCGCTGTTCGCCACGAGTACGATGTCCACGGAGAGCTGAAAGCAAACACTGCAAGTAATTTACATTACAGGTTTGTTCACGATAAAGTGAGCACTTTTTAAATTATCCTTTGAGAAATGTCACTGCCGTTCCCTGCTTGTATTCTCACGGGTACTGGCATACTGGCATGCACCCTCTAAAGTTGGTATCGACGAAGAGAAAGTGGTTCCCTTTCTTAGCGCTGAATTAAAAGTGTTAAAAAAACACTTGAGAAAACTGAAATAATTACCTTTACTTTCTATATTTTTAAAGCATGTGAGTGACATGGCTGAGCAGAATAGCAAATTATCTACTTTTCTAATAATTTACTAGTTTTCCTTGACCGGCGCACGACTAACGTGATCAGAAGCATGGCAGAGTTAATTTTACATATGGAGGAAGTATACAGAATGTGAATACAAGTAGATCTTTAGCAGGGCTTTCAAAATTCCTCACTTTACCGTGAACAGCAGTTCACCGCGAATTAAACATAATGCACTCTAGTACGATGTAAAAACACGTGGAATTATTTAAAGATGTAGTGGCAGCATATGTTTACTACTGCAGCACGAGTTTACTTTTCCAGTCGTCAGATGTCGCGTGGGTATTTATTTATCTCGCCAAATGATGACGCGCTCGGTGAGATGTTATTTTATAAAGCATAAACATATCTAGTTAACTACGTCAAGCAGGTTAACTATAGTGCCTTTTATCAATTACATCAATTAATTTTAGGTAGGCGTTTACGTCTGCCTGGAGATAATTATTAAATAAAATTTTCATTACGATTTTCAGTGTATTCGTATGTTCTGTGAGGTCACAGAATTTCGATATGCTTTGAAGTTTAAGGCCACGATCTCCCATTTCTACAGCTTTTGCGAGGAAAAACTTTTTGCACACAAACTGAAGCCAATATTGTTAAATATTCTTACAATTTTGTTACAAATTGTTTTTATTGCATAGTCTATTTTTTTCAACACAAAAAACTGTATGATTTTAAATAATTATTAAATAAACATAATTTTCGTTAATCAATCAATTGGATACACAGGACTGAGTTTAAAAATTGGACTACCTAATAAAAACAATTTGTAACAAAATTGTAAGATGATTTTACAGTATCGGCTCCCATTTGGGTCCAAAAAAATTAACTCTCTCAAAAACTGTAGAAATGGGAGATCGTGGCCTTAACGAAACGCTTACTGCAGTGCAGTTCGTGATCACTAGTCACTGTGTTTCGTTATGACTCTGAAGGATAGGAACGATTGCTGCCTGAAAGTTCGTGGGTGAGAGAAGTGAGAGAAGAGATTTTGATGGCTATTAACATGGAGTTCTTGGGAGCCCATGTGGATGAAGTGAGATGAGTTTGAAGCAGCGCCGGAATGCAAGACAGGGGGAACACGAGAGATCCCCGAGATGTGGCATCGTCCGACACGTTTCCCAAATGTCAAAATCCTGGGGTGGTCCTGCTGGGAATCGAACTCGGTTCGCCTTGGTAGGAGGCGAGTTTTCTAACCACTAAACCACCGCGCCCCGCTGGATGATGTGCGGAACTCCTGCAATCGAGAATGTTTGAAGACAGTGATTTACTAGACGGATAAACAGGAAGGGGTACAAAGTCCGAGCTCCTGTTACGTCACGCAAGATACATACTAGATGTCTCACATCACACGCCTTTGTTTGGACAGCGATGGAACTAGCGCTGGCCAGTCGACTGTGTGCACAGTTAATAACGCGTGACTAGCGGGAATGGACACACGTTCTGTGCCGGTATTCCGCGAAATTTTATGGAAAGGCACGGGCCACGCCACCAGGGAACGCAATCTAATTTGCACTCAAATTACGCAAGGGAAATAGTAGGAAAATGGGGGTTCTGATGCAACTGTATGCTGGACGCGAAGCAGCGGCGGCCATACTGGATTTCCCTTTTTTCCCCGTAAAAAAAGTTTGAAATTTCCTTCCCCCCCCCCCCCCCCTCAAAAACGTCCAAAATTTCCCGAATTTCCTTCCACGCCAAAATTTTCACGAGTCACTCAGTCCGAAAATAGCATGACACCCAATTGTGGCTTAGTGACTTTTTTTGGGAATGTGGGTTTGGGGATCATACCTGACATTCACGCTCTGTCATTCCATGCCATCACCATCCATCTTGTCTGAAGAATGTCCGGATTCATTGCCTCGTCATGCACCTTCTCTCATTCCTCCCAGTTTTTATCACCCTCATCCGTCCTCTCTCGCCTACTCAATCCTCTGGCATTTTCTCATATTCCTTCCCGTCTCCTATATTTTCTCTCTTCCTTTTTCCTCAAGTTCCGCCATTCCTCTCTGTGTCTACATTCATCTACCACGATCACGTACCTTGTTACAAAATGAAGACAGAATCATTGGTTGAGGAATTGCCACCTCTAACACTGACTCTTAGAGATCCGCTCCTTACATCACAGTGACATGAAAGTAGCCATTGCATGTACAACGTTGCATACAAGACTTGCCACTTCGATAACAGCGACGTGGTGTTCGCTCGTACTGACAGTTTGAATAAGCATAGCAAGAAGGGCAAAGTCATGCCTGTGGTTCATTGGGAAGTGATTGGAAGTATTGTAGCAAGACATTTTACTAGCACCTCCAGTGCTGGATGCCATGAAGATGGTAACTTTTCATTCCCCATCGACTGCAAAACATAACAATGTGATAACGGCAGCATAGTGTCTAGCTGAAGTAATAGTTTCGAGGGTCAAAGCAAGAAGTCTAAAGACAGTATTTGTTGTCCATCAGGAAGCAATACAAGTATTGTACCAATTAAGTATACTGAGCAAGTATGTGTATATATTTTAAATCCTTATAACCTCGCAGCTTTCAATGAAACTCATCTCCAATAGATATTTGTACATAGCCATACTACATGTATGTTCATTGCAAATACTTGCAATTTACCAGACATTTATAAACACACAGAAGTAGATACATTCTTAGATGATATAAATTTCAAAAATTAAATATAAATTATTATTTTTGTATTTATTCCTATTCTTAAACAAAACACGTATTCATAATATATAATTCAATAAAGCCCATAGCTCTGAGTTCATCAATAATAGAATTTATCTCTTCACTGCCAGATAGATATCCACTTCTTTGCAATGGTATCAGCACATACAGTCTATCAAAGAGCTCAGTGAGCTCTTCAAAAAATTAATTGATATTGAAGGGAAAATTTTGAAATTGTTAGGTACCTGAATGTGTTACTAATACGCCAGTTCGTAGTGTATAAAGTAACGAAAAATTCAACTTGAATTGCTTTAGATGTAAACGGTCTACTCGCGAGGCGTCAAGACTAAAAATTTTGTTACTTAATCCTCTGCCAACTTAACTGGGGCCCTTCAATAACAGCGTGTGCATTATCGGTAGGGGCATCGGTTTTCGTGGAATTATTTCAGGACGAGTTGCGTTTCAAAACAGTTTAGTTCAGAACCATTCCTGCGACGGATCATTTGAATTGTTACGCGTCTTTTCTGTCTTCCCGCGTATCACGGACGGTCAGTGTCGGAGAAACTTAATTCTGATTGGCTCACTCATGTAACGGGCTATCTTCACACAAAAGCAAGCGGACAATAGTCGAATGAATATCGCAAGTGTGCACACAGGATATTGGAGACTAGCCTCCGCGTAGAAATTTTCACGATATACATGAAATCCTAGTTACTGGCACATGTGCAGTTAACAGGCAGCGGTAATTTTCGATATTTGATTTCTAAATTTCGAACTTTACCCAGAAAAACCTTCAGCCGTGATGTGATAACTTAAATATTTCAAGCGGCGGGTAAATGGAGCCTGTGTCGATCAGTCTTGATGCATCCCCGTTCTCCTACATTCAACTTCCAACTGCGCGGAACATGTTATGTCCTCCTCGAGTGAAGCTTTATTGCACGATTCAATGCAAAGGATGGATGCTTTTTACCCGTTCCCTTGTCCTGTCCTCCATAGCGTTTGACGAGAGGGGAGAAAAAAATATTTAATATGTGCGAAATGTGCGTGCTGATGTATATGTGTGTATGTATGCGGGCGTGTATGTGGATACGTTCAGATGTATGGACAAGGCTGTGCAATATTTATACTTGTTTTTTGGGGCGCCGAGAAAAATGATTCCAGCCTGGTTGATGGTCTGCGCTAGGCAGAAACGATGAATGTTTTGTGTGCCGTATTTTTTATAATCTCAGCTCTCATTTGTCGCCGTTCCGCTGGTGCACCAAAGTCTCTAAAAATAAATAGGCTAAAGAAAATATGGTCATGAGGTATATACAAAGAATACGGAAGTCACAGAATACCCCAATGAATATCTTCCATGTCCGCTAAAAGACGCATTACAAAATTAATATAATAATGAATTTAACCAACAGTTGGTCAAGTAGTTACCACATTTCCACCAATGAAATCCCCAATTCGATCAGAGAACTCGCGAGTCCGTATTATAAGTCGTCTGCTGGGCGTAGTGCTGGGAGACCTCTGGAAACGTACATTTTTTAAATAAATATTTAAATAATTTTTGATAATACATTTTAAATAATTTTTGGTACTAAATTTTTAACGATTTTTAATAATAAAATTTATATGATTTTTTGGGATTTTTTAGAATTATTTTAAGGAAAAAAGGGACATTTTAAGGGAAGAAAAGAAATTTTGGGGAAGAAAGGAAATTTTTAAGGAAAATGGGAAATTGTTAGGGGAAAATGGCCGCCGGGGAAAAGAATTTTTAAATAATTTTTTATAGATTCTAATATTTTTAGAATTATTTTTAGTAATACCTTTTTTGGATTTGTTTCAGGATTTTTTTAAGTTTTTTTTTTCTCAATGTTTATGGATTTTTTAGCTTTCAAGGTCAAAGGTCACCAGGGACAAGGTCAAATATCAGGGTCAGTATCACTGGCTTCCAAGATGGCCACCGGGTGACGTCACAACATGGAGGCCAACCAGCTCCTACGCCCACGCCATTGTGCCAGAATCTCAATTTCCCTACCGCTCACCTAATAGAGTTAAAGTAAAAATATAGGGACATAGATAATTGTTTTCTTCCTTTTCTGGCAAAAAGTCTTATTTCCACAACATTTCTTTACTGAGATACGCATATTCGCCCAAACAACGATTTCACAGAAAACGTTCCAATGCATAGTCCTCTTAATTTACCGCACCTCTTGTCGGACAGAAGTTCCAAACTGACAATTTACTCGCAAGCAGCCATAGTTTACATTTTCCCCATTTTTTTCTACATATTTACTACAATTCGTGGCTGTCTTGACATGCACGTATTTCGTCCCTTTTGCGCGTTTTAAGATTTTTTTTTTTTTTTTTTTTTTTTTTTTTTTTTTTTTTTCTTTTTACTTCAGTAATGCGTAGAAAGGACAAGCTACTCGTGAACTTTTAAGGATATCTTATCTTTTTCCCCTCGAATTCAAATCTTAAAATTGTGTCGAACATGTCATATTTCTAGCCGACCATGTTAAAAACTAGCCACAAAACGATTTCATAAAATATAAATTTTTGAGGTCCTAGGTTACCTGCTGCTATAGCAGCAGGTAATCATGGAGAAAATGGAATCTGAGCACTTAATATCGTAAAACTCACGCTCTTTTAACAGCCTGCGGAAACGCTTTGTGTGCAAGTGTTATAAAAGCTTATTATACAGCTTCATGTAAGAACAGAAAAGAATGCTTTTCAAGGCTCGTTTTAGTATCACAAATCACGATGAAGTTTTAGTGCTTTCAACCTACGGCATGTAACAACACTTCTGATCGGACAAACGTTTCATGAAAGCACATACACACACATAATGGCGACTGAAGTTACCGCTAAGGGCCAACAAAGTTTTGTTGTGCTTCAGCCTTTGTTTACTCACGTGGCGACCTACAAAAATGATTGCTAGCCAGAAAAATATAAAAGTCGGACGATGAAACTCTCAAGTGTCTCGAGTGAAATGGTTTCTGTAGTAAATCTTTATGGAATGCATTGATGCTAGGCGATTGGGGATCTAATAACTTTTAACGTCGCGCTCCGAGCAGGTGTCTGCGAAAATAATTTGCAGCAACTCATCGCGCGACACTCCCGAACAGGCCCGCGGAGTAATAAACTGCAGAAACGGATAAATCACAGGTCTGGCATTTTTACGAGTTTCCATAGACGTTACCGCCATCTGCTGCAGTTTAAGCAGTCAAAATAAGCGCTACAGGTAGGCAGTTTATTTCCCTGGCAAAACTTTATGAAACAGTGGACGATATTTTTTTTATTTTCCTGAACTGTATCACCACGCCGCAAATGTATGCAGTAAAATTAATCAATTCAGGCAAACTGATGGATTTTAACTTTGAAACTTGTAGGAAAGTCTGTTAAAACCGTGGTGTTATGTGGTTAACTAAAACTTTAAATATTGTGCCACTTCTTGATTAAAATACAAAGGAGAAATAATTTTGAAATCTTAATTTTGCTGAAATCAGTTGATAGATAAAATAACGCTACAAATTTGGCCCTGAAAAGAAACTATTGCATATAATTAATAACATATTGCATTAAACTTAAAATTATTCATGCAAAAAAAATTAACACCGAACAAATTCTTCGACGCGACAAGAACTCTCCTGATTCAACCAAACAACCAACAAACATTGAATAATAATTATAATAAAAAATCAAATATACCATATTATTATACCAGCGAGTAAAATAACTCAAAAATTTCGGGTATAATTCGGGAAAAGGCCTGACTAAACCTTCTGTATAGATGCAAATAATGGCTGGAAAAATAAATATAACTTATGAAACGGTATAAATACTATGAAAACAATTAGAGCAAAGGCCATTCTCCAAAGTACATTTAACTGCAAAGTACACACGTTGAAAAACTATGTATTCTTACCTGAAAAACATAACTGGTTTATATTAATTTGAAATGTTTAACGTTATAGTTTGATAACTTTAATTTCAGCAATTTTTATGTACTTTCTAATATGAATTTCGATACCTGCTACGAAGACCAATAGGATACACGCAAGGATGTTAACCGATCCCTCACTCCAGGCACATCAGAGTTCTACTTTCGTCAGATCTTGTGCATCAACTGCGCTACATCTAAAGCACAAATTCTTCGTGTGGTGACCTCACGTTGAGAACGAACCAGTTATTCGGTTATGAAGGGGAAATGTATTTAAAGGTGACCTTAATTTGAGTATATACCTGTACTTATAATAGGTGTATTTCGGTTTGGTTAAACTGCGTATACTGCGTCGACAAACATTAAATTATATATATATTGAGGTTAAGGTGTGTTGGTTTACAAAAATTCAGTGCAGTCTCTAAGTTAGCGTGCAACCAAACCGGTGAAACAAACACAATTGTCCCGTTCTCTAGTGCAATCAAGAATGTAGTTAGAGGCTGTTCAAGGTAAAGTGAGCACTTTTTAAGGCCCTTCAAAATTTTTACTTTCAACCAATTTCCATCTTCCCGCTGCTTTTTAATATAAACATTGCAATGTGACCAATAAACACAGTGTATACATTATCCAATCTCAAATGTTAATGCCTGAGGCTGCAATAAGATATATTTATTAGTGGTTAATGCTTTTTGGGAGAGCCTTAAAAAGTACTCACTTTACCGTAAACAGCCTATACCAACAGTACAACACTGCAATTGTTTTCTTGTAATTTTATTAATATAGAGAATGAAACAAGTTTTAAGTTACTTATTTTACGTCCATTCTGCAGTCTTCCGCATTAACATTGCCATGGACATAACGACATGAGCGTCTGTCGCCAATACAAGACCAGGCTACTGAGTATACGCGTATAAAAACGAGTTAATTATTCATTAACTATCCTAGGCTTATTTCAATTGTAAAATTACTCATTCAACTAATACACTATCCACCAAAAAAGTAATTGGGCACCCGTCCACAATATTTGCTCGGTGGTTCTCACCCCGTCAGAATCTCGTAGCTCTAACCCGGCGATCCATTTCATCCCAAAGATGTTCTATAGGGTTGAGGTCGGGGCTCTGGGCGGGCCAGTCCAATCGGCGAACATTGTTGTCGGCGTACCACTGCATAGTAGCCCTTGAAACATGACACCTGGCATTGTCATCGTGGAAGTAACACGGGTCCATTCCGTAAAAACGCCACAATGATTAAGTATGACAAACAAACAATAAAAGTTAAAAAGGCAATAGTATACTTGGGCATTATTTTGGACAATAGATTAAGTTTTTTCCAACATGTTAAATATATAACCCGAAAAAGTTAAGAATGCATTTTAAAAATTAAAACAAACACTATGGAATATCAAAACTAATAATAATAATAATGATGATAAGAAAATATATCCGGCATTATACCGTAATATTATATAATATACTATCACTTGTTACAAACATTGAAAATACACATATTTAAAGAATACTAAGAGCATCACAACGATATTTATTTATAAAAAAAAGAATTTAACATCAACAACATCATACATATCCGCGATAACTATTAGTAAAGAAATCCTAATAGACTATAGTATAAAAGATATAAATATGAAACATCAAATAAAAAATGAAGTATACGAAATAGAATACAATGGAAATACATATAATATATAGTAGAGCACAATAATATTTGGATTGAAAAAAATAGAAATAATCAATCTATTAGTTTAAAAGAATTAAAGAAAGAAATCTATACACAAAGTATTATAAATTGCCATATACAGTACAATGCAACAAAAACCGGCCTAAATACTAAAAATTATATTAAAAATATGCAACAATGGTACGAAATGAAAAGCAATTAAAATAATAGTGTGTTGAAAGTAATAACGAGATACTGTCAAGTTAAAGAATATATAGGTAAAATAAATAAAATAGAAGACGACAGTTGTCAATGTTAAAAAGGAGCTCAGACGGTATACCATATTCTGTACTAATGTGACATGTTTAAAGAAGAAAGGAAATAATTATAACAGAAATTTAAACCATTTAATGACAAATGGCCATTACAAAAACATAATATATATGACAAGGAAATAGTAGAAATAATAAATGAAAGTATTAGTAAAATATAAGATTTGGTAAAATCTATGAATAATGATTTAACTAAGTAGTCTAGGGAGCGGATGAGTGTGAAGCTGGAACTAAGGGAATTATTGAGTGGATGTTTGTGTTTGTCTAGTGTTTTATCGTTTAAATTAAATAAAAATTATAAATAACTCTTTTTTAGATAAGAAACAGAATTTGCAGTAAATATTAAAAGTTTAAAAGCTCCAAACACGAATATGTTACAAAGAAGAACACAAGATCCAAAATGAAGTGCAAGAAGAATCGAAGGAAATATGGAGTAAAATAGAAAAACAAGAAAGAGGAAGAGAATAAAAAGAAGAGAAAGATGATGAGGAAAGAAAATGGGGAAGACAGAGAAGAAAGTATAAGAACAGAAGAGAGAAAAAGAGGAGAAGCAGCAAGAAAGAGAAGAAGAAAGACAAGATCTGAAATGAATGAAAGAACAGAAGGAACTGCAGAGAAGAAAATCTAAATGAGGGAAATATGTGATTTGTGTTAATATGTTGGTTGATGTCTGTGTATGTGTCTGTATTAAAAAAAAGGGAGTGGGCGCCCGTGAGAGTGGAGCTCCATTCCCTCGTCCGCCGGGAAACGAAGGCCTGGGTGTCCAGAAGGGGTACTTCGATGTCCTGGACGATGCTTAGGTTGGAGCAGAACGGTGGGTGAGGGGAAGAAATAAAAAGAACAAAATAAATAGTACAGGTAGTGAGGGGGCTGGCGGCCTTCGGGTTCGTGGACGGAGCCATTCTACCGTTGGGTGCCATACCGGACCAGCCGAAAAACTAGTTAGCTGTGTGCGGGCCCGACGACGTCTGGTCGCGCGGGTGGATTCGTGGGAATCCCGGTCCCTAATCTGTTTCGGTGGGGGCGGCGAAACGGGGGGAGGGGGACCGAAAAGATATCCGTCCGGGATCTGTCTCGGTCGGGGCAGAATAGCTCACCAACTTCCAAGGAAGTGTGAATGATGCTTTTGAATAGAAACTATAATTTGTAGCTTAAATTACGGGCACCCAGGCGAACAGCCGTCCTCCTGTATACTAATATACTGTTTGTTGAATTATAGTAGTCATGATATAATTTAACACCCTGGAGGCTGTACTGCTAAGTAGGGTTAATGTAATAAATTTTTAAAAAATTTTGGGAGCATTTAATCATCAAGAATGTTGTACTAGGTCTCTGTGTTGATGCTACCACGGACAAACACCAGCGGTCCTACACCGAAGGCCGTGAAACAGCCCCACACCATCACCGAATTTCCTAGTTGGCACTATACACTCCGGCAGAAGCCGTTCCCCGGGTAGACGCCACACCCATACACGTCCATTGGACCGGAATAATGTAAACCTCGACTAATCATTCCACAGAACCAATTTCCACTGCTCCAGTGTCCAGTTGGACGGTCCAAACACCACCTGAGTCGCAGAGTTTTTTTGTTGTCGTAATATGGGGCTTATGTGTAGCTGCTCTTCCGAAATATCCAAGTCTGTGGGCCTCTATACACAATGTTCCAATGGAAACCGATACTCCTGTTGCTGCATTAAACTCCTGTCGGTTGGTAGCCATGGGTTGTGCCTATGTTTGACAATTTCACGTTTCAGGGATTCTCGATTTCTGTCGGTCAAGATTGAGGTCGCCCAGAACGTGCAGTTGGCAACAATACCCATCAACCTCTACTTACACAGACGAATGCGATCGTTAATTGTGGCTGTTTACCTTCCGTGCAATCACACGGCTAAAAAGCCCACTGAGATGGCAGCCCACAATCACGCCCTTATCGAAGCCCGATAGCTCTGTACCGCGTGTTATCTCCTTGTCAACTGGTTCTACACCGGCCTGCAGCGTATGGCGGCCACACAAGATAACTGAGGTACTGAATTACCTATCTTCACGGGTGCCCAATTACTTTTTGGTCGATAGTGTATTGTAGGTTTATTGAAACTATAAATACACGTATAAATACACCCATTATCCTAGGTTAGTTTAGGCTGGGATATTGTCTTTAGAAATTACTTATACAAACGCGCATGGCCAGTAATGATGGGAGACCGCACCCCCCCCCCCCCCCTCCCGCGCACCGTCATGAACGTACGCGTTCTAATCATGGCATCGGCGGTCCACAACCAATCTTGTAACGACTAATATCCAGGCGTTGAAAAAGTGAACAAGTAAAGTTGTACAAAAATGTTATTGTTACATCATAATTTGACACTCAAAAATATATAAAACCAGCAAGACATTCAATTTCAGCGCAAACCATTTTGAAAAATATGCTTTTGATTAAAGGTACTAAAAGAATTTGAACTACTTTAACTGCTTCGTGGCGAACATTACTGCAAGTACTCCGATTAGTATTTACATTATAGTACACTGGCTGACAAAATAATTAAAGCACCCAAAAAGGAGCAGTAGAAGTTAATGGTTATTTGGTAGACGTACATACCATTACTAGGTGTGTAAATGATTGGATTTTAAATCATCTGTAACAGCCACCGTAGTGCATTAGTGGTTCCGCTATGATAATAAGGCATGTGCGGAGCGTCACACAGTCAAAACGGTGTGGGAAGGTCTCCGAACATTGAGTATGTCTCGTAAACGCATTCGAACGGCATTACTAGCGCTTTACGGAAATTGCTAGGGACCGCATTTTGCGTCTGTGTGGGGCTAAGAAGGCGTATTGTATAACTGCGCATTCAGATGTCCCAGTGACGGGATGCTAGAGTCAGTGAGTGAGATCACCCACACACGCCGTGAATGTTTCAGTCGATCAAGACAGACAACGCCGGGTGAGGTTCGGCATACTTCGCGCCAACCACTGCGCGACTCCGCGGCATCGACACCGGCCATTCGATACATTTACTGGACACTCGGCGACACTCCGTGTTAATGTCACACCATGCCTAGGCTACTGGCATCAGCCAGACTACAGGCACACTGATTCAAAAACGGCCGAAGAAACCGTGAATAGACTATACATGGGACAAACCTTTGAAAAATCTCCCCAAGTAGGACGTGTTTAGTTATTCTCAACATATGCCATATATCACAAGCGTTTTATACTTGTGTTCATAAAGAGTTCTTTTTTTTCTGTTAAATTGATATGTTATTCATATGTTATCTATAAATTATAATGTTTTATTTATAATTAATTTTAATAAAAACAGGGATAAAATAGGTATGTTGGTAGTGTCTAGTGAGAAATAGTTCTTATACAAAATACAGTAACACTGAGTGCGCACGAGTGTGGTGCGTCTTCCTCTGGTGTAATTTTCCAGGCTTAGTTAAGGTTAGTTTGCGCGAGGCGGAGGAATATCCTGGAAGTAGAACTTTAGCAGGGCTTCAGAAAAGGTTGAAATAACAGTGAGCGCATTATAGAGGCTATTGTTAATAACATAGCAGAGACGGCAACATTTGGAGCGATGCTGTAAACAGGTAGAATGGAATTATGACGAGTGGCGAAACATCATGTTAAGTGAGGATTTTCGGTTCTGCATTACCATGGACGACCTTCGTCTGCCGTTAGAGGACACATCCTTCCAATGTTGTGGAGAGAAACATCGGAGTTAATCATGGCATCATGATGTGTGGATCCACAGGTTATGCCTTCAGGTCACCTCTGGCAGGGTTTGGAGAACTCTAGCGGCACAGTGATAAGTCGATGACATCCAGCGTCATCGTGCGTTTCGCGTCATGAGACAGCGCCCTGGTACGGTCCTACAACATGGCAGCGTTCATACACGCACGGCGAATGCGTATGTTAAGTGCCTGCGTCATGTCGAGGTATTCTGACGGCCGGAAAGCTCCCCCGACCAGCCCCCGGGAGGACATGTGGGAGATCAGCTCGAACGTTGGCTACGACCTGACAACGATGGCCAGTTACAACTGATGTTGGTCTGTTTATCACAGGACAAGTTACAATGATTCTACTACTCCCGCCCGAACCGAACTGGCATGTTTTTCCAGGCCCGGCAGTATGCTACGTCCTATAGACTATTCAGAGTAAAGTGAGCACTTTGTAATAATATTCAATAAATATATTTTATTTTAGCCTTAGACGTTGAATTCCGAGTGCGGTGGAATATAAACATTGTGTTTATTATTTACATAGCAACATTTATTTTAAAAAATGATAAAAGGAAGAAAAATAGCTGAAAGAAAAAAGTAACTAGGGCCTCAAAAGTGATCGTTTTACCGCGAACAGCCTACACTGACAAGGGACAAGTAGTAAGCCTGTACTGCCAACTCTGTTGTTTTTGTGATCTGGTATTGTAATCATTGCGAGTAAATAACTTGAGCTTTCAACAAGTGCAGTTTAATTTTATTTCCAACACTACTTCTAGGTGCTTAACTTTTTGCCCATGAATACCATGAATGTATGTACTTTCTATCGAATTTGTTTTTTTAGATCATTCAAGGTTATGGGGTCAATGTTAAGGTCGTATGCGTCTAATATGATGGTAGTAGTCTGTAATGTTATACTTGCTGACATATTTATTTTTCTCAGGTTTTAATTTTTAAGGTCATTCAAGGTCATGGTGTCACGGTCAAGGTAGTCTGCATCCAATATGGCGGTGGTAGTCTGTAATGCATTATGCTTGCTGAGTCTTATGAATTTTTCTTGATTTTTCGTTTTCGAGGTCATTCAAAGTGATGGGGTTACAATCAAGTTTGCCTGCATCCAATATGGCGATCGTAGTCCGTAATGTGTTATGCTTACTGACGTTTATGTATTTTTTCTCGATTTTTTCAATTTCATTCAAGGCCATGGGGTCAAGGTTAAGGTCGTCTGCATCAAATATTGTGGTGGTAGTTAGTAATGTATTATGCTTGCTGACTTTTATGTATTTTTCTTGCATTTTGTTTCGAGGTCATTCAAGGTCATGGGGTTGAGGTCACGGTTACCTGCATCCAATATTGAGGACAGGTGGTGTCTACCAAGATGGTGGTCGCTTACCACGATGGTGGCCGCCTGCGAAGATGGTGGCCGCCTGCGAAGATGATCGTCATTTGCACCTACCAAGATGACGAAATGGGTATGAGTGAGGGATGACCTCTGGAACGTTTTTGAAATACATTTTTAAACCACTTTTTAAAACTTATTTAATAATTTAAATAAATTTTTGATAGATTTTTAAACGATTTTAAATAAATTCTAAATAATATATTTTTAATAAATTTTTTAACGGTTTTTTGATTATTTTATACAAATGTTGATACTATATTTAAAACCTATTTTTAAAATACGTATTTGGTATTTTCTAATAATGTTTAATAATTTTAATAACAAACTTTTTGGAATTATTATTATTATTATTTTTAACTTTTTTTGGAATTTTGTCGAATATTTTTTTGGAGTCAAAGGTCAAGGTCAAATGTCCTGAGTCCTGCTCTCCTGACCCCGAGGTCCCTGATCACGGTCATCTGGTTCGTTGTTCCCTGACCCAGGTAGCTTATCCGGCTCCCTGCTCTAACCCAGGGTCAGTGATCCGCCTGAGACAAACGGGACTTTTTTAGGGGGGAAAAGTAAAACTTTTAGGGACAAAGAGAAATTTTTGAGGGGAAAAAAGGAAAAACGGGAAATTCCAACATGGCGACGGGCGGCTCCTCCGTTCCTATCCTCCATTCCCTTGCGCCAAAGTCATATTTTGTATACAACTCATACATTTACAAATTAAATTCTTATTGTGAATTTATTACTTTTCTGACTTGCATTACCAAACATAATAAATGTGGAAGTAAAGGTTAGAATGTAGCACAAATTGGTGCTGAATCATTAAATATTGCTAAACAACCACTGCGAAATGGCGCTTGAGTGGATCAGGATGGACCTTGATGTACATTTTGAAACTCTGGCTCAGTAACATTTCATTTAACTGCACATCATATTAATAATCTTTAGAACGTACCTCCACTCGCCAAACCCTTTACGTCGCATCGAGTTGAACTGCCCAGCTTAGATTTAACAATATTATGAGCTGTTCGCGCCAAAGTGAGGTCTTTATACTTTTCGTAATGGCGCTGTAACAATTGTATTTAAACTTCAGTTCATATATGATTGAAAATATATTTCACATTGAATAAATATTTCAATAAAAACATATTATAGTTAAAATGAAAGTATTCAAAGTGGCCAAATTTGGGCATTAAATTACCATTTTGGAAGAGAGCATGATTTTATTTTTAAATCTTGCTGTACATGGCAAGTTATCATTGTTGTGTCTGTAAATTATAATTTCACAAAACAGATCATTTTATTTTTAAGTCTCATTGTACAAAGCAAGGTATCAGAAGTTATAGTTAGAATAGCTGTCACAATTTGCTGTCTCCATGCCACATTGTCTGTTCCCTGCTTATTGGTTTAATAGGGAGAATCTTTATTGACGTTTGGGTGGGGATCGTGCCTGACGATGTCGTTGGTCGACGGATTTTCTCGAGGATCTCCCGTTTCCAAAATCTTCACTCCAGCGCCGCTCCATATTCACATCAATTACCCTCATCGGCTCTCAAGACCTCGCTGTTAAGAGCGGTCCAAATCTCTTTCCTTCCCCTTCCCCTTTATTCACGTTTTGGTGCACACGTCCATGTATTAAATGCGACAGGCATCAAGATGTGTTCACTTTAATGCGAATAGTCAATGTAATAATTATGATATTTATTTAATGGAATATTTTCCTTCGAACCATATCTAGTAGGTTGCGGCATGTTCTATTTATGCTATTATGTTTTTAAATGTGAATATTTTGAGTATTTTTTAATTATCGTAGATATTTCAAGGGACTATATCACTCCTGCAGATAATACTTAGTAGTTTCGTCTTATAACACTTTAATAATCAATAAATTTCCTATAATCGAAATTTGATTAAGACATGTCGGGTAATCATCATGGTGCATGTAAATAACTACGCGGATTATTTTGAGGACAAGCTAAACTTTACTCACTTATAGTTCTAATCCACCTTTGCATTGGATTACAGTTGACAGGGGTCACTCATGAATGTGTGAAACAAATACGAAACTTGCTAGGAAAGACGTTTGGGATGACGTGCTGTGTGTTTTGTAGCAATATTGGCCTATCACTGGAGATGCACGCAGTGAATATACAATAGTAGATCGTGTATTCATTGGACTGTGAAGTCTAGACTACAGGCCTTTGATTCCGAGACATTTAATGAAGACATCAATTTATTCTTTAATGATTTCAGCGATTATCACTTTATGTTTTCAAATCTCACGTGTGTGTTTGCAAGGGGATATATAACGTTACACATTTCATATTCACAACAGTGCATTATTTGGAAGTAGTATTTTCTTGTGGTTCAGTGAGGTGTGTTCAAATTTACCATTTACTATGTATTTCTCAGATATGATACAGGCTAGTTCATAACTCCGAAGGTTTTCACCACTCATTTACTTTAACTTCTTACATACGTGTCGGAATACATTCGGGCAAAACTGAGTTCGTAGAACTATAATTCGTGTTTTGTATGCTTTTTCCTCCAAAGCCATATGTCGCCGCAGCTGTCGGCCACGCCCACTCCGCCGCACGAGCCTGCGACTTGGGAGAGGGGCAGCCTGCCCAACATACCCGAAGGAGACTTAGAAATATTTCAGCTACACGAGATTCCTAATTTTCTAAGATTGATTTGAGGAGCAGTCAGTTAATTGCAAACTTGCTATATCAGTATCTGCGGAGATTTCCTTCCTGCTTAAAATTGTACGGTGTTCGTACGGCTTTAATTATTAACATGGCATTCACACATGACCGAATTCGGACTCGAAAACGTGACCTCTTTTTTACAGATTTACATTCTCGCCTCTGTACACTGCGAAGTGGGTCATCACGTTTGTTTATCCTCTTTGTAAGCCACGGGTATGAATAGGATCTATTGTCAAATTACCTTGAAAACAATAGAGGAGGAGGTAAATATGTGAGTTCTTGGTTGTGTTCGAGATGCGGAATTGACAACCTGTTGAATGTACAGAAAAAAAATTACACTTGTTGTGAGAGTTAGTGCGTCTCTTTCCCGGATGAAAATGAGCACATTTTTAGTTGTCACAATTTTAATAAGTATATAGTCATATTTCGCAAAAATATATCATTTATTTGCTTGAAAATTGATGAGTAAAAAACATAATAACTACATGTTGATTTGCTTGGTCAGTGAACACTTCTGCGATTATTTATCATTTAGCAATGAAACAAAGGTGGAATCGTAATAAATACATGCTTCCCATTAAAACTCGTGAAATTTAACACTATAATGAATAGATCTTAATGGAAGGTTTTTTATTTCTCTTGATAAACCTTAATTTTTAGGTGCTTCAATTTTAGTGTGGGCTAAAAATACGTACTCGTATACATATTTTTAGTACAATTTATTTATTTAAAATTTTTTAGACACCAATAGAGATTTCTAAAGAGTTAATTGGTAGATTATTGCCTGAGTGAAGGGTTTGATGGTACCTTTTGATGTATTTCTTATCTATTTCTGATTTTCTAAAGTGTGATAACCACCCGCCTTTTTGTTCGCAGGAGTGTGAGGTCGTGACCACGTCTTGCAAGTTACGTTTCTATTCGGTTATTCAGAAAGTTTACATTTCTTGTTTTGTGAAATTTGTGCTTGGTAGCGGGGTGAGGATTGATATGAATCTCCGATTAGTACTAATTTCTTCAAACATGTTTCTTTACTGTTCCCGTAAAACTGATGTTAAAATTTTCTTTTATTCCACTTCGTGGCAGTAAAATGTAAAGAAGAAAAGTTTGGCCATGTTGTCAAGTGATGGAAAGAGCATGCGTGGGTATAGTGCATTCATGGTTACTTTCAACTTTGCAGAAGCCCTGCTAAAGTTATACTTCCGGTGTATTCCTCCGCTCACGCAAATATAGCTTATTGTAGTCTAGAAAATCTCACCAAACGGACTTGGAATCGCACTTGTGCGCACTCACTGGTGATAACGTTATCCACAAAAACCATTTCGTACTAGACATTACACTAAATGCTTAGGTAACTAGCATGGGATTAACACTGTATTGTTCAGAAAATCTCCGTAAGTGAACTTCAAAAGACAAAAATGGTTACTGTGGTTCATCCTTAAAAGAAACATATGCCGTCGCGGACTTTTTTGACGTCTACAATTCTGTAGTACATAAGTTGGTGTATATCTTATGGTTGGTCAGCGTCAGCCATGTAAGTACCCGAAAAGCGGCTTTTGCCAACTTTATTAGAAAACGTCGACATTTCTCTACTATCCTTGCATTAAGTACTAAAGTATTATATACCTAAGCCTTTCTCAAGAAATTCTAAATGATGGTGAAAACCGCATCAAAATCCATCTAGTAGTTTAGAAGCCTTAGCAGAATACACACGCACACGAAGCCGGGCGATTTTGTTTTATACTATGTACAGATAATTTATAGTTAGTAAACGTTTAATGAACAAAAAATAAGGAACTTCTATGTTATCAGAAGTATAGAACGCTTGCTATACAAGTCATATTTAGGGAACCAACAAACATCATACATAGGGTGATTCTCAGAGGTTCGATTCAAAAAATTTAGAGAAACTGCGAATAAACTATATAATGTAGTGGTGACTGTTGGTAGCAAGTCTGAAGTGATTCCAAAACAAGGCGAAGATATGCCCGATTTCAGTACCAGACACGCAGACGAGGTGTGTTCATTTCGACAGAAATGTTAGGGAGGAATGAATAAGTGGGTCAGCCCGTAGCACAACGCGTTTATTATCGCCCGAGGCTCGCGCCAATGTACTTTTCAAGTGGCTCACCAGTTGTTCCCGTGAATCTGGGTCGACCCCGCTCCATCCCCACCAACACTACCCGAGAAAAACCCCAGGGGTGAGTTTGCAAATCGAACATGGGTCCCTCCGGGCAGGTCCGCTACCCACTGCACCACAAAGGACACGGTTCCTGATCGACAACCACATTTTAGCGAAGAAAAATTAATACGAGAGAATAGAATAGAATGAATCAAGAATTAACGATTTAAATATTTTCTCACTCTTTAAGCTATTTTTAGCTAGTAATTATTTTTGTTACCATCACATTTCCCTTCTTAGTGTCTAGATATCTCAGCATCACATTTCACCTCTTAGTTTTATGTTGTCTCAGTTTCATTCATAAATTCTTACATTTGTTATCTTTTAAAGTTTCTTTAAGTAACAAATTTAGGACTTAAAAGTTGTGTATTTGTTAGTCAAAGCTAGAATGTGTATGCTTGCTCCGACTGCATCTTACTTCGTATACTGGATTGTCTAATAAGGACAAATTAAACCCTTGTGTCATACAGCAAGTGAACTGTGTCGAACCAAAGTTTTTTTTTTCAAACATTTTACTTTTGTTATATCTGCAGCGGAAATAGGCTGACTATACAAGTTGTGGGTACGATGCAAACACGAGAAAACTGACATTTGAAATAATTCATAAATGTCGTCTTAATGTACGCGTTGACCTACAAGACGGTCGCACGTATGATAATTAATCGCAGCACAAGTTTCGGGCGAGGATGTCTGTCTTCGAGAGGAGACATCTCTAACACAGAGTGATTGAGTAGACATGGGATAAACTTGAACATATTACACTTGCTAGTCAACATTCCTGCTCCCCACAGTCTGCGTAATGCAAGTTGTTAAAATAAAAAATTGCATTTTAGTACTACCGTACACTGTTAGACGCACTCCCTCTAAAGGCGTGAATTTCGTAAGACATTAAAGAATTTCATGCCGTATACATGGTTGTGCATGAATTTGCTATTAAAGCGTATTAATTACAAATGAAGTAATTTTACATTTACCAAACTCTGTTCGCCTTTTTTACTGTCAGGACTTGTAAAATTAGCTCAACAGACCGAACACAGGAAATAAGGAAAATGTCATCCGCATATACAGAACTCTAATACTACAATTTTTTTTTTCTTCGGAAATTGGCAAATTGCACACTAAGAAGTTATTCGGAAATTTACCATAACAGTGTATACGATTAGTGCGAAAGCGGGAGTAAGAATTATTTCCCCTATACATTCATTGTAGCGTCCCCCCCCCCCCCCCAATTTGCTCTGGAAACAATCAAATGCGTAAGGAAGTTGCCAACTTTGTATGGCAGCGACGGTAAACATTCCCATGTCTGCAACTTCAGGTGTGGTATTATTTCACAGTGTATAGGTTAGAAACTTCCATTTCAGTTCAGGAAGTAAAACAGCAAATTTTTTACAGCGTAATGCTGCATAGGTGTAAATTTATTGCCAACGTAATGAGTGGAAAATATATCTTGCGTTTAGAATTTGCTGCAATATTTCATTACTTTGCTTAATCCTCTCGGTCACAGATCGTTAAATGTTGAAATTGACAAGATTTTGTTCGGAACTACACGAATAGCATTAAGACACTCAGTAATACGTGGGGACCAATGGAAAACTGTTTATACTCTTCTATGTCAATGATAGCAACTGTTTACGAGACTACGGGATCTAGTATTAGCACCGAATGACGTTTTCCCGCACTTGAGGGATCTCGCTCCTTTGACGTTGTTTTCTGATGTGTACGGCGTAGATCATGCGTAGACCACGTCCTATGCAGCGTGCTATATTTAGGACATGGTGACTGAAACGTTTAACTGTTCTGTTTGCGTGCACGTGGATAAATACGCACACAGACAGCACAATTAAGCAAGAAAAGGAAATTTTCAAACAATTCTAAACATAAAATATATTTTTCATTCATTAAATTGCCAATAAATCTACACCAAGCCAGTGTCAGTTATAAACTTTTCCACGTCTGCATGCGTGTTTATATGTATATATAAATGTGTATGTATAAATTTATGTACGAATGTGTATACATACGCGCATAGAGAGGAGAGAGTATTGTTTTGTGCTCCATTTTCAAATGAAGCTTGGTGAAACAAGGAATATGAGCTCTCGCCACGTGTAAAAAGACGCTATAAGTTTGTGATATCGTGATACTCGGCATGTCAGAGCCGTTGCAATGTGCATTACTTCTAGTTTCTATAGAGAACTGCGACTATGCGTAGCTGTCGCGAGTATAAAAGGCCAGCAGGTATATTACCATATCTCTATTGTATAGGCTGTTCACGGTCAAGTGCGCACTCCTGAGGCCCTAGTTACTTTTTTCCTATCACCAGTTTTTTATCCTTCCACCACTTTTTTTTTGTTAATAAATGTCACCATATAAGTAATAAACAGTGTTTGTATTCCACCGCGCCCGGAAGTTAACAACTAAGGCAAAAATAAAATATATTTATTGACTATTATTCCAAATGAGAGGACGTTCGAAAGTGCTCACTTTACAGTGAATAACCTTGAGAATATCGTTTAACTCCAGAGGAATGTCGAACTAAATCAGTACTTGTATGCGTTTTTAAACACACCTGTATAACAAAGAAATCTTACTGGTAATAAATATAAAATTTTGTACAGCTATGTTCGTATAAGAATGCTACGTTTATTTTTTAGATACAAGTTTTTAGTAGTAACGGGAAGACTCGAGGGCGCGGTACCCAAAACTATGTAAAATGAAGAACTTAAGTAATGAACAAGGGTAGACGCATCGTGATAATAAATATATGATCCGTGATTTATGCTTCACGTCGTAATTTCGCTGTAATTATAGTACTCACTTCATGAGACGAGCATATATTGCTTCAGAACACTTACAACTTAGCCATTGAAAAGAGTGAGGTTACAATTGTATGTAGTTCGTGCAAGTGTAAGATAAGGCATAGAAGCCTTAACTTCGCCAGTATAAATAACGTCCAGAAATAAAATACATAAATAAATAGTGGGAGGCAATCCAGAAAATCCGATGATAAAATAGGGGGATACAGTTTGGCATTGCAGCTCCGAATCTATCTTCTACATTCAAAATTAAATTACACCACTCGATTGGCAAAGGATCAAAGCAAATGTTACGTTGAGTGATGACTGCGAAGCATTGCGCGTGGAAGGGGGACGGGGCAGCAATTTTGAGTTCGTTTCGCCGCATCTCATAACTTCCGTGTAACTTTTGACTAGGAGAAACTACAACAATCGTTTAGGTTTCAATCGACAGCTCTTGTAAAGATCAATCGATTACGTGTATAAAAACATTTTTGTGACGTGGTTATGGTGAAACTGTATGAGTTTAATGGGGGAGGGGGGGAAGAAAACTTAACATAATGTCGGCCTATACTCGTCAAAAAACCAAGTCGAAATACATCAATCGTATACGGTTGGAAAGAGCATCTCAAAAGCAATCCAGTGATACCCATAAAACTCCATATGATCGAGTGAAGCGGTGCCGGGAACGTAAAATAAACATCAAGTCATCCGAGCGCGTCAACGTGGACATAATTATTCACGCAAAACAAATGCCGTGAGCCAATTTTTTATGTAAAAATATACAACTACAATGAATCGTATACATTTTACTCTGCTCTTTGGAAAACTCAGAACGCAAAGTAATAATCTCGGAGAGGAAATCTCCCGTTAGCCTACTTGTATGTTTTGTCGACGTTTATGTTAATTCTTAAATGTTATAAAATTTATTACTGTTGGGGAAGGGAGGAAGTTAATGCGCACTTTTTCCACGTACTTGGCAACATTTTGTGCTATCCCCTAATTCTTTGTTCATAACCAAATTTACTTTTGTGGAACTATTCTTTTGTCCTGAGCATTTTTCATCTTGAAGAATGTGTAAAACAGCAAGGTCGTAATATTCACCCGGTGGAAACACGATTATTTGAAAGTGAAAAAGAGCATCTTCAGAAATATAGGTCATCTTGATGTCATAAAAAGGTGTGGGGGGAAGGGTGATAGTTGGGCACTTCGACGGGGAATTAGTGGTTGGGGTAGGAACCGCCTGGGAAATCAATGATCTGGCAGAATTGTCTTTTAGCCACACTACGATGGTGGCAGATGAGCACGGCGCAACAGGAGAGAGTAAAAACTAAATAAAAGGTTATCCCCATCGTGTGCAGAGCTTCCCAGTTACAGGTAGGTCTTTTCAAAATTACGAGCATCTATGTGGGTCGTCCAGTGTCAGGAGCTAACCGCGCAAGTCTTATTCCGAGCCGGAATTACTCCCTTGTCGATGTAGCTCCGCTGGTGCCGTTTCAGCAGCGATAACTTGTTGACATGATGCTCATTATCGTAGTAATTAATACTCTGGTGGTACAGACTGCTCACGCTCGAACTCAGCACTCTTGAAAATCTCGATTATAATCTGCAGCCCGTTCGCGTTTACTTCAAACTTTTCTGAAGCCCTGCTCATGTTCTACACTTCCGGGATAACCCTCTGCCTCCTGCAAACAAAGCGTAACCAGGTACACTCAATGACAACAAATGGACGACGCACCGGATTCGTGTGCACTCGATGAAATACTTTGCATGAGAACTACTTCTTACTAGGCGTTGCCAACGCGCCAATTTTCTCCCTGTTTTTATTCACGTTGATTATAAATGACGCATTATTCTTTATAAATAGAATCTAAGTAACAGCTTAATTTAATTTAGAATGATATACTTTTACGTTAAGGTTGAAGTAAAGCAACTACATATGGAGCAATGCACCTAACTGTACAATGTGAATATCTCATAAAATATTGTCAGAAAAGTGTGATTTATGATTATGTATATGAAAGATGAATGTATATATTTTGCAACATTATGAAATATTTTGCTTAAAATGTACTTTTTAAATGTAAAAAATTAATCGGTCAATAAAGACCACATTTCTAACCAAATTTAAGCGCATTTCAGTTTTGGACACTTCGGAAAGCTGAATTTACAAGAAAATCTTCTTCAAGAAATGTCATGATATTTACTGTGACCATATGTAATAAAATCATAGTAATAATATATCATATCAATTTTATAATTAACTTTATTTACGTCGGTTTCAGCAATAAATGTTTCTGGCAAATGGACGCACATAAAATCAGTTTTAAAAAAATGATTTCCTATATTATTATTATTATAATTTCCTACACAAAACCATAGTAAACTTTATGGCGATATTCCATGACGAAGACTTTAATGCAAATTTTGCTTTCTGAAGCATCCAGAATGGAAATATGCTTCAATTTTGTTAAAAATATAAACTTTTTTAATCGGTTATTTTTTTAATTTTGAAAAGTATACATTAGTAAAATATTTAATAGTGTTGCTAAATATATACATTCTTCTTTCACATACAGCAAAATCGCACTTTTCTGACAAATTTCATGGTGTCTGTAATACTTTTTTTTTATGAGTTCAAGTTGTATAGTCGGGTGCAGTGCTCCAGAGGCGTGGATATTTAGGAAACAACCAAATACGCCATATATGGGATGATTTGCAAAGGTTTGATTTAAAAAGTGCGAATAAACGGCGAACAGACTATACTTGTATGGACATTGTGTACCCGTCCACAAAATTAAAATTGCCACGAGTCAGATCACTTCTTTCATGCGGCCATAAAGTAAAACTCTGAAATTATTAGGATAGAGAACATTTCGCAGATTCGCCAATTCTTACACTCACGTGCATTAAAAAAAAAAAAAAAGAACAGAAAGGAAAAGAAACAATTCGATGTTCACAAATGTTTAACAATTTTAATTCAACGCCGAGATATAGAACTACTTCCCCTCTGTAATTATCCACTTTACTGGGCACGCGACAGTCAGTCGGCCGTTAAAATCTATGCAGGTTTGGGGCAGCGGTTTTTCTTTAATAGGTCGATTTAAAAAAAATGCGCGGTTAACAGTAAACAGGCTTTATCGGCGTAGACTATGCTCGAAAGTGCGGCAGAATTTCCCAGGCAAGGAAGGCGAGTTCAATGCCAAAGCGGATATTGTAATTTCTGTCTGAGCAGGATCGCTTCGAAAAACCCTGCTGTCGGTAACAAGTCACTGAAGGCTGTTCATGATAAAGTGAGCACTTTTGAAACCAACCTTAGAAAAAAAGTCACTGCCCCTGCCTGCATGCATTTTAAAGGGCACGTTGAGTGACACGCGACCAGCAAAGTTGGTAACGATGGATGGGAAGTAGTTTCGTATCTTAAGGTCGAATAAAAAGTGTTAGGTAGCCACTGCTGAAGTTTTAAATTATAGCCTTTGCTTTTTGTTTTTCTTTAATGCGTTGTAAAGGTTGTGAACTTTTTCGGCGGAGAAACAACCAAACTCTTTAGCCGCCACGTTGAAAGGCACTGTAAAAGTATTGGGGGGAGAACTGGGTGTGATTATTGCGTGTGCTAATGGAGGAACAATAACTATCGCCAATGATATAGATCAATGTTTTAGAAGAGATACGTTTAACCAAAACGTGTGTTTGACCTTTTTACCTTGACAACTTACTCTCCAACGGCGAGTTGGTCGTTTCAGGAACTATGCAGGGCATTGGCATGCACTTACATTCACAACACATATAACATTCAGACTCCTTAAGAAGCACTTTATCCTCAATTACTAACTCTGTGGAAGAAAATCTGGTTGGTGTGGTGCAGCATTACCAATAAAAGTAATCAAAATGTTAATAATTATCTTTAATTCAAAGCAGAGAAATATAAATTAAAAATCCAAATAAAACTGTTTAACCGTGTATGGAAAATTCAATCAATTCTTTAAAAATTATGTTCTACAATTAACTTAAACTTATTAAAATACTACCACCATTCGAAAACAAGAATAACTTAAATTTAAAAATGAAATAAAATTTAAAGTCTTTAAGCTGCTTTCAGAATAATTAGTTAAACTGTAGATTTATTCAACTGTGTTCAGATTAATAATATCTGTAGTTCAAGTGCCTCTTAAACAAGTTCTACGCATTGAACTCCATTAAACCATAGCATTGCACATTGTGATCACTATCCCACATATCCGACCAAGTTCGTTATCTCTTAAAAAATTATACCAAAATCTTAAATGTTCTCCAACAAAGTTATGTTTCCAATCAAAATTAGTAAACTAGTTCGTCATTCCCAATTTGAGATGAAATCAAATGTAAAGTTCAAATAGTTTTTCCTCCGTAACCAGCTCAAATTGGTTATCGTAGGACTACTGGACTAAATTAATATGTGACATCTGTGCTGTTACTTAATCTTCCAATAATCATACTGACTGTCACATGCATTTTGGGAGCAATAATATCTCTGCCAAAATCGCTACCAACACAAGTTTATATGTCCGAAAATTAGGTGGCGTCACCTTAATCTGAAGGTACAATGACGCTACCAGCATGGCGTCGTGGCATGTGCAGGCTCTCCTCGTAGACAGCGTCCACTCATAAAATTAACTAACGTAGCTAGGCTTTGGCCTCTTCTTTACTTGCCAAGCTAGCATGTATATTATACTCACTACAGGGTACCAAAACACTGTTCTAATTTATGATGATGCCGGGGATTTCGCCTATGAAATCCCGGCTCTCAAAACCACGTCTCTGGATCGTTAGACCTGTACCCAGAAGCCCCTGACTTCCGGCATCTCCATTATCAAGTCTTATCAATGGAGCTCAGCTACTTCCTGTCCATTACGTCACAAAAATAGCTTAACACCAAACATAATTAAAACTGCAAATAAAAGAAAATAGATAGTATTGAAAATAAAATCAATAAATAATGAAATGTGAAAAACTCTTCCATTCCGCAGCTGCTCCATACTCACTTAGATTCACCCTCATCGGCTCAGACCTCGATGTTAAGAGACACCAAAATCTCTTCCATCACTCTTCCCTCGCTTGCATAAACAATTTCCGGGTATTTTCTTCAGAACCGCTCTGAAGCGATTTTTCGCTTGTTACAATATCTCACTGCCACCGCCATTTCATGGCAGTTTTCTACTCCAGGTTATCTTTTCCGTCGAAACTTTCTGACGCCCCAGTTTCATGCTGGCGATTTCCCCCGGAGACAGATTATGCAATAAACTGAACGTTAAATAATTACTTAGGACGACACGCTAATCAGTGATTTATATTTATTTATGTAAGAAAGCATTGCAACGGTAATGGAAAATAGCTCGACCAAGCTTCGTATGTACTATAATTATTCCTCGGAATATGAAGCAGTCAATAGGGTTTTAATACGGCAATCTTTCCAGGAAAGAAACAGCATTGCTGCTTTATTTTGAAACACCATTTTCCAGAAGAATACAAGGGCATAAGAAAAGGGAGATCCCCGAGAAAACCCGCCGACCAGCGAGCGCCATCGTCCGGCACGATTCCCACACGCGACCCTGGCGGGAATCGAACCCGGTTCGCCTTGGTGGGAGGCGAGTAGTCTAACCACTACACCACTTCGTAAAGTAGAGCAATCATAACTGCTAAGGTCGTATGTAAGAAAATATTGGTAAAGGCTGTTCACGGTAAAGTGAGCACTTTTGAAATCAACCTTAGAACAAAGTCACTGCCCCTGGCTGCATATATTATAACTTGCGCACTGAGTCACGTGCGCCTAGTAAATTTGGTAATGATTGATGGAAAGTAGTTCCATGTCTTAACGTCGAATAAAAAGTGCGAGGTAATCATTTGCGATAACTTAAATAAATTATTTCTTTCGCTTTCTGTTTTTTAACGTATCGAAGTGTAAAAATTAGCGGATCTGTAAAATATTTACTTTTCTAACAATTTCATATTTTCCCTTGACCAACGCATGAATAAAGTGTTAAGGACAATGGCAATGTTAATTTTATATAATGTGGAAGAATACACAGCGTGCATATAAGTAGATCTCAAGCTGGCCTTTCAAAAGGGCTTATTTTACCGTGAACACACTATATCAAAGTTTTAAAAAGAAATTTATTTATTGATTTTAATTGATTTTATGAACATTTTTGTTACAAAAATAACCTTCGTGACTGAAATGGATTGAATAAAGTCAATTACTAACGATATTTATAAACATTATTACTAATTTTTTGTTACTTAAAACCGGTGTCAAGAATACTTAGCGGAAATATGCTTAAAAACAGATTCCTTTTAACCGTTCGGTATTCATACATTTAAATAGTTAATTCTACAAAAATATTTTGCAATGTTACTAAACGTATGCATTCGTCTTTCATATGCAACGTAAATCGCACGGTTCTGATAATTGGGTTGTGTGTGTACTACTTTGGTATAGGCTGTTCACAGTAAAGTGAGCACTTTTGAGGCCCTAGTTACTTTTTCCTTTCAGCCATACTTTATCATTTAACCACTTTTTTAAATGAATATTGCAATGGAAGTAATATATGTATGTGTGTGTGTGTGCGCGCGTGTGTGTGTATATTCCACCGGACTAGGAAGTTGACGTCTAAGATTAAAATAATATATATTTGTTGACTATTATTCCAAACGAGACGACTTTCAAAAGTGCTCACTTTACCGTGAATCACCTATATCTGTTGTGTGTTGTACATTCTGAAGTACGGCTCAATCGTAGGCCTGTCTCCTTCTACCTCACAAAAGATATACATACCGATTAAAGGTGAAACACTGATTTAAGGTGCCGACAGAGGAAACACGGATATTAAATAAATCTGGAAGCAAATGAAAGAAGGGAGAAAAAAAAAGTTCTACTAAAAAAGAACATAAAGTGGAAACAGGGGAGAAAAAAAAATGGTGTTCGTCTGAATAATAAACGACGGAAAAACACAGTCCTGAGTTGCTAACTTGGAAAAGAAGTGGCAAGGAAGTTACAAACAAGGAAACAGCAGAGTCGCAAAACACTTATTCCATTAACACGAAACTGAGGGTTTGAGAATAACTTTAGTATACAGAAGACAAATGAGGTGGCCATTATAGGCGTTCTTAGGCCAAGAGCGCTACATTTAGGCCTTAAAATAAACATTGGAGTTTCCGACTTGCGCCGCGTGTTTGGCTTGGAGAAATGGTTCTGCAAATGGGCCCGTTATAAATCACTGATTAGCGTGTCGTCCTAAGTAATTATTTGACGTTCAGTTTATTGCATAATCTGCCTCCGGGGGAAATCGCCAGCATGAAACTGGGGCGTCAGAAAGTTTCGACGGAAAAGATAACCTGGAGTAGAAAACTGCCATGAAATGGCGGTGGCAGTGAGATATTGTAACCAGCGAAAAATCGCTTCAGAGCGGTTCTGAAGAAAATACCCGGAAATTGTTTATGCAAGCGAGCTAATAAGCATGTGGAGAATGCAACAAACACCGAATAAATATAAATAAAAAATTATCACGAGTGCCAGCTTTTCGATACGGAAAGATTATATATATATATAAACTAGAAGTAGGAGACACTGGTAATGCAATTGAGATCCCAACTGAGCTGCTTAGCACCGGAGAGCGACATTTATTTCAACTCTGCGAGGACTTGATAAAAGATTTAGAAAGCTCACAGATTCAAAACAGAAAGAAAGCAAATATTTCGTCAATTTACGGGGGGGGGGGGGGAACGTAGGGTGCAGCATTAATTGCCACGAGGAATTTTCAACTCGACAGTCCAACAATAATAAGAGCATAAACCAGTATAAAAATAATTTGTAAATTAATACTAAACTGTAACTAAATTGGCTTAGTGGTCGTCTCCATTATTTCCGCTTTGGTATCCCTGTGTTCCCTATGTTTATTAGCTATTTGAAAGTTGTTACTGAATGTAAACTAAGGTATGTTGAGCTGTAGTGTACTAAGCAGTGGTCCAGCCCAAGGAGAAGTGTTCATGAGGAAAAAGGGTTTATTTCAGCTGCGATCAATTTATTTTATTTCGAAAAATAATGTCTTACCCTAGTGCGGGTCCTTAATAAACTTATTCACAAGGGAATAATTTTTCCAGTAGCTGGATGTAGTTTACATTGGATGTAACTTAAATACATTGTAATGAATAAGTCGCGCAACTTTTTTTTTCCTCGTAGAAGCTTAGGGTTTGATGCAAAATCTAACTGTTTAAAAAAAAAACGTCGAGACGTCATTGCTGAAACGCGTGAATCAAAAAGTTTTCCTTTGGAAATCCTTGACCCAAAGTTTGCGACATGAGTAGAACATGAAAACCTGTGCAGTCTCCTTATTTAAGGTGGATTTACGTGTAGGCCTACGTGGCGAGTGTGTCGGCTACGTGTTACGATAGAAGTAGGTATTCTTAATGTCGCGGTGCATACGCCATAGCTGTTTACGTACACGATTGCCATAAACCGAGCCATAAAGAATTCACGCTTTCGTTTTGATACGTGCGGCCGTTGTGCACACGTTTTCCATCGCGAATCAGCTTTAGTCTACGAACAGGGTTCGCCTGAATTCAGCGGAAATCACTTTTGCACCAGTGAAATCCAGCGGCCGTAATAAACAAATAAGCACTAGTTTTCAAAATGGGGATACTTTCAACCGTTTTAACTTATGGAGGAGACATTTCCGCTTTTTCGTTCACAAAGTGCATGGCTGACGACGCACGCCACCAAACTAACGTCTGCTACTTCGGCTCAACCGTCACCGTGACCAGTTTACTGTGAAATCACTTTTACACCAGTGAAATCTAGCGGCTGTAATAAACAAATAAGCACTAGTTTTCAAAATGGGGATACTTTTAACCGTTTTAACTTATGGAGGAGACATTTCGCTTTTTCGTTCACAAAGTGCATGGCTGACGTGACGACAGCAATAGTGTATTCAAGTCACTGCCGTTGTGCAACCATACTTTTACGTAATCACCCCTATTGCCATCAAAACTTACGACGCAAAGACATTCCGCTTTTTCGTTTCAAACGTGCATGGATGACGACGCACGCACCATAACGAACGTCTGCTACTTCAGTCTCAACCGTTCACTGACCTGATTTACTGGGAAATCACTTTTCACCAGTGAAATCAGCGGCGTAATAAACAAATAAGCACTAGTTTTCAAAATGGGGATACTTTCAACCGTTTTAACTTATGGAGGAGACATTTCCGCTTTTTCGTTCACAAAGTGCATGGCTGACGACGCACGCCACCAAACTAACGTCTGCTACTTCGGCTCAACCGTCACCGTGACCAGTTTACTGTGAAATCACTTCGCATTTATTGAAACGTCGCGGTTAGTAGGCCTAACTTTCAGATAATTTTACCCTTTCACTAAAGTAAATTGTTTCGTGGATGATAACAGCAATTACTATGTTCCAAACACACCAAATCGACAGCAAATCAGTCAAGTTTCTTACGTAGAACCGTCTAACTTATTATTTTAGTAACCGAATTGCATTATGGTGAGTCAATTCCAGGGATCCGCAGATTATTTCACAACTTCAAGCTCTGAAGCCGTTAATGTTGAACTGCTTGACCCATGGAATGTTATAAAATGACGTTTCACTGTTTCGAATGTCTTATTAGCCTAAAGCATTTATCGAATTATTCCGTTATAAGTCGTATTTATAATCCAAATGTTGGCATGGAAACGAAGAAGTAACTCAGAACAGTTTTGTCTTTAAAAGCTAGGACGTCGTGTCATTTTAGTTGTGTATAGTGTTTGATATTTCATGACATATTGCAGACTTTTCCCGGCCATTACGACGCATTGGCTCATTATACAGTGTAGTTAAAGAGCAATTCATATGATATACTTTAGCCTACGTTAGACGTATAAATATTACAAGAATTGCGAGTGCTCTATCACATACTAGATGATACGAGTATTTTGTAAAGCAGAACGTTTCTACTTCTACTTCCACGGCAGGAAAAGTTTAGAAATAGTTTTATCATAAAAGCTTTCTTTTGTTTTATTTATGAAATATTTAGTTTAAATAATTCCGTCTATTTAATTCGATAAAATTAAACTCAGCATGTGAAACATATTTTTTTCCAGTGCTTATCTTAGAATAATAATGTTTTATTTTCCATGCTTCAAAAATACGTTATTTTACCTTGGTGTATAAACTGTCCAAAACAGAAAGAACATTATTTGAATTTAAATGATTCTATAATGAGTCTATAATATTAAAGAATTATTTAAAAGGGCTTTGGTGTTTTTTGTTATTAAATTATGCGATAACTCGCCGTCAAACTTTATCAAGTAAACGCCACTTCATGCTCTTAACTTGCGTTACTTAGTACGCAAGAAACCAACTCGAATCCCTAAACTTTTCATAATTTCAGTTTAGTTTTGCAGTCATTATTTTCACTATATACCGTAAGTATAGATTGGTAGTGTTTTTCAAACTGATACTTTACTATATGCGAATAATTTCGTGTCAGCATGTGTGTGTGACAACGGAACAACTACTTATCAGTGTAAATCAAGCAAAACCAACAGTCGCCAAGTACTGCCAATTTACAAAACCGTAAAGCAGAGAATGGCTACGCAAAACTATGTTTAGTGTGAAAAAGTGATAAAATATATTCTTACCGAATGTCGCGTGGTGATATATAAAATAAAAATGTATTGAGTTATTCCGTGTTAGGGATTTTTACGATATTCTGCTAGCTACCACAAGTAAACAGGGGCGTATCTTTGAAAAGACGATGCGCAAACCCTTTTATGCAGAATTTCGAAAGTAAATACGGCTAGGAAAATGCACGAGGGACTTCAAAAGGACAAGCTCTCCACGTGTTGTGGAAGAAATGACGCGCTGAAGCTTTGCGTTTGTACACAAGTGCGTTTTATTTTCTCGCTTTTCCATCATTTGCTCGTACTAGCTTTTGTGTCCTCCTCCTTTCCCAGCTGATCCTTTTGGCAAAACTTTCATCCTGCCTCTAACCCTTATACAGATATATTTTTCCCCCTGTCGCCTCGCGTCCGTAGACGAGAATCAAGTTAGCCCAAAGCTGACTCTGCCTTCTAGCAAAACTGAACGAAACAATTTCGCACTAAAGTACTCTTTGACGATTCATTGCGGGAGTGATTTATGAACTCTTTGACATGATAAAAGGACGTCGGTGCTTGCTCCAGCAAAGTCCGAGTCGTGAAGGATAAGGTAATGAGAAACTGTTGTTCTCTCCTCACTTGAAAATATTTTTAAACCAAACGCTGGTAAATGAAAGGATAGACTTCTGCAAGGGAAAAATTCCTAGATATTCAGCAAACGAAGGAACGATATCTTCATTACACCACGTATGTCTGTACTCTTTTGGGGAAATTAATTTTCGTATCTGTGATTGATATTCGGTTTTATGTAGTAAACTTATACTGCTGATGTAAACTGAGAGTCTATAAATAGAAGACCGTTTTGGAGAAAATATTAATATTGTTTTAAAATTATACTGATACATTACATGCATATAATACGGAAGAAACTCGAAAAACCACCAAAAAAATTTATTACTTACTGTTTTATATTCCGTTCATTTCCTCCAGGGAATCGCAGAAAAAGCATAAAATAAAGATCGTTGTCCTCCGTAACCGTTGTCTACTTGTCCTTTCTTGAAGGTGGAGGTCATTTCAAATTCCGTCGCAAATCCCGACGTGTGTGTTACTCTGCATTCACATTGGGTGATTTTTAGAAAACCGAAATCAGACTGGCCTGACCGTGACTCGAAGCCAGGTCCTTCCGCATGCGAATCCCGTGCGTCGTTTTGTTTGTATTTTCTCTGCTAGACTTCAGTTGCATTCCCCCGTGGACAGAGAGACACACTGACAGCACCTTTCAGACAAGCACAAATGCACACCCATGTCCAGGACACGAACCCGGAACCCCTCGCGCCGCAAGCCGGCTCGGTACCAACTGCGCCACGGATAATGGCAACAAAGATTACAGACCACAGAACGAAACTTAATCTTCCCCTTGTCCTCTTTTACCCAGGCAACTGTTTCCATCCCTTAGTAACCCGGTGTCAACAGGTGTTGCCCAGCCACTAATTAATCCAATCCCAAGCGTGGAGTATGCAAAGGGGCAGGAGAATCTCGCGCGTTAAATGATACGCAGGCTAGACTCCTTAGTCCTCTGTACATTAAAGCCTTGCAGGCTAGACTCCTTAGTCCTCTGTACATTAAAGCCTTGCTGTTCGTTCATTGGATGTCTCCTTAGAGAGTGACGGCTGTTCACGTTACAATGAGCACTTTTGAAAGCCCTGCTTAAGATCTAATTGTATGCACGTTGCGTATTCTTCCGCCTTATGTAAAATTGACGTTGCCATAAGCCTCATCACTTTATTCATGCTTCGGTGAAGTGAAACTGAGAAATTATTAGAAATGTATACATTTTTTTATATCTGCTAATTTTTACACGCTGATGCATTAAAAAACAGAAAGCGAAACAAACAGTTTAAATTATTACAAATGGTTACCGAGCACCTTTTATATTCGACGTTAAGATATGGAACTACTTTCCATCTATCGTTACCAACTTTACTGGGCGCATGATACTCGGTGCGCCCGTTGAAGTATATCCAGGCATGGGCAGTGACTTTTTTCTAAGATTTATTTCAAAAGTGCTCACTTTGTCGTGGTCAGCCTTTAGCCAGTTTTATCCTTGACAAGGTGATACGCGATTCGGTGTTTGTCTCCGTGCAGGTCTGCTACTGGCCCAGTGTCGTCCACGGCGCGGCGTGCGGATAAACTACGAGCCAATAGCAAAAGTGACTGAAATATACGACCGTTTGAAGTCTAGCTTACCCTCAAATCAATTTGCTAAATTTGCCTAGCGATAAGTATCTCACATATTATACGAATTTTATGCAAGCTCCATCAAACGTTTGCAAAGCTACCTTGGTAACACTGCTGCCAACCACGGACAACACTACCTTGAAATGTTGGTAGGCACTGAAGTTCAAATCTTAACGCCGAGAGAACTCTCATGAATCAAACTTAATACTAGGAGCTGGAACTATGCAAAAACAATTTATGTCCGTTTAATGCGTTATTTTTGGGCTGGAAACGTTCCCCAAATTTAACTCTTAAATTAATTTCATTAGACAACTAGCATCGTCATCGTTAGAAATATATATATATATATATTCTAGTATGCCCAACCATTGGTTTTAAACAGAAAGCTAATATATGGGGGGGGGGGGGAAATAGGACAATAGGACAAGTGAATTCTACAAGGTCTGAATTGCTGGGAATAGCTTGTAGAAAACCCGGTACCGCATATCAGCGGAAACAATTGATTTTTAAATAGCCCCCCCCCCCCCCCAGGGAGGCGTGACGACATGCTAAGGGGGCCGCGGGTGCCGAAGTATAGAAGCAAACTCGATATTGCCAGTGATTTACGTTGTGCACTTTCTTCTATTCAACCAAGAATTGGGATTCTTGTTAAAAAAAAACTTACAAGCTCATTGATTGATTTGTTCACCACCATTTGTGTTCAATAAGCATTAAGATTTAATGATTAAATAAAACCTTTGAGACTCTTATTCGGTTCTGTTTTAGCATTATAATAATGAAGTTGTGACACGAAGGCCGTAGTTTTTTTTTTTTTTTTTCAGAAGGGAGGCGTGATAAACTAAAGTATCAAGTAAACTTAAGTTTGGGAACCCGTGGAATTGGTTTACTAGTTTAAAATGCTGTGTGTTGCCGGAAAAATATATTCTCTTGATTTATTACCGCTTGCAACTTGTGAGTTAAAATGTTCTGTTTATTTGTTAACTGGTCTGTATTGCCAAGTGCTGAAAGGACATAAACTCATTCTAATGCCGCGTCAAATCGCATTTTTTACGATGTTTCGCCGATAATGTACAGATGTTTTAAAAGGATCGTGTAAACAACAAATAATCTTTTCTCTACGACTGGACCAGGAAATACGGATGCTGCCTGATTTTCCAGTGTCAGTGCTCCATCAGAGATGCGAAGAACAAGCCAGGCCGAAACGCTAGAAGGAGAAAATTTCTCGTCTATGTAACAAGGAAGAAAATATTTTCTACTTTGATAACCGAGATTTCTGTACTTCAATAATTCTGGATACTAACGAATAATTTAAAAAGAATCTTTTCTTTGCGTGTCGTGAACTTGACACGTTAACAAACACAGAAAAATTATATTCCCTTGTTTAGTAAACATTTAGACACAAGTTAATAATTTCGAGGTCGTAAAATTACAGACGCCATTTGTACAAATATTACAAACAAAATAGGATTTCGTAACTTTGCACATTTTCTATAAACGATCTATTAAAATAAAACATCGATAAAGAAATACACTACTTTCCTAATCGAAAATACACAAATAAACCACTGCGATCATTCGCTGGCATGTCGAAATGTATTCAACAAATGGCACACTTGTACACAAAGTACTGAATATTTGTACGATTTGTATTGCCTTATCGGTAAACACGTACTGTAGGTTTTTTTTTCTCCCGTTCCAACACAGAACGCATATCTGAAGTCTGAATTATATATAAAAAAAAAATTTCTAGAAAATTATTTAGTAATTAAGATGGAAATTAGAAAAAGAATCCCGCTTAATTATTTTGATGAGAAGTTCCCGAACCCGAATTGGACTCAAGATTATTTGACGGGGTAGAAAACTGCAGTCTGTCTTGGCGTTGCGAGTGTTCCAGGATGCCAACGTCGTGGGTTTTCATCTTCGCTTCTGTCCGCCCTGCCTGCAACTCGTCTTGCGTCCGTGGGCGTTACCTTGGTTTCTCGACGTCAACAAAAACACGTTCTTCTCGCCTGCAGGATCCAGGGGAGCGACAGGTCGGTATAGGACACCCACACTGTTAAAAAAAAAACCCTCCATTGTACGGAAAAGTGCTAGTAAAAACTTATCCAGAGGTGTCCGTAAACTCTCCGTGAAAAAAAAAAAACGGACACATTGATTTTCAAAAAACGGACTTTCCGTAAAATTCACGGAACCTCTCGGCTAATTCCCTAGATAGTTTTGTGTACTTCTAGTTTAAATAATTTTCAATGTATATTTTATTTTTAATTTTCGTTGTGTGGGTGTTCTACTGTGTACAAAAAAGATATTTAAAAAAAGTAAAGAAATGTTATACTTAAGCAATATTTGAACTCCAGTCAAGAAGTTGCAAGTTCACGACCCTAACTTGATTACAAAGCTCACATGGTGTATCTGGTAAAACTTTTGAATTTCTATATTAGTCACATTAGCAACGACGTTTAGTGTTTCTAGTGTTACGTAAGCCTATTGCTACTTTCTTGATGTTTGAAAGAACTGGTCTTAGTGGCATGGATAACCTTAACTGCCGCAGAAACGATCAATTTCCTGTTGAAGTGGTGAAGAAAGTTCCGTGTAGACTCGCAATTGTTCGAGCCCTGAAACCGGAGTTATAGGAAACGCAGAGATTTTCCGTATTTCGTATTTACGGACTCAACTCTGTTTTTTTGTCACTACGGATTGCGTTTCTGTATATTTACTGTGCATTTTCGTAAACATTTCCGTAAATATACGGAAGATTTTAACAGTGTACCCTTGTGGAAGGGCTGGCGGGGGATGCCGCAAACACGCTCTAGAATAAGGGCGAGAGGATGGCTGCTGACGTCACTAGCCGGGCGAAATTTTAGGGCTGAAGTGTGTGTGTGTGTGTGTGTGTGTCTCTCTCTCTCTCTCTCTCTCTCTCTCTCTCTCTCTCTCTCTCTCGCTCTCTCTTTCCTACCATCCAGCAGCCTAGACCTGCGGCTGGTGGCCGCAGCGTGAACTCTGTGTCAACGAAAGGGCGTCCGTCCACGTTATTGCCAACCTTCACCCCCCCCCCTCCCTCCCTCGCCAACCCAGCTCAACTGGAAACACAAATGAACTAAGTGCTGGAAGAGGCCTGGAATTCTGCGGCTGGACACCGCGTCAGTCACAACAGCGAACACACAGCCACCTGCGTCACCGAACGCATTAATGTAAAGGCTTATGGATAGAGACTTGCGAAATTCGCGTTATTACTAGAGGACATGTTAAACTTCAAATATCTTTTCTTTGCAATACGTGTGTCATTGGACCGTTCTTTATTTGACACGCCCCGGGTAAATCTGCGCCAATAATTGAACACTTCGCAATTGTGTGCCCCAATCACGTGCAGTTCACTCAGAAAGGGCGTGACTTAACATTTATGCAGCAACCAATGGAGAAAGGACGCCAGCTCGAGTATATGTAGTACTATGAATTTTAACTCGATGTCAAAAAATAACGCGAATTTTGCAGGTCCCTACTTATGGTCCTTATGGATAATAAATGGAGTCGCTATTTACATGCGTTTTTTTAGCATATTTTCTTATAGCTCGAAACGAAGACTTACTTACATCGCTTCCATGTGTTATGATGGCGCCACAGCACTGCTGTACAAAAAAAGTGTGGCGAACCAAAGCTCCATCTCTTTAAAATAGAACGGAGTCTGCCAGGTGTTTGGCGAAAGTGTTCAACTCTCTCAGAACTATCAAACGGTGCAAAGTGGGTGTGTTAGTCTCTCATAGAAAAAGAAAGTGAATGAGTGAAGAGATTTGGGTCTTGAGTGCCGATGAGGATGAAGCACCGGAATGAAAAGGCGGGGGAAACTGGAGATCCCGAGAAAATACCCCACCAACTAGCATGATTCGCACATGCGAAAATACGATAGTGACCGCACCGGGAATCGAACTCGGTTCGCTTAGGTAGGAGGCTAGCAGTCTAACCACTACACCACCGCGGCCTCATAAAAACAAAGTAATATTTTCAAATCTTAGGCCGTGTTCAGTTATTTGCATAAATTCACCTACTGGAGAACCGTTGTCCCGTTACAAAATATATCCTTAGTCCAATTGCACAAGGTTAAGACAAGGCATTAAAAAAAATGCGGGTCCATTACCACACAAAAAATTTCTTTATGGTGACAATTATGATGAGGCGTATTCAAGTTTTTTTTTTTAACTTTAAAAAGATATATATTCTTAAAGCGTTCCATGGACAACCGCGACATAAGCGGTAATATGTCCCAAACGCCTCTCCGGATGTTTGCTTTCACAACAGTCACTACGGTAGCAATTCTGTTTTGAAGTCGCCCAGATTAATCGGTAATGATGTACCTAGTAAAAAAAAAAAAAAAAAATCTTGCGTCACCCGGTACGCTGAGTTGCTCCTCGGTAGCTCACGGCTCAAGAGAAAGTGTGTGATGCAAAAAGAAAACGCGGTCTGTACAGAATACCAACGTCTATAGTCCATTCTCGGTTACTTCAGCCTTTCCTGAAGCCCTTCTAAGTTCTACTTCCAGGATATTCCTCCGCCTCGTGCAAACTGAGCTTAACTAATCCTGGAGACTTACACCAGGGGAACCACACAACACATTCGTGCGCACTGAGTGTAACAATATTTTATACAAGGACTATAGCTCACTGGGCGCTACCAACATACCTCTTTTCTCCCTGACTTTTATTCAGATGATTTTATAGATGAAGCAATACAATTTATAAATAAAATATGAATAACATTTCAATTTAACAGAAAATAACAGTAACTCTTATGAACACAAGTATAAAACGCTTGTGGTACAGGGCGTATTTAGGAAATAACCAAACACGTCATACATGGGGAGATTTTTCAAACGTTTGATTCAAAAAGGCCGAAGAAACCGTGAATGGACTATCATTCCGATGCCTCTTTGTGGAGTGAAATGGAGAGATTCAGGTGGCAAAATTGGGGTTTCGTGAGCCGATTATGGTGAAGCGAGGTGAGCATGGAGCATCGTAGGAATGTAATGACGGGGGAAAAAATTGGGTTTGGCTGTCTTGGAGACACGGCAGTTTTTTTTTTGCGTGAATACGTCTACGTTGACGCACTCGAACGTCTTGATGTTTTTTTTCTTACGTTCCCAGCACCGCTTCACTCGATCATATGGGATTTTTATGGGTATCACTGGATTGCTTTTGAGATGCTCTTTCCAACCGTATACTATTTATGTATTTCGACTTGGCTTTTTGACGAGTTTAGGCCGACATTGTGTTGAGTTATCTTAATTGTTTACATTTAACTCTTGCAATTTCACCATAACCAAGCCACGCAAATGGTTTTATACACGCAATCGATTGAAACATAAACGAGCGTCGTAGCTTCTCCTAGTCAAAAGTTATACTACGCGGAAGTTATGAGACGCGGCGAAACGAACTCAAAATTGAGATCCCTCCCCCCTTATTGCAACGGCTACAAGCAATGCTTCGCAGTCCTCACTCAACATCACATATTATTTGATCCTTTGGCAATCGAGTGATGTAATTGAATTTTGAATGTAGACGATAGATTCGGAGCTGTATGCCAAACTGTATGGCCCGATTTTGATAACATCGGATTTTCTGGATTGCCTCCCACTATGGTTGCAAAATTAAAGACGTATTCGCGTCAAAAGGAAATCCCTAAGATGAGTGAGTGATTGAAGTGATTTGGGCGGCGAGGAACTGAGAGCCGATGAGATGATTGAAGGGAGTACGGAGCAGCGCCGGAACGAAAGGGCGGTGGAAACGGGAGATCCCTGAGAAAACCCGCCAACCAGCAGCAATTTCCGGCACGATTCCCAGAGCGAAAATCCGGGAGTGAACCAGCCGGGAATCGGACCCGGTTCTCATAGATGGGAGGGAATAATTCTAACCACTCAGCCACCGCGGCCCCGAGGCCTCTTTGTAATGCGTCCTCTGTCCCAGCAAACATCCTTTACGAGCAACCAAGTTACATGTGGTGCAAAACGTTTTTGAGGCGTGTATAATTTCGTTTGCGGCCCGATTTATTTCCATTAGTACCTAACCAAGACATGCCGGCTAAACAAAATTAAACCGTTTGCACCTCAAAATGTGTAATGAGCACCAATTTTTGGCAGGTAATATGGCTTTTTTCGTTACGTGGTTATGTAACCATGTGCGTAATAAATATGATTTTAAAATAGGTGTAGTGGAATCAACGAGTGCAATACTGAACACAGTAACGGTGACAATAAATTGAGGAAAAAGTTCAAACTTTTAATATATTACTTGAAGTTTAATATTTCAATTTGAGGCCACTGGACGTATGAATTTTGTCTTATACGTATTAGTAAAAGAGATGGAGTAACTAAAGAGTACTTGTGTTGATATATTATTTGTGTTGTTATCTATTTCCAGCGTGTTGTTTGGTTGACTTCATGTAAAGTAGAATCACAGCGTTAATTTTTAAGTGTTAAAAGTAATAAATACAAATTTTAAGAAGGACTTCAAAAAGCTTCCAATTATAAATTAACAAGCTAAACATTACAAATGATAAATATTTACACGATATTTTCATGAATGCGAGTGTTATCTTAAGTGATTGCTGTCAGCAGTTACGGGCTCTGTCTACAAAGCCTGCCTTAAATAGGGACTCATTTATACAGAAATCCCTTCTCAATATATCACTTTTAAAGATACGTTTCAAGCAAAAGTATTCTAGGTGACATTTGTTAAGGCATACTGGCACGATAAGAAATCTTGAAAATTTTTATGTGTAATATTTATTTCTAAAATTTAATGTCAAAATTTGCATTTTACAAAAAAAAAAAAATTAATTAATACATTTTGTTTGTATATTGACGTGTCAGTATTTTCTGAGAATGTTACGTTGAAATTTTTTTTGTTTGAAATTGCTATAGGCTATTCACGTTAAAATGAGCACTTTTGAAAGCCCTGTTTAGGATATACTTCTACGCACGTTGTGTATTCATCCGCCTTACGTAAACTCAACATAATCGTGAGCCTCGTCACTTTATTTATGCGTCGGTCAAGTGAAACTGTTGAAAAATTTATAAAAGTAAATATTTTACAAATCTGCTCATTTCTACTCGTCGATACATAAAAAAAAACAACAGAAACCAAAATAAATAATTTATGTTATCACAAATGGTTACCTTACACTTTTTTATCTGACGCTAAGATATGGAACTTCTTTCCATCCCGTGTTACCAACTTTATTGGACGCATGCCACTAAGTACGCCCGTTAAAATATATGCATGCAGAGACAGTGATTTTTTTCTAAGGTTCATTTAAAAAGGGCTCACTTTACCGTGAACAGCCTATATCTTTAAAAGATAATCCACTGAGGAGGAAAATTTTATACACTGATTCCCCAATTCAAACTCCGCGACTGAATGCAAAGTAGGAAGAGCCTTTGACGAGAAACTGTAATTATAATACTATAATGTTCAACATTGTAAGACCATTCAGTCGGGTCAAATGGGTTAATTCATTCAGAAATTAACCGACCGACGTGGGCGAGATTCCCAGAACTTCCGATTGTTGGAGGGCTAATCGAGTTAGTCTAGTTTGCAACGCCGTCTACCAGGAAGCAGTTTGCAGTTTGCATGGTCGAGCATTAAATCGATGGGATAATCACATAGTTTTGTAATTCGAATGAATCGATTACGATTTATTATTTTAATCGAATAAATAATCGGTAAAAAAATCGATTTTCTTGTTCTAATCCAAACATAAAAATTGACCGCAAATACTTTATATTTCTACAAATTAGTTTAAAACTATTCTCGCCGAAATTTTTTTTGTTTATTTTCAATAATTTCTGCTACTTTGAGAATTTGTTTCCAAATATATTTTTAATCAATGTGAAACATTTAGGCATCTGAAATGTTTTGTTTTGTTAATTATAAACAGCTGAAAATCGTGAATAATCGAACTGTTTTAAAATAATCTATAAAACGATTGTAATTAAATAATCGAATAATCGATTATTTTACCAGCGATTACCACATTACTAGATACCTGCTGCCGTGCTGGAACTTGTGCAAGATTCTGCAAGGCCTGACGCACGAGCCGATGTTATCCGCAGCTTCGCAAGAAGCCATTAAGGATTTTAAAGGTCCTTATTAAAGAGTAAAAATCTCTTTGTACTCGTTTGGTTACTAGTTGCCGAAAAAATTCTAAGTAACACTATAAAAAAAATATTGTAAGCTTTGCAAGAAATAGCTTGAAAAAGTTTACGGAATATAAGATGTATTAGTACAAATAAGTACCTACTGTAACCAACCGACGTATATCCTGTATAATTACAACATGTATAGTAATCCTCAAATTACTTCCTTGCCAAATCACAAGCTACTACTTGGATTTCCACGAAGTAATTTTTTGTATCCTTTATGATACTCAGTAGTTTATATGGTATAAAAATTATAGATCAGCCAGATATGTACGGAACGTAATTATTTAATGTGGTCCAGTCAATCATGTCCTAATCCAACTACGGCTTTGGAAATTCACATTGGGGTGACGAGAATCGAACCCGGACCCTCTGCGTCATGGGCTATTCACGGTAAACTGAGCACTTGTTTGAAAGCCCTGCCTATGGTCTGCTTGTATACACAATGTGTTTTTCTTTCGCCACATGTGAAATTAACATTGTTTTTAAACTTGCCACTTGAACCTTGCCTCGGTCAAGTGAAACTGAGGAATTATTGAAAAAGTAAATGTTTTACTAATTCACTTATTATTATACTTTTGTGTAATAAATAAAAATTCCGAAAGCAAACCAAATAATTTCAGTGTTCACATATGTTCACCTAACACTTTTAATTCAACGTAAAGTCATTTCACTACTTTCTCTCCGTCATTGCCAACTTAACTGGCTGCGTGGCAGTTAGTGACCCCGTTAAAATATATGCAGATAAGAGGTAATGACATTTTTCAAAAGTTGATTTCAAAAGTGCTTACTTTATCGTGAACGTCTTCAGAAGCATGTACACTAACCAATACGGTACGGATGCATCGATACGCCAGGTTCTAATTTGATACATCATACTTCCTTTAAATAATTTAATATTGTGTTACATGCGGTATTTTACTTTCAAAAGAAAATAGTAAGTTTTTGCTGAGCTCGCAGCGGGACTGGAATTAGTTCGACACTTAATTACGAGGATTATGTTCGTCCCACGAAAAAAAAAAAAAAGATAATTTTGTTTATATAGGAGAAAATTAATGCTGCCGAAAGCGGTTGAATTTTTCTGAGAGTTTTGATTTTATTTATCCCTGCATTCTGTTGCTTATTTCTGTCACTTATATTTTATTTAAAGGAGGCCATGTGAAACGATGTGAATTTACTCGTATTTTGGGACGCACTATTTACATTTAGCTGTCTAGAGAAACATTATCTTATTCAAAGTATGTATTAAGAAATAATTCTGAACCGTTCTAAAAATTTTGAGAGAAACGTACGTATTTCTACTATCGCAGCTAAAAATGACATAAATTTACAAAACCTGGCATGCACTATTACAAGATTAATGTAGCAAACCCGTAACTTGGGGCCAAAACATTCTTTTCAAGCCAGTTAAAAAATGGACTTTGCTTTGTCGTCCAAGGAAAGAAGTAGCCCTCATCATAAGTGGATTCTAGGAGGTGATGACTATCAGTCTTTAGCACGCATTTTAACTTGAACTACTTATACGATATCAGCAATTTACTTAATATCATTATTTCTCCAAGAATTTTTAGTACCCCATTAAATCTGTTGCTCTAGTAAGTGTACAAACACAATAGGTTTACAAGATTTTTTTTCTATTAACAAAATTTTGTTTTCATGCAAGAATATTTAGCTCCGCTTACAAAAATTTTTATTTTGATGTTACATGTAAAAACACATAAATACATACACACATAATATATATATAAGCGGAAATACATTTTTGGGTTTACTATAACCCATTATCTAAAATTTAAGCCATGAATCCTCTGTTCATATTTTTATTAATGAGTTATTTTAAAATACTTCTAACTACTACGAAATTCAGGGCACTGCACACTGACTGGTAGCTGCGAAATGTTAATACGGAATCCATGGCTAAGAAAAGTTCGTCTTAGTGTGTTAATTTTAAAGATACGTGTTTCAAACAAAATGTCCTCTTCGCGAATTTTTTAGGAGTAGATCTCTACGAAGGTATATTGTCATTATGTATTTGCGGCATGTACTTTTTTTGTCTACAATTTCCTTGCAAACAGACTATACAAGTTATGGAAACATTACGCTATAGGGAACATCTCCTAAAAAATTCGTGAAGTATATATTTCTTTGAAACGCCTGTTTTTAAAATTAACGCACAGAGATGAAATTTCCTTTACATGGGATTCCTTATTTAAAATTTAACTCTACAATTATAATACCGTAAGTTTAATACGACTTCTTTGTTTAAGTAAGCTAGTTCTATTGATAATAGTAGAAAAATCGCTTGTATTTTAATTTTCAATATGTGGGTGTTTTAAATCTTCAACTCGCTTTCCAACAGCAATTAAAAGGTGTCATAGTAAATAGTTGCCCTCGTCGTTTATTAAACCTCATTTGAATGCGTTTCGACGTCACTGACGTGTGATAAAGCTGGAGGGGTCCTTTCCCCCCCCCCCCCCATAAATATGTTCCAAGCAGTGGCTACGGAGTGCTCTCCATAGGCCCTAGATCTGCAACGTGATTGGCCAGGAACGAAAGCTGGTATGGGAACCGCCACGGAAAACAGGATAGGACCTAGTACCAAAAGTGGTACGAAATCCGACTGTACTTATAGACTAAGGATGAGCTAGACCGCTTATTAATCTTCTACGCATGTACCCGACATTGACCTACCCCAAAGGAAGACAATTTTCAGAGTCACATGGCCAACAGTGATGAACGCGTTTGTTTATATCTTAATTTTTAAATTACAATTACTTTTTTTTATTAATAAAATGCTTTTACCAATTTGTATAAAAAAAAATTACAAATTGAATAGAGGAAGTACAAAAACATCTAAAAAAAAAAACACTTGTTTACTAAACAGTGTTCTAACCTAAAACTCAATCCACGCCATTTTTGCTAGACATGTTGGGGCATGGAGATTGGTTGTGCGCAGCCAGCGAGATCAGTCTACCTCATCTTTAGTTTATGAATGTACAAGCGACGAATGCCGTACTAGCTGTTGTAACAGCTGCTACGGCAGTGCTTGCACAAGCTTTCACGGAATCTGGTAGCGTGTAATATGTCCATAAGGGGGAGACCTTGGAAAACGCATGTCCTATGGTATCTACGTGGAAGGGCTAGAATCAGCGACTCGTTTCTGTCAGTCTTAGGGCCACGTTTACACGTTCGCGTTAAATTTCCGGTTAACCTAAAGCAAAACTTTAAGAGCGATTCGCCAGTCAGTGTCTTTTACACGTTCCCGTTAATAAAACTATTTAATTTAAAGTTCTCGCCAACTAATTGCCACCCTATCTTGCCTCTAGTTGGTTTAACGAAAGGATACGAACGAAATTTAGAGCACCATTTCCAGTCAAAGTAGCTAGTCTGTAAACTTCATAGCATAATTAGACGAGATAACGATGGCTTAAATGCGCGACTTAACAAGTAACGTGATGCAAGTCTTCAAATATTCACCGCTGGTAAATAGTGTACTGTACGTATGGGTGAGTGTTCTGTATGCTGTACGTAGGAATTCGGTCCTGTATTTCAAAGATTTAACAGCGAAACTAAGGTGGCCTAAGGTTTCCCCCGACCATTTAAATTATTTCAAATATTTACAATAAAGATTTTTTTCTAAATATACAGTCTGAAAAAAAAAAAGCAAGACCACTTTGGATTTAATACGAATTTTCCGAGTTTCCAGGTTATCTCTTTACACATTGTTCACTTTAGTTATTTCATAATTCATATTGTCATGTATTAATGCACCTGTACAGCGCAGTTCCTAAAACACAAAATGTCTATCAATATTATTCAGATACAAGGAATAGCCATTTACACAGTCTGGAAATTATAAATCTCAATCACTTCGCCCCAAGCTTTACTTCGTCTCACCATGTTATGGCAACAGCTTGTCATCGATTGTGTACATTTTTTGAATGATTAATTATATCAGCAAACCCCCTACCACAGGGGGTAAAAGAACTACGTTCAGACGGCTTAATTTTTTTTTTTTTTTTTTTACTAACGCAAATATAACCTTGAACTTGCCAACAAACATATTCGTCACACATCATAGAGATCATGATCTACTAGCCAATAAGAATGTGTCTTGTATAATATTGCACAGCAGCTACATACAAAGGAACACGCCCTCTCGTAATTTAACGAAGATAATGGAAAATTACTGTAAAATGGAAGTTAATGTTAAAGTTGTCGTTAGCTTAAAAGGGTTCACCTGCGTGGCGATTGAATTGCCTTTCAGTGTTTTGAAATTACAGGTTTTTCCACGAAACTATCGAATGTGCGTCCAATGAGCCAGGTTAACGAAAAGAACACATACTTCGGACAATGGCTGTTGGACGCTTTAAAAACGTGAAGCATATTATGAACACCATTTAAGAGTACTTCAAAACGGCTAAAAACAGTTTTTTTTTTCAAAGAGCTGTCTCTCAAAATATACCTACGCGTTCGATAAATACAGAACTAGAACTACACAAGAGCACTGCCCCGAACCTTCCTACAGACTTTCCGTCAATTTAATAATAGTGACGCTGTTGCAAGTCCAGTAGCTATACGCAGCACGGCGAGAACACTGCACGTCAATTGAGAGCTTTACTCTTAGAGGCGATATCGCACTTAATGTGCGCGTTACTGTCGCCTTTATCACTCCCACGCTTCTCGTCCTCAGACGCGGAAATAAAAAAAAAAAGACCCAGATAGGCGGGAACCTTAATGTGGAACTTAGTCACGAGCAGTTTAACGCGAACCTGAAAAAGTAACCCTTGCAGTGTTTTCCCCTGACACGGCAAGGGTTACTTAGAGGCGATATCGCACTTAATGTGCGCGGTACTGTCGCCTTTAACACTCCCACGCTTCTCGTCCTCAAACGCGGAAATAAAAAAAAAGGCCCAGATAGGCGGGAACCTTAATGTGGAACTTAGTCACGAGCAGTTTAACGCGAACCTGAAAAAGTAACCCTTGCAGTGTTTTCCCCTGACACGGCACGTGTGATATAAAACTGAATGTGTGCTGCAAATGCGTGTACGACTTTAAAACGTATCGACCCGAACGACCAAGTCTTAAAAATGACTGTAAAAACAGATCTTTACGCCTTTTTTACTTTTAGAAATACACACCATACACAAAAATAAGAGTACACGAACTATAATCTTCGGACGCAAAATTTATTTTGTATGCTTTTCGTTAGCTGTTATCAACGTTAAAAATTGTCAAATAAATTTTCCTACTAAAGCTTTATTCATCGTACGGCACCTTAGGAAAACGACAGCCTTACTGATTAGGGTACATGAACACCTGAACTGCCCCTATGAAAGTTTTATTTTTTCATTGCTCTGGCGCGAGGGTAGTAGTGATTAATGAGTTCTACGTTTCCTCCTTGTACTCGGGGACTAATTAAAATGTACGATTGCTTCCACTTTTGTTTACTTTCCCTATGCATGATTTATATCCTAAACTGCAGACTGAAAAATTTCCTTTCCAACATGTTCTACGCTATTTATTTATTTTATTTTTTTTCATCTGCAGACGCGTCAGTTAAATTTTGTTAATCCACCTTCCTACGCAAAGAAAGGCTGAAGAAATCACATTCCTTGTGCGTACTTGCTCTCTCCGAACACCTTATTCTGCTCGCCGTAATTCAACAGATTGGTCTAATGAAACGAAGATGACTACCTTAATTGTCAGCAACTGTACTTCAGAATTACATTCCTCATTCACTATGACGCCAATATTAAACGAAAATAGTGCCACATACTTTTAACTTCGTTGCGAAATTTTCGTGTTCATCAACAAAGTTGATTGCATTATTCTTCAATGTGTTCTACGCTACTATTAATAGTGTGTATATATATAAAACATATACATATATAGAAACACATTATGTTAATGTGTGAAGAAACACATGATAAATTCTGCGCGATTATGTGATTGGGTGTGGTTTCAAGACCTGGTTAGACACTTTTTTTGTGTGGCGAGCAAAATATGTCAGATATTTAATACTGGCACATCTCGTTGCAAATTTAACTAATTTACTTTAAAATACGTATAACGATTCCTTAGTTCGCAAATCAGCTTGAAATACGCGACAGCACGTGCTGTTTATTTTGAAACGTGAACAAATTTACTAGAAAATTCATTTTTTTGCGAACTGAAAACTTTCTTCATAAATCCAAGATTTTCGAATTTTCATCTTGCCGAGAACTTCGTGCCGGAAATGGCAAAGGATATTACAAAAAGAAAAAAAAACTGGGACGCGTGTAGAAAGTTTTGATGGCCATAGCTCAGCTGTTGTGGACGAGCAGGGGAACTGTAGCTCAAGGTAAACAAACTGAAAATATTGGGCATTATTGGTTCGAACTTCCTGAAAACTTTCCTTCCGTTACAGAGAGACGTGATTCGGCCTTGTAGACGAGGGAAATGCGACCTGGGCATTCGTTTCCTGTTGCAAATCTTCCACGTCTCTTAAGTTTCTTTTTTGCTTGACTCTACCAAACATAGGTAGCAATTTTTTTTCTATTACTAGACAAGTTTACATATTCCTATAAGATCTACCTGTATGCACATTGTGCGTACTTCCGCCTCGTCTAAAATTAACATTACCGTGGGCCTCATCACTTTATTCATACGCCGGTCGAGTTAAACTGAGAAATTATTTGAAAAGTAAATATTTAGCAAATCTGCTCATTTTTACAATTTGAAGCGTTAAAAAAAAAAAAAAAAAAAAAAAAGCAATAATTAAAGTTATGTAGCACTGTCAAAATGTACGTTGTCACATTTGCTAACTTTCACATTTAACGTTAATCTGTTTTATTTGCATGCAACGTATTTGTCCTAATGTAAACATACATTTTCTACACTCGTCACATGTGGTATTTTTTATAGAATTGAATATTTATTTTTCTCCTGTTTTCTTTATTACACATGCTTTTTTATCAAGGCAGTTTCTCTTTGACGTAACGTGGCAATTCAACCATGTTTAAAAATAGGTTATTTAGTTAGAATTCGTTTTTATGAATTTCTTGTGCTAATAATTTCTATTTAATTTAATGGTCTCATATTTTGTGAATATTTAATGTATGTTTATTTTGTATGCTTACGTACGAGACCCAGTGTTCTGCGCGTTTTCTTAGCAGTTAGGACGTGGGAATTGGCACGTAGAGGGGGAGTAGGTATTTAGTATTCTCCTATTGGTCCCAGGTTCGAATCCTGACTCCCTATTGGCTGGGACGTTAGGTCCCTTTAAGCCGTGTCCAGCCAACTGAGCTTAAATCTCTCTTCAGCGAACCTCAGCTTCCGTCAGATGTAAGAATAGGTCTCGCACCAGAACGTAGGTGACGAGTTAGGTTTTAATTTAGAATGTAGGGTGTATTAAATTCCTCCCATTTTATTATATATTTTAAGTGTTGTTCCAGCAAGTGTGAGAGCAATTTAAGCCCCTTGCTAGGCTAATTTAGGAGTTTAGAAGCTCGCCCGCGTCTGTGTAAGAGCGTACGTATTTCTACACGACGTCGAGGACCAGATATATGTAACCCTACATCTACCGGTCCTGACGTTTATTTTGGAGAGGTCGTTATACGTCACTACGGAACAGCGAGAGCATCCGTATTTCCGTAAGACAAGTTTTTATTGCAATATATTTTACGAGTGGTACAGAGCGTCAGCTTTAAGTTGCTCTAGCAGCTTACGAATTTGCCAAGCGAACGCCATGTCGACTCTCAACGTGCTAACGAACCAGTTACGCAAATCTGCCCATGAATAACCCGAGAAGAGTACGTGTTCACTTGAGCGAGGCACATAAAATTTGAGTGATTATTTCATTTTCTGAACATGTTCATTTTTGAAATTGATATCAACAATAACTGTTTCTACGTGTGTATGGAAGTGAGCCTACGTGACGTAAAATAGGGACAACATAGGTACGGCCGCTCCCACGTCTTTGTTTTGTGTCACTTTAGATATCTGCTAATTGCCACGAAGTTTTCTTTTCTCGACAGTTCATTAATCCAGACAGTAATTAAAATAAGGAGGTCGAAATATTCTATTAATAAATCTGGACGTGAAAAGCATTTTTCCCAGTGGTCGCCTACATCATTTACTACAGTTGCTCCCATGTCTTCCTCTGTTGTCAAAGTGTTCTCTTATTATTATTATTATTAGTACTTGCTGGTCATATGTTCCCTAAAAGTTTTGGTACACAAATTCGTGTACGTAGTTTTTTTTACAGCTGGATGTATGTTGATTCACGGTAAGTTCTGTCTCCGCCAGCCAGCCCACTGACCGGGCATTTGAAACTCGTGGACTCGTATTACACCTAAGTCTAAATATAAAAATATTTCATCTCGGTGTATTGTTATTCAAGTCAGCTTAGTATATGTTAATTTAAAATTAACAGATTGGCTATCCCAATTTGGTGGCTACAAGCTAGGCTTTTACATCCCTAGCTGTAATACACATTGTATAACCTCCTTGGTCGTAGACAGATTGACGTCTTAACGCAAGGGCGTCGTCGTGTGACAGTTATTACAAATGGTTACTTATCACTTTTTATTCTACGTTATGATATGGAGCTACTTTCCTTTCATCGATACCAACTTTACTGAGCGCATGCCACTTAGTAAGCCCGTTAAAATATATCTGAGGTTCGTTTCAAAAGTGCTCACTTTATTGTGAACAGCCTTTAAGGGCTCACGACAAGCTACCGAAGATAACAATGGATAGTCTCAGTGGCAGGACACCACACGATGAAGTGATAGATCTTCAAATTTGTTGCAATAAAGCACAAACCGCAAACGTATTTAATTTATTATGTCTGGTAAGTACAATGACTAGAATGAAGATCATACCGTCAGTAATACGACTTGTTACAGGCGTAAACCATGACTAATTGCTATCGTCGCCATTAATTTATTTGTTAAATAAAATGGATTATGAATTAGTACTGATACTGTGATAGCCGCGATTTACATAGCATTTTACCAGGAAAATATAAATTTTCGTGTGATAAGACCGGATCGATATACTGCGTTTGCGATAATATTTTTAATTTCTGTGTTCGGTAGACCAAACTACAGTTTGTGTTAACAAGTGCAGTGAATTCCATTAACATTTGCCATAATTAAAATACAGTTGACTATCGGACGTAAGTGCTACTCATTCATACTTCGAACGGACTTATTGTAATATTTCAGGTCCGTGAGTGTGTGGTTTAAATCGTATTGACAGGCTGAATTGTGTAAAACTGTAATTTATTCATACTGACTAGCTGGATATCATTTTGTGATTTTGCACTTGTTTCTTGTGTTATTCTTTGCTAACTAAATTATTTAGGAGAGGCGCGTAATTTCTTTTTATGCGTGGATTACATTTCTAGAATTCCTCTTCGCCAGTCTCACAGGCAGACGGACGTGTTAGGTATGTGTCAGAGGTGTAATATATATCTTGTTTGCTTAATTTAGAGGGAAATTTTCTTTTAGATCGTTAATTCCGCACTCCTGTAATTATCATCGTTTAGCACTTGTCGACACCAGATGTTATTCACGTAGTTAAAATTCTGTCTCATGTAAATTATTTTTCTAAGCTCGGGACTCACGTAATTGCACTTATTTTACCTAGTCGTTTGAAATTTCCGATACAATGCGTGTAATTTATTCATATCTTCAACATTCTCAAATTCGCTAACATTTAATAGCATTCCAAAAACAGATTGTTTAACACATAAATCGCATCTTTTAAAGTCGCCTATCTATGAGCTATACCCGCTCAAAAAACATAACATTTATACTTAGGCCACTCTTAGAAATCGTTTAAACACTCTGAAATTCTCTCGTGTGTTAATATATTCGTAAAAATTGCCTATCTACCACCAACATCCCTACAAACACAAAAAAAAATTGAAAAATTATAAAAAAATTGGCCTTAGCCCACTCTTACACTCTACACCTATATAAGACATTGCAACCCACCACTCTGGTCAGTTGTCTTGAGAACACCACACCGTAAACATCGGACAGAGCAACTGCTATCCTCCTCCTCGCCCAAAAAGAAAAAATAAAAATAAAAAAAATAAAAATAAATTGATCCGATTAAAAATCAACCCTTTCTATCAATTTAACCCTTTCAACCAATATAGCACTTTCAATTAAATACAACCCTTTCAATTAGATTCATCCCTTTCATTAAATTTAACCTTATTGATTAACTTTATCAATATATTTCATTAACCTTTGATATCGATTTAATTAACCCTTTGATATAAATTTAACCCTTTCAACTAAGCAAAAGTGGGGTAGAACCGCCTCACCCCTACTACTCTCATTATCATATATTCTTTTATTGCGGGTGTGCGCAGGACTACTTACAAAGGTGTTAAATCAAGACGAGTTTGCCCAACGTTATTAAATTCTCAAGCGTAACAGTTAAATGGAATCATAATAAATCCCACTACCTCCCAAAAATGCACTACTTTAAGGTAAAACCTTGCAAGGGGATGACGCATACGATTAACATCACGTACCCTTTTATTTGCTATCAAAAGTGAGGACTGTCTTCCCTCTGTCATCTACGAGACTAGAACGAAAAGATCACAAGGGTGGTGTTTCGGGCGATTAAATTAAACATGTACGGATTTTCATTATTTTCTCGGGGATATCCCATTTCCCTGCCCTTGCGTTCTGGATCTACTCCATCGTAAACTCGCTTCACCCTCATCGGGTCTCGAGACCTCGCGAATAAGTCGCCTAATTCTCTCCACTCCATTCCTAGCACAAAACGCTAAAGTTCTTACTAAGGTCACAAGCGATCTTTCGCTTTTGTCTTTTAGGAATTCAGGAGTTTAAAATAATTTTCTACGTGTCTTGCTACCATCCGTAATTTTTCATTGTAATATTACACGGAAGTTTAAAAAATAAAAGCGTCAGTACAATGGCGGAAATTTACTTTACAAAACGAATAATACAAAGTATATGAATTTTAAATTTATATCCTTTTTTTTCTGTACGAACCTTTAAAACTGAACAAAATCAATATGTTTGCTACAGCTCAAAATACTTATCCAATACCACTACAAATATTTTCTAGGATGTTTGTTACGATGTTTACTTGTATTTCAATTTTACTTTTTGAGACAATGTTTGAAGTCAAAATAGGTACAAGTTGAAACCTTCCCTCTGGTAAACCAAGTGTGTAATTTCAAAGAAATAACATATCATTCCAGTAACTTCAAAAAACATTTTAACTGAAACCAACCTTTGGGTTAAGTAGTTTTTTAATCGTAAGAATAATTATTTTAAGTTCAAATCCTTAAAATTTTGCTAAAACACATCAAAAATTTTAATTCTGAAATGTTTTCATATTTTAACTAATTAAAACTGATATCACTTTACGATACATTTAAATATCCTCATAATCTGTAATTAAATATTCGGCCCATAAAATATCATTGAAAAAATACATATACAGCCTTAACAAAATATTTGTCTCTCAAATGGTCTTAGCATTCTGACTTACATAAACACCGTTGTGGCTTGGTTAATTTTAAATAACTGTGTTTATGAGTATCAATAAAAAAATGCGTAATAACATACTTTACAACTTTATTTTGATTGGGCAGTTAACTTCCCGTACGCTATATCTTGCCGAAAGAGTTTTCGACGAAAAATATATAACATTAGCAAGTTTTATTCCCTTTATATTTTCGTATGTGCTATTTTAGTTTTTCAATAGCATATTAGGATCATAATAAATTGTTACGGCATCAATGATCGCATAATTACAGTTGTGTCTCGCCGGAAGTAAGCTTTATATGCTAGCATCCAGACCTGTATGACTAATATCGTGGCAAAGAGCACAGAATTGACATCATGGCGCCCGACAAAACTGAAAGACACAGAACAGCAGAGGAGGAGCGTCTGGCCCGATATTGCCACCCGCTCGCGGTACAGAGACGTGTTACAGAAGCCAAAGGCCGGTCACGCAGTCTCGTATCACCCCTGTGCCCTTTCAGGGTAATGCGAGGGTGCATGATATTGTTTATTTTATCAATGCTTTACTTCCCAATTACCCTCTTTGTGGATTACACTAAGTTTCCTCGGAGGAGAGTGTGTTACCGACTTCCTGCATTCCACCCTGACCTGCCTATCAGCTTGGGGGTCAATTTTTCGGCATTATTTACTATTGCTGATAAATTGATAAATGATTACCGTGAACATTTCAATTCCATCCACAAGTGCTGGAACTGCCTACTACGAGGGGTAAAAAAAAAAAAAAAAAGGTAAAAGCCAAATGGAGCTGGTGTGTGCGTTCAATCCCGCCCACCGAGGGATTTTTTTTTTTTTTACGGTAAACTTTGCGATGTAAACAGCAAAATATCGTAAATATGTTTATTTGTCGTAATTACTAGGCTGAACTCAATCAAAAAAGTATTTAATTCGCCGTATTCAATCAGTGAAATTCTTTCACTGAAACAAGCAGTGGTTTTACACCGATTCTTAGGGGAGCCATGTTCACTGATTCGCTTAATCAAATTTCACTGCGAATCATCAGTGGTTTTGCACTGACTCGAATTGAGGGTGTACTTGTGCTGTCATTTGTCTGGTAGATGCTGCACTTGCGCTCGGCATTTGCCTTGCAACCAGGTAACAAGGTGATGCGTGCTGTATAATACTGCGCTGTACTATTCATGTCAACGAGGTATAGAAATATCCACAAATCAAATTACCCACGCGGAATACTTGTTACCGATGCCTTAATGTGTACAGAACCGGTGAGACATATAATTCACGATCATGGGCACGGCGACTGAAAAGGCTAAGTAAATATTATAAAGCTGTGAATATAGGCGTTTCAGTATTTCTCGCAAAACGTGACAACTTAGTAAACTATTTCTACGTGGAAGTGGTCGTCCCACAATCTTGGGTCGTTCTCGCGCTAATTTCCGTGATCGTATGAACATATGCGCACCTCGTTTGCATAGTGATTTACTTATTTATTTACCTGTCACGTCTAAACAGACTTGGTTATTATTCGCACTGGAGGACGAAACTTAAACCCTGCGTAGCAAAGGTCTGTCAAACCTAACACACTTTGAGAATGGCAATTGAAGTGCCAGAGAACGTGATATATTTTACACTAATTAATGTGGCGTTCGTATAACATCTAAGTTTCATCTACACTGCGAAAATTATAATGTGTAGGTATTCTTTGGTCCACATTACAAGCTATACATGCGTGCACTATGCCACGGTTTTTGTTATTTAAGGCTGTTCGCGATAAAGTGAGCACTTTTCAAATCACCCTTAGAAAAAACGCACTGCCCCTACCTGCATATATTTTAATGGGCGCACTGAGGGACATGCGCCCAGTAAAGTTGGTAACGATGGAGGGAAGCAGTCCCACATCTTAACGTCGAATAAAAATTGTTACGGAAACGTTTGTAATAATTTAAATTATTTCTTTCGCTTTCTGCATCAAAGTATGAAGATGAGCAGATTTGTAAAATATTTACTTTTTCTAATAATTCCACGGTTTCACTTGACCGACGCATAAATAAAGTTATGAGGCCATGGCGGTGTTAATTTTGCGTAAGGTGGAAGAATAAACAACGTGCATACAAGCAGATCTTCAGCAGGGCTTTCGAAAGTGTTCAGTTTACCTTGAATAGCCTACAGTTGACGAGTAGCAGATATTCTGTTTCGGTAACGCTATCAGATCTTCGCGCGACCTTCGTACTTATTTTTTTTTTTTTTTTTGCAAGTGGTCGAAGTACGCTACTCACTCAACCCTCTGCGACTCTGAGACTACAATATCTCCCGAGCCACTGGTATTCTGCCAGCCTCATCCGGCTGTCAGCGCTGCGCCGCATTTTCCAAATGCACGGAACACCGTTTAACTAAAAAAAAAAATGATTTCATTGGAATTCATAAAATCCTTTTACGATAGTACGGCCAGATGGCTTCCCCGCCCGTCGGATAACAAAGGGCGAAATTCGTGGACGTGGGCGACGATAATGATCCTGGAAAACGATCGCAGGTGAACAACGGCCTCTCTCACGATTTCCAGCTGTACTTGACAGTGCACGGCAAAGTACAAGCATTTGTCCACCTACTACCGTTGTACTTTCCGGTTAGTGGTAAGCTAACATTAATGAGCACCTACTGGATATATGGCAATATTTCTGTTCATTCTGTAAATGTACAATACGTCATATCAATTATCGTTCAGTTTTCATTGCAGTACAGAAAATAATAATTGCTTTCAATTTGAAAAATGACTTACTAATAACACACGCTTACCAAGTTATTTCTCCTATGGGTTAGGCTCAGAAGAAACAATAAATAATAGAAAATTCCCATAGACATTATTATATGCAAACTGTGTAAAAAAAAAAAGTCCACACGAGACAAGAAAATCAACCTTCAAGCATTACCTAGATATTTTTGCAAACGTTTCGCAGCTCCTTACTTTCTCAATGCGCAATTAATAAGCACATTGCCGAGACTCGGCAATATTACACGTCTTAGCTAGACGATAAGTTGGGACGTATATATTGCCCGGCCATAACGAATTCCTGCTTTAAGGAATATCGAGTGAAGTGGCAAAGTGATAATACACTGGCCTCTCATTCGGGAAGCCCAGAGCTCGAATACTAGCCCGACGATCCTGGTTTCAGTTTTCGATAGTTTTCCGAAATCGCTCCACGCGAATGCTGGGCTAAATTCTTCACACAGGCCGGAACCGATTCCTTTCCCGTTCGTGTTTTGTCCGAACAACTTATTCTGTCTCCAGTTATCCTAATCTTGACTAGATGTTAAGCTTAGCTTTAATAAATTATTTATTCTAAGTTGTGTTCTTTCTAAACTTTATTATAAAGGCTTAAGGCCACAATCCTTCATTTCTGCAGCTTTCGCGAGAATCAATTTTTTGTAGCCAAGCGGTAGCCGATATTGTAAAATCCTCTTACAATTTTGTTACGAATAGTTTTTACTATGTAGTGTTTATTTTTCCAACACAAAAAAGTGTATACTTTTATCCAATCAATTCATTAACGAAAATATTGTTTATTTCATAATTGATCAAAATTATAAAATTTTTTGTTTTGAAAAAATTACACTACATAACAAAATCAATTTGTAACAAATCCCTAAGAGGATTTTACACTATCGGCTCCCTTTTGGGTACAAAAAATTAATTCGCACAAAAGCTGTAGAAATGAAGGATCGTTGCCTTAACACTTTGAGGACTATGCTCGAGTGTAGTTAGGGCAAAACTTGTTTGAATATTTCATTCCACTAAAAAAAAAAAAAACTGGCCATGGTATACTTACATCAATTCCATATTTCATAATGATTTTAAGTAGGAACTAATACAACATCGATAACGAACTTCGTAAATGAACAACTAATTTCTGTATAGTTATGGAAATTAACACGAAGGGATTTACATCCTGTTACATACGAAAGAACGTTTGGTTGGAAAACGGTGAACTCGGCACTCCATTGGTTGGCAGCCGGCCAATACGGAAAGGCTGGTGTCGTTTCGACCAGTGGAATGGCGTTAAGAGACATAGGGACCAATATAACACGGTGTCCCTGCAGCGGAGCGGTATGGATATAGGTGACTAACGTCTAGCTTGACTTTAAAGTTGGTAACAGTGTGCCGACCTCAAAGTGTCAAGTTTTCAGTCTAGCTTCTGGGCACCCTTCTTCACATGCAGGTAATGCGGCAGAGTTCCGGCGTTTTGATTCCTTAGCTTAAATTTTCGGTTCTAGAAAATCCGGAAGAACAAAACAGGAGAGTATGGAATAACGTTCCAGCCTACTTGTAATTTTGTTACGTTACTTCGGGGGAAAAAAATCATTAAGAAAGCAGTCTGTGAGGACGTATTTTTCCTGCCCGGATCCTAAAAGCGCGGTAGTGCTAAGGGCAACCCACGCACGCATATCTCGTGCATATTCGCCTTTACGAGCTAAATACGCCATTTCGTGATGTAATAACAGAGAAAAGGAAACGCTGTACGACCTTCACGTATCAGATATTTTTAACCTGCCCAAAACGAATTGTGGAATCGCTCGTTTTAATTATTTTTTCCTTTTAAAAAAACAGGAAACTTTACTCGGCTTCGAGCGTAGAAAATTTTGTTAAATGCTAATCGTAGGCGCTCATCGCTTAAAATTAGTGAGCAGTTTTTTTTAATGAAACGTTAGGCGGTCTAATTAGGCTGTATACTTAAAGGCTGTAGAAATGTGTTTCAGTACGCGAATTCTTGAAACGTACAATCTAGAACGGGATTTGCACTATTTAATACATTTCGATGGAGTTTGGTTTGTTGACGAATAAAAACTGTTGACTGTTTTTCCTAACATAAACCACAAAATCAGTACATACGCAAAAATTAACTTTTTTAATTTTATTGAACCTTTTATTTCTGTAATAACAAATATTTAAAACAAAAATTTCCTTATTTTACCCTATTTTCGTCTTCTGGACATCTCCTGAAAATATTTTCTTTTAAAAGTCTTTTGTCTCAGGTTGTGTAAATTACGATACTATAGAATGCTCGGTGATATTATTTTGTAAATTTAAGACAATTATATGTGCTTATTCACTAATGCTGTGGTTATATCCGATTTTTTTTTTCGCAAAAGTAGGCAATGTTTAAATGGAAAACTATCAAAATTGTCAAATAAATAAGCTGTATATATTAAAGAAATAATATTTTTTGTATCGTTGTAAAATTTTTCGCTAGAATTTACTCACTACATTTTTTTTTTTTATAAATCAACTACTGCTGCATATGATAGTTACTAGCATTCAAAAAACTTTTTATCTTTGAAGTTTAATGGCAATGGTCATTTCATACTATTATGATGGTATTATTGGCCTGTGTCCATTGCCAACCATGACTAAATAAAAATGACACACACACACAGAACTCACCACGACAAAAATCCAAAATCCCTTTTACAACACCACAGGCAGATAATTAGGAAAAGCTGTTTCCTTGTCAGTAGCAAATAAATATGTACATAAGTAAAACGAGAAAAGTCGGATAAACAGTTTGTTATTACAAAACAGGACAGACAGACAACAAACGCAGACCAAAATTAATGGCTACACGATGACGAAAACGAAAACACCACACAAGTGAATAAGACCGTGAAAAAAAAAACCGTATCAGTGGACACAGCTGAGCAATAAAAATTCAAAATACGCACAAAATAGGGCAGAAACCACAATGAAACACAGATACGATCATCTCTACGCACGACTGAAGGACTGCATCGTCGCTAAAGGCGACTACACAAGATACTGACATTGTTTGTAGCCTCTGTCCATTACCCTGTAATCATTATCAAATACAGTGTACGACCTGTATCATTATTTAATAAAACCTCCATTAATGTGGGACCATTGCGTCCTGGTGTTCATTTTCCAGTTTTCACCAGTGTATGTAATAGGGCTTAATGATAAAGTTAAATATTTTAACTGTACAAGTTTGAGCTAAACCTTCAGTTACACGCTTTAATGAATATAAATAATATACTAGTATAATGGGGTTCGTGTAATTTAAATTGGCACTCTTGTGATTTTTGCGTATGCCTGGAAATTGGAGGAAGCATGACGGATCATTAGTTAAGGAGAAGTCTTTTCGTAAAAAAAAAACGCTAGATTTCTCAAGCCCTTTATTAATTACCGGGGACGAAAGGTAATTAGACCGTTTAACCCATTGTGTTGGGGAGGTGACGTCAAATACAGCAATTGAAATTTCAAGGGGTATAACTAAGCCAACTTTATGAAAATTAATTTATAATTTCATTACATTTGGTATATTGCTCTATGCAATAAAGATTTCTCAAGGCGATTTTAAAAGTGAAAAGCGCTAATACGGACCACATGTATGACGTGTTTGGTCGTTTACTTAATTTTCCATTATCACAAGTGTTTTATTATTGGTTAAACTAAACTTTTACTTATATCTAACCCAATATGAATGCAAATAGTAAGAACGTAGGTTTCTTGGTGCTGCCTAGCAAAAAACAGTTCTAGTGCAAAATATTATTACAGCGAGTGCGCAAGAATGCGGTGAGTTGTCCCTCCGAGAAATTTGCCACACTCAGTTAAGCTTTATTTTCACGAGGCGGAGAAATATCTTGGAAATAGAACTTTAGCAGAACTTCCGAAAAGTTGAAATCAACCATGAACGGACTATTCAGAAACTAACGATAGCGAATTCGATCTGTTATGAAGTGATCAGGCCTTAGGTGGACGGCCTGTCTGATCACGCCTTTCAAACATTGAACAAGGGCACGGGCCTGAGTGCAGTAATCACCTCGCGACAGCAGTTGCAGAACCCCCCTCCACCGGCCAGTAATCGGGGCCGAATATGTTAAACAACGTGCCCGATATTGGCTAACGTAACACTGGGATCGGCGTCTTCTCTCATCGGGCCATCGCAAAGAAAAGACGACGGAGATGGGTATGTCCGGCCGTCGTTAACCGCCTCCCAGAAACAGCCTCCGGCAACATGAATAAGGTGAGGACTTTCCAATTAGATTACAATAGTAGTGGCGTGTGGTAATTAATCATAACATATGTAATTAGCATTATGACTTTCCATATAAGCGCTCCCGATTAGTAACCACGTAATCAGTTGCTGTATGATCATTATGTTCAATAAACCCCGTCATTAACTGCTGTGGTCTTCCTAATAATGACTCATTATTCAGTTATGCCCATGGCCCCTTTCACGTATGGATTGGCCACAAGCCAATTTCATAACAGATCGATTCTGTTACTGCGTATAGCCACCCGCCAGGTGTGACTAGAGACCCTAACCGCGCGAGATGCGGTAGTCTTTTGTCGTCGTGTAAGTAGAGGTGTTAAGGCGTGTGTGGACGCAGTGTATCTGCCCAATGGAGCACCGTGACGAGATAAGCGCTATGTAACGCACGCGACGGTATTGAGCTATGCACAAGCTGAGCTAACTTTGGACAGTGGCGAGCTAGCGGTTTCTCTAATGGAACACTTCACCTGTCTGTTCAACATCCAGAACTCGTTAAAAAAAAGTATTACGTACACTACAAACATTTTGAGAAAACAATATTCTTGTTGCGCGTGACTGATGGATGCATATATGTGATGCGTTCTCAGAAAAGGTACCGTAGGGTGAAAAATATTTTCGGGTTTTGGGCTGTTTGTGTAGAAAATTCTACCAGGAATTCAATGAAACAAGTCACGCCCTTGTAGCGTTTATACCATTGGCATGTTCCGTTTATATCTTAAAAAAACGATTTTTCGCATTTCCCAACTTTTTTTTGCCTTCTGAAAAACTTGCGTTGTCACCCAAGCGTACCTTTTCTGACAACGGGTCACATATTTGGTAACACAGTAAAATATGGCATAGGCTGTTCACAGTAAAATGAACACTTTTGAAAGCCCTGCTTAAGATCTTTCTATGCACACTGCGTATCCTTCGGCAATATGTAAAATTAACATTGCCATGGGCCTCATCACTTTATTCATTTCTCAGTATAGTGAAAACGTCAAATAATTATAAAAGTAAAATTTCGAAATAAGTTTGCTCATTTTCACACTTCGATGTATTAAAAAAAACTGTAAACGAAAGAAATAATTAAGTTATCACAAATGGTTTCCTTACACATTTTATTCGACGTTGAGATATGGGACCACTTTCTCTCCATCGTTACCAACTTTTCTGGGCGCATGTCACTCAGGGCGCCCGTTAAAATATGCAGGTAGGAGTAATGACATTTTTCTACGGTTGATTTCAAAAGTGCTCACTTTATCGTGAGCAGTTTATACCAGAAAATACTTATTTAAATGTTTCAAAACATTAATCAATATGTATCTATTGTCAACTAAAATTTAAAAGTATTTATACGCTGCTTGTTTCAGAAACCACATTATGCAAGAAAACGTTCGTCAGGTACGGCGGTAATAGTAATTACTATGATTATATGTAATGAGTATTAGTACAAATGTTAACACTTTTACCGAGTGAAGTAACACAGTGGTGCACTACTCGACTTGTATTTGGGAAGACCCGGGTACAATTACTGATCTGGCCAACTTGAGTTCGGTTTTCCTTAATCATTCCAGGCGAAGGCTGGGATGGTTCCTTAGTACATCGTTTACTTGCTACGGCATTGTGATGTTAAGGGCCACTTAAAAAATACTTTCAAATAAATAAAATGAATAATGTTCATTTATTTCAGTTGTAAAAATCATTACTTTCGTGGCTGGAATTGATTCTCATACAAATAAATACTAAAAGCATATATTTGTAAATATAATTACTTCTTTTGTTATATTCAAACAGAATAACGATAAGGCAATTTCATGTTTTAATTTTCTTCTGCAAAATAATGTTTATGAAGCATTCAGAATGAGAAAACGTTCATGTTTTATTTATAAATAGACTTATTTATTGACTTATAAAAAACTTCAAATAAGTATATTCTAGTGAAATATATCACAGTGATACTTAATATATTTTTTCTTTTATACACGTATACACCGTATTCATCAGACAATTTTTATAGTTTGTTTATTACTTCATATAGGTTGTTCGCGGTAAAATGAGCACTTTTGAAAGCCCTGCTTAAGATCTACTTGTATACACGTTGTGTATTCCTCCATGTTATGTAAAATTAACATTGCTGTGGGCCTCACTACTTTATTCATCCATCGGTCAAATGAAACTGTGAAATTATTAACAAAGTAAATACTTTACAAATCTGTCAATTTTTACAATTCGATGCATTAAGAAAACAGAAAGCGAAAGAAATAATTTTAAGTTATCACAAATGCTTACCTTATTCGACGTTAAGATATGGAATTACTTTCCATCCATCGTTATCAACTTTACGGGCCGATTGTCACTCAGTGCGCCCATTAAAATATTAAGCATGCAGGAGCAGTGAAATTTTTCTAAGGTTCATTTCTAAAGTGCTCAGTTTATCGTGAACAGCCTTTAATGAGTTTTCCATGTTTTACAGTTAGGCGCAGTGCTCCATTAAATGCTTTAGACCTTAAGGGCTATAGAAATGTTTCGCAGTGTGCGAATTCCTGAAACATAATATCAAAAACAATTTGAACTACCTACTATATTTACGCCTGTTTTATGACGTTTTAATTATTGACAAGATATTTATTGACTTATTTATCAGAGACTACCTGCCCTCCTATCGTTGCGTTCGGAACTGTGCCAGAATAGTATATATATTCCCTGTTTTCCACCTCACTCAGCTCACTCTACGCTATTGTTCTTAGAGTCCAGCGTCTCACCTGAAGAAAGGGACAGATTCCAGGCCCAGAAACGTCGTGAAGACTTGTAATAATTTTTTTTATCATTTTTCCGTCGTTCTGTGTCCTCTCTGTTGATTTTTCTATTTCTTTATTTAGATATTTCTCTGGTTCCTGTTTTGTTCGTAGTGTTGAATTATTTGGTTTTTAAATCTGACAAGGAATACTTTTTCCTGACAAGTGTCAGATGTCATCTTGGGGAATAGTGTTCCACGCTAATTCCACCTGTTGTTGCAACTGGAGGCGGTTTGTTGCCGGTATTCCAGACCGCACACGTTCAATGAGAGACAGTTGGGGTGATCGTGCTGACCAGGGGAGTTGACGAACACCTTCGAGAGCGCGTTGATTAACACGAGATGTGTGTGCACAGACATTGTCCTTCTGGAAGAGGACATAGCCTTGGCGCTGTAGGAACGGCAACAAAATGGGCTGGATGATGTTCTGGATGTATCGTTCACTGTTCAGTGTTCCCTCAACGAACACTAGAGGTGTACGGTCATTGTAGGCTATTGCTCCCCAGACCATGATGCCAGGAGTTGGTCCTGTATGTCGCTGCCGTATACACTCTGGCTTTTGCTGCTCTCCTGGTCGATGCCGCACTCGCATACGACCATAACCGGCGCCAAGGCAGAATCTGCACTCATCACTAACCACAACTCCACGTCATTAATCCCTCCAGTTGCGTCGTTCACGAGACCATCCGAGACGGGCTGCGCGGTGATGAGGTGTGAGAGGAAGCCTGGCGAGCGGCACCCTTGATCGTAGCCCAGCATCCAGCAAACGGTTGCGCCCAAGGCTCACGCCCTGGGTCCAACGGTGACCCTAATCTGTGCGGAGGTCACCGTGCAATCAGCAATGGTTGCTCGTCTGATGGGGCGGTCCAGGCAAGAATCCTCATGCCGCTGCTGTCCGGAACCAGGTTGACGGGCATGTGCACCATCGCTGGACCACCGGCACCACCAATGATGCACAGCAGACACTTCACGTCCTACGCGTTGGGCAATTCTTCGGAAGGTCCATCCAGCCCCCTTCAGACCCTCAGTACGACCTCGTTCAAAGCCCATTGATTGCACGAAGTGTGGTCGTCTATGCCGTCGTGGCATATCTACAATGATTACCACATACAGGCCGATGCTTGAAACGACATACTACTCTTTCACCGAGTCAACTACAGTTGTATTGGGTTCAGCGGTGTTATGCCTAGTACGCGGTTCCTACTCCGTCCACAGCACAGCACTGTACATCATTGCATGCACTGTTCTCAATCAGTTCTCAATGTTCATATGGTATTTCTACGTCACCGCTTTAGTGGTTTTCATGTTTTATTTTTCCACCAGTGTATTCTATGAAATTTGTAATAAATGAATCGAAATTAGCCTGCTTTGCAATAGCAGATACCTACCTTTATTTTCGGGGCCGCAGAGGTTGAGCGATTAGCATGCCCGCTTCCCACCAAGGCGACCCGGGTTCAATACCCTGCCAGGTCACCGGATTTTCGCAGGTGGGAATCGTGCCGGACGATGCCATTGGTCTGCGGGTTTTCTCGGGGTTCTCCCGTTTCCCCCGCCCCTTCACTCCGGCGCCACTCCATATTCACTTTAATCACCCTCATCGGCTCTCAAAACCTTGCTGTTAAGAGCCGCCAAAATCTCTTCACTTACCTTTATTTTCAAAACATTTTAGTTCATCTCGTCAGAATTTTTCTCGAGTCGTTAGGATCAGGAAGTAATCTTCGTCACAATTAAAGATATTAGTGTTATTAAAATTGCAAAATTACTTTCAGATGAGTCCAAATACAAACTCAATGTCACACTGTATCACCCAAAATAAATATGACCTATTTAACTACAGCAAAAATATATATGAAAAATTAGTCACTCTCCCTCGCAGAAGAAATTCAATGTAATACGACTCGGTGCACTCTACTTCAGTTGCAGAAAAATTTTATGGGTTGTTTACAACGAAAAGGGTCAAAAGAGGTTTTCGATTTTCTGCTACCCATGGTACGGTGGATTCGAAATAAAGGAACTTCAAACAGAATCTCTCTTTCCTAGTTTCACTGTAACGAAAAATCTTTCTACTGTTGTTACGATAAAGGAATAATTCGGTTTTATTTCAGTTACTGCAATTCTTAACTACACAGTTCCAAAATTAATTTTGGTTCTCCGCAAATAATCAGCTTAAGGCACTGTGCACACAGAGATTTTTTTTTTCCTTGCTGTCACGCACCAATGTTACAGGCCAATATTTGAAATACACAGAACTGACAGCGCATTCACGCGAAGCCGCGACGGTCTCAGAGCCATAGAGTAAATAAGGTTTGTACCAGAGTGGCAACAACAATGTTATTGAGCGGTCGCTAATTTTTTTTTTTTTTTGGCCCTCTCCACGCATACCAACTTAGTCGGTACAACTACTGCATCACTTCGAACTACGAAGTTGGCGTTACTGAGTACTTACAGCGCTCCTGGCGGATATACCTTGAACTTTTTAAACCTGCAGTACAAATATTATTATAATCACACCTACCTTTCAATATATTTAGGAATTTACTGATCAATTAACCCCGAAGAAAAATGTTTGTACATTAGTAATATATGTCGTAAAGTATCTCGAAAGTTTAGAAAAGCCATCTATAGGGGTAGTGAAATTTCGCGAAAAGATTTCAAGACAAGTTATATTCCAAAACATTGTCTATGCTGTTCACGGTAAAATGAGCACATTTGAAAGCCCTGCTTAAGATCTACTTGTATGCATGTTATGTATTCTTCCGTCTTGTGTAATATTAGCATTGTCATAGGCCTCCTCACACTATTCATGTATCGGCCAAGTCAACATGTGAAATTATTAGAAAAATAAATAGTTTACAAATCTGATTTTTTTTTTTTTCAAACTGAAGCGTTAAACAAATTGAATAAATTAATTTATCATGAATGGTTACTCGACACTTTTTATTCGACGTTAAGATATTGAACTACTTTCCATCCACCATTACCAACTTTACCAGGCGCATGTCACTCGGTGCGCCCGTTTAAATACATGCAGGCAGGGGCAGCGTCATTTTTCTAAAGTTGATTTCAAAAGTGCTCACTTTATCGTGAATAGCCTTTAGGGTCGTTTACATAACTTGATTGGCTGAATTTCTTTTCGGCACGTGTTAACTGATTGCACGCGAATCACGTAGGAGCCGTGCATAAGTTGCCGAATTCCGAGTGGCCTGGTCAAATGGGAAAACGTCTTCTCAAGCAGACACCAACCAATAACAATAGACGAACTACTCAAGGGTCATTATATAGTATTGAAGTCTACCGTGAACTCGTATTTCTTCGCGAACAATCGCTACCTCCAGCCATCTATCACAGAGGGCAAGCCCGAAACCTATTCATATTTCAGGATCTCTTTGATTATTTAACGAAAGATAGGAAGGCTACCAGCATAGAAAAGGTGATATGAAATGAACAACTTCCACCGGAACGAACTCGTCTCCGCGTGCGGTCAACACGCGGATTTTCCGAGAGAAATCAAGCTAGAAAAAAAAACTCGCCATAGCGCTACGAGGACCGTAAGTAACGTAGTGTATTGCACCAGATAGCTTAATCAGCATTTACTCTCTCTGGACGGGAGTAACAGAGAAAGAATTAAGGACCGTGTAACGAGACTGCTTGTGTTGGACGCTCTAAGGACACAGTTGGGTGGGTGCAGATGATAACCGCGACATGCGCTCGAAATGAACATCACTGGTAGCAAGACGTCGCCTGCAACGCTGCAGAACGAAACGACGAGCAGCAGGTGGCTACGGTTCCCACGGAAGTGGAATCCCACGCAATTTCACGTTCGTATCTCTTATGGCACACTGGGGATTTTTTTGTTGTACTTTTACAAGCAAAACCCTTGGGAACCCAATTGCCGACAAAATCCTTCGTAAAACTACAAAGAGTTTCCTTGCAGAATTCCGAAAACATGTATTTGTAATATTATAATTGACTTTATTGAGAATTTAACATAATGTTTTTTTTCTTCTAAGAAAAATGTGATAAATTAATAACAGACTAATTTACACACTTAGCCAGAACGGAGAGTATAACCCACAAACCTTGTATTATTAGCTGGCGCCTTTAACCGCAAGACCAACTTGACTTACGAACTTCAAGCATAATTTTACTGGTTAAGAAGAGTAGGTATATTTATTTCAGTTTAAGAGTTCTGCTGTTGAGTTAAGAGATGTGGACGGCTCTTGGCAACGAGGTACTGAGAGCCGATTTACAAGTTCTGTGTAGCTAGGAAACATTAATTTTTGCACGCGTCTTGCACGCAGCTACACATTACATCACCCACAGGTTTTACACAAGCATCTATATACGGTTTTACGTTGTTGAGTGTCCGCCATTTTGCTGAGGCTCGTGGAAGCGGGTCAGAATAGTACAAACATTTATTGAACACGGCCATTTTAGTAGTTTTACAAGCTAGTTATTATGCAAGAGAAATCTTTGTACAGTTTAAGCATTTTTAAAATTACAAAAAAAAAAAAAAAAAAAAAAAAACTCAGTAAAAATTACCATTTTTTTATTACAGTGTATCCAGTGTCAGTGGCTTCATGGCGTAGGTGCACTCACTGTTCACTGTTATTCACAGTTACCCACAGATGCATATCTGACGTCGTTAAATCCGGAGATCTGGTAGGATACTCCCATGCAGTCACGCTGGAAAAAGCAATCGTCATTTGAGTACTGTTGGCGAACAGCTGGCACAATGATTTCCTGCAACGCGGTTCGGTAACTTTGTTCATCTGTCACTGTTCCATCAAAGAATAATGGCCCCGCAAGTCCTCTGGCGCGCTGCAGTGTTAACCCAGGAAGATTAACTGCTTGCTCTGCCGCAGTGTAGGGATTTTCACCGGCCCAGCACACGCAGTTGTGGCGATTGATAGTTCCATCCAATTTAGCCCTTTCAGATCCACTATAACTTATGGTTTCAGGCGTTGCACACAAAAAAAATTTTTATGATGCAACGTAACACTCGTTTCGTTGTCAGAGCCATATGTTCGGCTACAGTAATATTAACCATTTATAACCTAGACCTGTAAAACTGTTTGCGAATCATTTGCCCACAGGTATGATCATTGGTCATTCAGCTTCGCAGTGTGCAGTGCAGACCAAAAATCATCTACACGTGCGTAATGTACACAAAATGTGTACACTGAGAGTTTGAATGTGTACACTGACTCCTCCTCGCATTCAACAACCACGTCAGTAAAACGTTCGTTGTTGTTGCACATGTTCAAAACCCACTCACAACTAAAGGCTGTTCACGATAAAGTGATCACTTTTGAATTCAACCTTAGAAAAAAAAATCACTGCTCCTACCTGCGTATATTTTAACGGACGCCTTGAGTGGCACGCGCGCAGTAAGGTTGGTAACGATGGAGGGAAAGTAGTTCCATAACTTAACAACGAATAAACAGTGTTGGGTGCCCATTTCTGACAGCTTAAATTATTTATTTCTCTTTCTACAAAATTACATTTCTATCGTTCGGACCTTTATATCATTTACATTCTATACATAGTCTATTAGCGGTTTTTGCACACGTTTTTATTCAAGCATATGAAAAAACACCCTATTTTAACGTGTTTGGCTATTTCCGAAATATGTCATATTTCACAGCCGTCTTATTACATATGTTAACATAAAAGTATTTAATTTTGTTAAATTTAACTTTTAGTTATATTTTGTCTATAAAACAGTTTTTTTTTTAATTTAGGCATATAACTAATATGAATAAACACAGTAACGAAATAGTGTGTTGGTAATACCTAGTAAGGAATAGTTCTTATTAAAAATCGTATTACAATAAGTATGTGCACGAATGTGGTGCGTTCTCACCCTCTGGTGTAATTTTCTAAGCTTTGTTTGTGTGATGAGGAGGAATATCTTGAAAGTAGAACTTTAGAAGGGCTTCAGAAAAGTTGGAAGCAACCGCGAATGGAACACAGAACCTCTGCCAAGCATGCCGTTCGTTGAAACACCAACATCGACTACAGGAACCCTTGTTGCGCGCATTGCATCGCGTGCCTCTTTGAGCCACCGAACCGGCCGCATCGCATCGTGACGCAGATGCGACCAAGTCTCCGCCGATCAGCGTGTGCGCGCCTTCGCAGAATCTACGGAGAAGAGCGACGCCCGAATCGATAGCTGAAACTTAGTTCCGGGACAGTGGAGATGGTGTTCTCTGCTCCTGGTGTTCTCTGCTCCAAGTTGGTGTTCTCTGCTCCAAGCCTCTCGAAACGGCAACTGGGGGGGAACAGAACAGGCGCGCACGAGGTGCTCAAAGTGGCGACAATCTCAGTTTCGTGTTGGCACTCCTGCCGAGGTGACCTGCCATCATAGGGAGTGCACAACTCCCCCCCCCCCCCAAACTCATCCCCCCGCTCCGTTCAACACCCGCCATGCTCCCGCTTGCGATGTGCCCACATGGAAAATTTCCTGTTCCAATACACTGGTACTGCGCGACTGGACGCACTGACCCCATGACCTTAGTTGGTCTCAGCTGTCCGCTGTAGAATGTTTTGGTCCACCTACCTCTGTAGCACTACTATCATCTTGTCACTGGTAACATCTTTTTTTTTTTTTTTTGTGGTTCTGTTATCATCTCGAAACTTCTCTTTATTTCGTTCTCACTGTGTATTTCCCTACCCTATTTCCTCATTTACAGTTGTTCCCGCTATCGTTGCTTTCCACATTTCGTCGCTTATCCTTCAGTTCGGATGTGCAAATTCTTTCATTTCATGGGCGATTCTCTTTAATTACCATCCACTGCGGACAACAGGCCATATACAGTTCAATAGATAGCCGGACGCTCAAACGTCCAAAAAAAAAAACTTCCAAGTTTTAACGCTATGAATCTGATACTAGAGTAATATCCTGTGCCATGTTTGGAAACCAGTGCTCCAAGTTTGAAGATTGCAAAATATTTTAATCTGAAATATATCAGATATCGTGATGTACATGTAATTTAAATACTACATTACAACTGCCAAACGCAAACAAGTTTTATCACTACTCATTCCAATAGAAATCTTACCTTCATCAAAAGCCAAAATACAATATAGAACTCGCTATTCGCTTGACTGTGCGCAAACTTACTCTGTCCTTTAGGTAAGGCACCTATTCCGTAAATATCTCAAGACATATGTACGAAAATAAAGCATCCCAAGGCCAGGCAACAAACACATATTTTCGTGTAGTTAGTAAGAAAAAAAATTAATTAACCCTTAGGCTTAATATGAGTGGGTTAAGTATAAGTTGTGAAAATATACAACAAAGTAAATTATATAAATAATATATAAATAAAATAAATATATAATTTATAATAAACCAAACATAAATAATAACTAATAATATGTAAATAGAATAAATAACAAATATATATAAGTAAATAATAATTATATAAATAAAATAAATATGCAAAGTAAATAATATATAAAAAAAGTAAAAAGTTCCCTTAGCATACTGCGTCTAGTGAAACCATTTCACGACTTCGATCTTCAAGTGGGTTTATAAAAAATACAAGTTTGAAAACTGGAGCAAATTAAATTTTATCGGGACACCGGGAAATAAATGTAGAAACAGGAACGAGTCCGGGAAAACTGGAACACTTTGCACTCTGTTCACATTTACTGGCGTTCAAGACAAGCTAGAACTGTGTCACTCGTATCCACAATTATAAGGACGCCATTTATGCCCGTCTCCCAATATCGTACTTGCCGCCGTTCTATTGGGAAGTACCTCATTTGTCACGCTCACTGCGCTGAATAAATTTTATTACTTGCTCACCATCAGCCTATGAAGTACAGGTTTTGACTGTTTCCCAATGAAACGCTAACGATAATTAGTGTTCATATACTGTTATTTTAAGACCCCGACAAGTATAAACAAAACAGTGAAACTACATCCACGAGAATTTTATTTTCAGTAGCAGGGGCATTTTGTATTTTAGCGTATCCCTAGTAATACGCGGGCATAGTTCCTGTAACCGTTGACGTTCAGTCTGGCGAAAGCCATCACTGTCGGCCTTTCAAGTATCTCGAGCACTCCCACACTACGCAAACATTCACTTCGCGCTAGCAAATACAGTCCGTGGGCTGCCCGCTATTTAGACTGCGGACGTTCATGCGACACGAAATCATCCGAAATAACGCACACGGACATGTCCTGCAGTTGTTTGTTTAATATTTACGGGCCTGCTTATGTCAGCATCTGGTGGTAGATACACTAAGGTGGCCATATTATTCTGATACGAATTCGGGACGCCCGCTTTGGCTCATAAATGGTCGGTAGTGTTAATGGGAGAGTAGTGGTGTGTGTGTGTATGTGCGGGGGGGGGGGGGGTGGACTGTTTACAAGGGATATTTTTTTTTTATGTGAACGCCATTGTTGTTTATTTTTGTTTTTCTACTAATTATTTATCATAAGGCGTATGTATGACTTATTGATTAAAGAGACTAAATTAATCGATGACATTCTTTGTTATTTTACTTTTATCAAAAAATTGACGGAAGGTCACTGGCCCGCCACCCCCGCACCGTCCCCCTCCCTAGTCTGGCCCAAATCCACCCAAAACCGGCCACGCCTCGACTCAACACTGTAAGGTCCCAACATTCGGGACAAACGGCCGTCCCGAATGACCCTCTAAAAAATTCGGGACACGACCCCGAAAATCGGGACATCTGGTCGCCTTAAGGTACACCCGTGTTTGCATTCAGTTTGCGATGGGGTGCAAATATACCGAGAGTTCGTTGCTAGTAAGATAACACTACTGGCATTCAGCTCATGTAGCACGCCCGACAATACGTACTAGCTAAAACCAATTCAACGATTTTTTTTTCTTCACGAGGCACTTAATTCCAATCGCGGATTCGCAGACATGCACCTGAAATAAGGGACGTTTTACGTTTTGAGGTAGTACTCTTGCGCAGGGTGAATAATGCAATTAGGCGGACAGGGGTGTAACATGTAGGGCTATCGAGCAGAACACTATTGCCTGTCACTTAGGTACGAGCCACCACAGGAAATACGATCGTAAACAAAGTTGAAGATTTTAAGTGGAGCTGAAAATGCTCCTGTGACAGCATTAACATTTGCTTTTTGGCAGAACATTTCTGTACAAAGTTTCGCATTTGTTGATCCACAAGAGAAAACGCACTTTTACCGCTACAGAAAAGCACTAGCATTAATATCGAAATTCATCACCCTGCTGATACACCTCATGAAATTGAATCGGAATGAAACTTTGATCAGGTCGTTTGTAAACAAGCACGACAAATAAAAATTACTTTGCATTATTTGAAAGGGTTTATGTTAGGAAAATTTTCAATTTCGCAAGAACGGATTTTTTTACTGTGCAGAGCGCGTTGCGTGAATTTTATCGACGAACTGCCGTAGTACACAAATATACATTTGCAATATATCGCATGCAGATTCAAATTTTATAATATAAATCTACGAAACCTGTTTTGAATTTTCGTATCAATAATTTTAAAAAAGTTTCCTTCGACATTACACATTGTTTTTCACTTTGTATAATTACTGTGTTATATTCGGGAAGGTGGAGGAGGGGGGTTATAGTCTATTGACAGTTTCTTCACACTTTTTTTAATCAAAGCTTAAAAAAAATTCACACCATGTATGATATGTTTGGTTGTTTTCTAAACATCCCATTAACACAAACGTTTTATACTTGTGTTAACATAAAAACTTTTTTTTTTTCGATTAAATTGAAATTTCACTTATATTTTATCTGTGCTTCATTTATAATCAACATAAATAAAAACAGGGATAAAATAAGTGTGTTGGTATTGCCTAGTACATGTTCCTTATGCAAAATATTACACTTAGCTGTCACGTTGGTGTAATTTTCTAGACTATTTGCATGAGGTGGAGGAATATCCCGGAAGCGGAACTTTAGCAGGGCTGGAGAAAACTTGTAAGTTGCCGTGAGTGGACTATACAGTTACTTCCGTCGTAAGTGGCAAGGCATTTTTTTTTTTTTTTTTTTAACGTTCCAACAGTGTCAGAATCACATCGGTTCGGGAGTGCTACCAACCTGGCATTCGTGCATTTCCCTCAGATGCCCCGTGGGGTTGGTTCGCACGCTAAAGGCGAATCCCGCGCATTCCCACGACTCGAGACCCCGGCAGTCTTCGTCATCGCCCCTCCGGAGATCTCAGACAATGCACCGCTGGCCATCTCGCGTGCCTGAGAACAAAAGGCTCTCGATGAATTGTCGGACCACGGCTACTAAACTGCGCCGTGGCACGCGAAGCTAAGTGCAGTGAAAAAAAAAAAACTCCAATAATTTTAGCGATGGGAGAATAACGAACTGGATGGAAGTAGATGGCGGTGAGGTGACTTGCACTTGCGATATTTCATGACGATTGTGATATGCGCTAGATTAGGGCGACGAAATAGACACTGTTGACGATAAAGTGAGCACGTTTGAAATCAACCTTAGAAAAAAGTCACTCCTTCCACATGCATATATTTTAATCGGGTACACTGAGTGTTGTGTGGCTAGTAAAGTTGGTAACGTTGGAGAGAAAGTAGTTCCACATCTTAAAGCCGAATAAAAAGTGTTAGGTAACCATTTGTGATGGCTTGAATTATTTTTCTTTGCGTTCTGTTTTTTTTAATCCATCAAGGCGTAAAAAATGAGTATATTTTTAAATTGTTTACTTTTCTAATAATTTCACAAATTCACTGGACCAATGCATGAATAAAGTGATGAGGCCCGTGACGTAAAGAGTAAGACTACACAACGTGCATAACAAGATCATCTTAAGTAGGGATTTCAAAAGTGCTCAATTTACCGCGAACAGCCTATAGAGACGAGAACACACGCCTAGTACACTGAATATTGACGTGGCACTAAGCACATTTGATACTCGTCTTCTTTTGCTCGAGTGTATAAGCATTGTTGATTATCTAATGGCATCAAGCTATTTTGCTTCTCGGTACAGTTTTAAATAAAGGGGCGTACAGCACAGTCTTGATGTATTTTTTCGTCAGTGTAATGTTTTTTTTTTTTTTTTTTTTTCCGCGATAATTCATAAGGCGTTAGCCTAACTTATCTCACTCCTATATATACTCGAGCCACAACTGTTTATTCATTTCCAGAAGATCCCCCCCCCCCTTTTTTTTTTGGTCCGGACTGCACGTGGTGCCATCTCACAGTATATATTTTTTCCTGTTTGTTACTCGTTCATTGTTTTCCCAGGGAGTTTCGTGAGGGATGTGGCCCGATCATAAGGTAATACAGAAATATACGTATTTGAAACCTAACATGTCCGCGAATGAATTTTCAAAATTCACGGACCATTATAATATATATCTTATTTTGCATTCGATGTATTACATTCTACCCTTTTTTTTTTAATTATCTAATCTATCAAAAGCACTGGGTTCATCATCGCTATTTCTCAAACACTTAATAAATATTAGCGGATAGAACTGTATCTAAGGCATAATACGACGGTTTTTCCTCAAAAAATATAATGCTATACTGATATGAATAAGTAGGGATAGGAAAATTTCGCGAGTTCAATGACCTGTAGACGAGACTCCACAGTCCTGTTTACACCAGAGCATTAATTGGCTGCTGCTCCAGAGAGTAGCCACCTGGAAGCATGGCACTCGCTACTTGTTTCCTTGCAAGTCTGCTATTGGCTCAGAGTCATCCAAGGCGTGTCTGATGAACTATGATCCAATTACAAAGTTTACCTCAGTGTATGTGTGTTGGATGTCTCTCTTGACCTGAAATGAATTCGCGAAATTTTCCTATCCCTATGAACGTCATTACTTATACTAATAATTTACGACGTGAAGCAGCAAATGGAACATATTTATTGCGATAAACTGTTGCAGAAAAAGTTCGCCATCTTCGCAACCTTAGAATCTGACTAAGCATCCACTGATATTTAAAAGTTACGGCTGTTTGCACGGCCTGGCTACAAACGCCAGTGTTTGGTTAAACATATCATATTCAGTTCAAGTATGCGGAATTTAAAACACGATTGTGTTCTCTCTTTTATTTTGTGGAAAGTTGCAAACTTTCAAGACGCCATTTTAACGACCACTGTATAGAGAACGTAAGTAGGAAACGTTCACTTTCTTCAATAGAAGCTTACAAGTTTTCATTACTCATACTTTCTTATACTTATACTTTTTTCCTCCTATTTGAAATAGTTTTTATCGAGTTCAACTCTTTACACAAACGGAAATATGAAAAAGAAGAATTCCTATAAAAGATAATATTTTAGCACACCTTGTGCACAATGGTGTGGAAATATTCAGCCATCTTTAGAAAAAGAATTTTCATTTCGCTTTAATTTTGGTGCAGATATTCTGTCAATTTCACAGATAAATATTTCTTTCCGGCAAAGTTGCCATAGGACTTTACTGTCGAAAGAAACACATTTCGAGACTGTCAGTTCATTAATGATTAAACTCTTTGTCAGGCATTATTCGTCTAACTTCGTTTCACGAAAATAAATAAACAAACAGACTTCGTTGTATATAAAGAAAGTTTTCCAGCACTGTCCAAGTTTCTGCTTTGAAGGCAATGCTTTCTAACATATCATTTCTGAACAAACCTGCGATATTATTTTTGTGATTCCTTCGGTGCAAAAGTGATAAAAATGCTGACACACCACGCCGACGTGATAAAATATTTTTATAACTATATCTGTAGGACGTTACTGTTGTGCTTCTTTCATATATTTCTTCATAAAAAAAACTGTATGGTTTGTGTCACAGGTTGGTTAGAAACATTGTTCCTTTTTTGGGTACTCTGCATAAGAAGTATACATCTGAGAAACATTAGTACTTTGCAAACTAACATGAATTTATAATATAAAATTTTCACGCTATTACGAAAGATTAACATTATTTTATCTTACTGCTATTGCATCGACGATCTTTTAAGACTCGAATAATGAGAAAACGGTTATACTAAGGCGATCGTTTAACGACTAGAAAATTACATAGGAAATATTATTTAGTGATTTTCTGCAGGCGCACAAATTTACCTTTGGTCGATGCAGAGTTACCTAAATGTGGATACGTTAATCGGCAATAGAATTTGCCTGCATTTGTAAGCTGTGCCAAAATGGTAATTATGTAATGGCCATGCGATTGAAAAATACGTGTCATTAGTAGTGGCAGACTTTCTTATGCAAAACACAATATTAAAATGTTTCTCTCCTTTAACTGTTCACGAAATTCACGAAAGGTTAAATTCTAATAATTTTACTTTAAGATTATTTTTAGCAGTTAATTTGAACGTGAATCATGTACATTTCATGCCCTGTATTTTATATATAACGTTATTTTCAAATGAATTAACGAAAATTTTTTACTACTTTGAGGACTGTGTCCCAGAGCAGCTTGAACAACGATAAAGGATGTTGACGGTAAAATGAGCATTTTTTGAGGCCCTGCTTAACATCTACTTGTATGCACGCTGCGTATTCTTCAGCCTTCTGTAAAATTAACACTGTAACAATTAACACCTCATCACTTCGTTCATACATCGGTCAAGTGAAACTTCGACATAACTATAAAAGTAAATATTTCATAAATCTACTCTTTTTTACATTTCGGTGCATTAAAAAAGTACAAAGCGAAAGAAATAGTTTAAGTTGGTACTAATGTTTACCTAACACTTTTAATTCGATGTTAAAGTATGGAACTATTTCCTATCCATCGTTACCAACTTTACTGGGTGCGTGTCTCTCAGTGCGCCTGTTATAATACATGTAGATAGGGGGCAGTGACTTTTTTAATAAGGTTGATTTCAAAAGTGCTCACTTTATAGTGAATAGCCTTTACTACGAAAATTTCTCTGCTGTTGAGAAAAAACACTAACGTGATTATTAGTTAAATTTTTGGTATTATTTTTAAACCCCATTCCTACAGTAACATTCTATCACATTAACAAAAAAGTTCCTTAGTAAAAATATTATTTTGTTTTATTGCTCGAACGAAAATGATAGCGTTTGAATCCTGTTAGACATGAAATAAAATGTTATTCTAGCACGATCAACAAGGAATTCGGTTGGTTGACAGCCAGTCAATAAGGAACGTTGTACAATACAGTACACGTCTCAGATGTGATGTGGACCAATGGTAAATAAGAACTCGTGTTCTTATAGTGGAGGATATATATATATATATATATATATATATATATATATATATATATATATATATATATATATATATATATATATATATATATATATATATATATATGCCACGCATCTCGCCTGTTCTGAATGTCTGTGAATGTGTGCAGATCTCAAAGATTCGCTTTTCCCTTCTCATTGCCTAACGACGAGATAATGAAAATAAAATAAAAATTAAAAAACTTGCAGGCTTTTTCACTATTTTATATCAAAACATAGTTTGTAATGCTTTCAGTTCATTTGGCGACTAGATCATTTATACAAACATCAATACTTAAAGCCGACACGGAACTGAAATTCCCACAATTATCACTCGAGCAGCGTTTTCAGAGCCAGTGAATACCGCATTGCCAACGAGATGGGTATTTGGTACCACAAGAAAATTAAATACTATAAATTTATTTTTAATATTTTTATACAATTGTGCAACATGGTGTCTCTTACATGCCATGCATAAATGAGGACCAACCAGAACTTCGAAACATTCGCTTACCATTGACACACCTCTCAGGCCTATCGAACTTCATCTTCCCTGAGTATTGTAGTTTCACTCCACAGCCGTGATGGCCTTTCTTACCTGGCCGGCAGCCGCAAAATTCAAATGGGGAGTCAATGTTCAACGAAATTCCAAACACATTGCGTCAATCTTAATTATAACTTTTTCATTAAAAAAAAAAAAAAAACATTTCGAAGCGACTTACTCAGAAAATATTTCTATATAAATTAAATTTAATTTTATACATATATTTACTTTTTTAAAGTGTTTATAGAACTCAAAACCTGTGGACGACTAATAAAATCACGTCATGAAAAAATATAACTCTGGAAATACAACTCTAAAGCTCTACAGCGTTATCAACAAGAAAATAGGAATTTCACGATGCCTTAAACCGATAGGAAAATTTAGCAATTTGCCTTTCATACGTTTTATATAATTGGAAATAGTATTCAGAAAAAAATTGAATAAATTTTCATAAACTGTGATTTGCTCATCTACAACAAAGCGGCACCCGAATATAATTTCTTTCGATAAACCCCAATTATAAAGCCTTTAGACATACGAGAGCTCAAATGACATGCGAGAGCCCAAACTTTGCTTGATTTCTGGTTACGCTAGAAAGAACACAGCCTATAATGAAATATAGGCCAAACAAGAACTATACTAGCGTTCAGTGTGAAGTTATAAACGGGAGGTTTTAGTTTCCAGGTGGTGCTTTTCCCAACAAACACGGGGAAATTTTGTCTTTGAGCCTCGATGAATCTGCTACATTTCGTGGCGTTTTCTATCCTGCTACATTTCGCAGCGCGGCCACTGTGGGGGAATACAGCTACAATTAATCTAGAAAATAAATGAGCAGTCTTATTGCCACAAGTTGGTCTGTCTGTCTCGAATAACTAGCTCCCAATCCTGGCTACTAAGGGTGTTAAGTGTTTCTATTCGAAAATAATTACTGTGACAATTATAAAAGAGAATTATTAATGGTCGATTTTCACATATTTAAATATTTGTAACTGAGGGAAAAGCTTAATGTGCAGCTATCAGCATTTATAGTGGGTAATTAATGGCAACATTTCTGTTCAAAAGCTCTTGGGGGGTATTAAAGAAGCTAAATTGTTTTCTAATATCACGTAATTTTCGTTGTGGTATGAGAAAAAGAAGTAGTAAGACAATGGAGAAAAATGGCCTTCTAAAGAAGAAAGAATAAAACTGGTAATAAAAATAATTTACATTTATACCTGTTCTCGTACAAATCGCAAAACCGGACAAAACTAATCTGTTAGCCTGCAGCTCAGACTAAACGCTCATGTTATAAGAAAGCCGTGAAGAATATTTCTGGGGAATCTGTTATACAACTCACTCATATTTCAACTGCTTCAGAGATTAAATTTAAAGTCAAAACGGCGAAAATTTAACTTTTACCACAAGTAAATACCACTGTCGGATTAAAAAAAAAAAAAAACACACTGCCATTTCTGTGACTACAAAACACACTTTACATGAAACCAAACTTTGTGACAAATTAACTTTTTTTGGAATTTGTATGAATCAAGATTTTAAGAGGAAATGCCCATATTTACGCTGATAAACACGGTGAATGTTATTTTTCAAATCTTTCGGAATTTTTAGAGACTTATCATTGATATCATGGCACGAAATGTAAATTATTTCATTGATAGGTAAAATAAGCACTTTTGGAGGTCCTGCTTAAGATCTGCTTGTAAACACGTTGTGTATTCTTCCACCTTAAGTAAAATTAACATTGTCATCGGCCTCATCACTATATTCATGCGTCAGTAAAAGTGAAACTCTGGTGTTATTATAAAATTGAATATTTTACAAATCTGCATTTAAAAAAAACAAAGTGAAAGAAATAATATAAGTCGTCACGAATGGTTACATGACACTTTTTATTCGACGTTAAGATATACGAACTACTTCCCATTCATCGTTACCAACTTTACTGGGCGCATTTCGCTCAGTGCGCGCGTTAAAATATATGTAGGTAGGAGCAGTGACTTTTCTCTAAGGTTGATTCCAAAAGTGCTCACTTTATCGTGAACAGCCTTTACCTACATGCGTGCACGGCGTGCCGCTGTGCCCACGTCACAGACGATGGCGGAGGATATCATTAACACCTATTGTTATAGGCTGTTCACGCTAAAGTGAGCACTTTTGAAGCCCTAGTTACTTTTTTCGTTTTAGCAATTATTTATCCTTTAACCACCTTTTGAAATAAATATTGACATGTAAGTAATGAACACGGTGCATATATTCCACTGCACTCGGAAGTTAACGTCTAAGACTAAAATAAGATATATTTATTGACTATTATCCCAAACGATAGGGCCTTCCAAAGTGCTCACTTTACCGTGAATAGCCTATAACCGCATGTATCATACATTAACAAACTTACCGTACTGAAACTGCCTGTGTTTCTGGCGGCAGTCAGTGTAAGGTTCCCTGCAGAATTATCAGTGGGTACATCTGCGAAGAAGTGCAGCAAGAATACGAACTGCATACTGAAACAGTCGTTTCTCCGCGAGGATTCCTTGTTGGTTTGAATTTTCCCTGGCACAGAGGACAGCGCGAATAATACATGTTTCAAATCTTCGCGCTACCCATTCCCTCCAATCCCGGTTCACGAACGTGCATCAACACGGGGAAGTTCCGGGTTCCAATTTGCAGTTAACCGACTCTCTAGGACCCTGTCTGCACGGAGATCCGTGCTTGGTCGCGAATCTCTTCGTTCGGTCCTCCTGCGTGTTGGTAGTCACGTGGTTCGAAGCAGGTGATCGTCCAGCTCGTCTTCGGATTTCCTTTCCCATAGTAGAGCGAACTGTAGATCTCAGATCTATGCAACCGAACCCGCCCAAGGAAAATGCCCAACCATTGGGCATACAGCCCTTTTAATCATGCATTAATATATCGGTTTACGGGTTGCAAAAAAAAAAAAACACAGTATTTTTTGTTCAGAACTGACGGCTTATTCAAAGTTATTCGCTTCGTTTCCTTTCGAAAATGATTTTTTTTTTTAATTACGAGAAGATGTATTATAAGAGTCTTGCTGTATTCGTTTCACATCACTATGCTCGATATCACATTCTAAACGATAACGAGGCCCCTCAAGCTTTCGTTAGGAGTTCTATAATGGAAAAATGGTGGACGCATGGTACAGGCTGTTATTTGTAACTGCGGAATATTAGAATCGCGAACTACTGTATCTTCATACAAAAATATACACATAAATATACTTCTAAACAAAAATATTTTCGTGACACTAATGAACTATTGTGTTATAATTTGTGTACCATAAGAAGCGACAGTGAAGGTAAACGGTTGTGAGGGTGTTTTATTGTTTAATTTACTATATATGTAATACGGGGAACATAAACGTTGATTTTATTCAACACTTTATTTAACAATGTTGTTTGCAAATAAACTGATAAGGAGCGCAAAAAAAGTAAATCATTTTGAGAGTATGAGATAGTTAGTGTCTCTTGAAAATAACTTGGTACAAATTCGTATCATATTGGAATTAATACGATATACTAAAAACATGATAGCTTCTAAAGTGTTGTCCGTCACTTATTTTCGAATCTCGGTATTTCAAATAACGAAAGGATAAGCGTGGTCGAAAATAGCCTGCAAACAAACAGAAATGTGGTCACGTAGAAAAATCTGCTTATATGCAACACTCGGTGAACAAGCGAATCCATACGAAAATGAATTCATTTTATTTTTACATAAAACGTCACAGGTCCATCTGAGTTATAAAATACCGCTAAGTACGCTGTGGATAGCATATTTGAGACTCTCGACAGTAGATTTATCATGCGGGTACCAGCGCAACGCTCCTTTTCGTCGAAAATAAAGTCATTTTAAGCCAAATTTAATCATTTTCAAGCAACTTTTTCAAGTTTTTAGAAACCTCATTTGACATCAGTTTTCAACACTCAAAAACAAGCAAAATAAGTAAAAATCAAGTAAATTTTCCAATATATCACAAAATGGCGTACAGAAGTTTTCATACTATAAAAAACAAGCAATTTTCATTGAATATCAGGCAATTTTACCCCAAAATCAAGCAAATTTTCACGTTTTCTATAAAAATCAATTTTGCAAGCGAGTAATCTAAATCAAGCAAATGTATGCCAAAAACAAGCAAAATAAGCTAAAAATCAAATTTAATAATAAAAAGATTCAAATTAAGAGAACTCTGGAGCATGTATACATTTTCCATTTTTCATTTCTTTTACGCCATTATATGACATGAAAACTTTCTTCTCCTTTAATAGTTTCAAAGCATTTTGATCTATTATTTTCACATAGCGCTCTGGTAAAGAAATTTTAAATTTGCCATAGAATACAATAATATTGTAATTTGGTGAATTCAAACGAACTGTTCTACTTGTTGAGTAGAGCCTCCATTTTTTGCGTTATTTATAAAGAAACAAATTAATAAAGAAAAATGTCTTTTCATTCTCTTAATAAATAATTTTTCTTAATAAATAAAATGTAAACTATGCTCGAAATGGAAAATAATATAACTAAGCAATGTAAAAAAGGTGGTAAAGTATAAAACATTGAATGTTTATGATTTAAATAAAGAATGCGAATGCGGAAAATATGTTTCTAAACTATATCTCAAAAAGCATAAAGATAGTAAATTACACAACAGAAAAGAAATTCAACAGGATTATTATTCAACTAAGACATGTGTAGTATGTAATAGGAATAAATCTATAGTTTAGAAACATTATAAAGCAACTATAGCCAAAAATTCAACAAAATGTAAACAATGTTTTAACGAGAAAATATTATGTGAATGAGGAAAATATGTATGTATTATACATCTCAAGGAGCATAGAACAAACTAAATCACACAATACAACAGTAGATATTCTAAATGAAATTCAACACGATAATTACCCAACAAAAACATGTACAGTATGTAAAGAGATTGCAACTATAAAATTATTTTCTCCTCATAAAAATACTAAGGATAAGCATACAATATGTAAAAGAAGTTGTAATAAGAAATATTATCACAGAAGAAGTTAAATATTTTAAACATTACTATCAATAATTTAAGCACTTTTCCAACGTCATTCCAGTATTTTCATTATTTTATTACATTTCTTCACTTCTTTATTTTTTTTAATGTTCATAAACATTTTTCTTACTAAATAAAAGTAGTAATAATGGCGACGAATAATCTAACAGCTGAGTTGGGTGAGAAAACTGTGATAGAATTAAGAATTATAGGTAGAGATTTAAAAAATAAATATTGGGATAATCTAAGGAAAGATGATTTAATTACCTTTATCAGATGCCAATATCAATGAATTATATAAGCAAGACAGAAAAGAATTAAAAGAAATATTCCCCTATTCTACTAACGTATTCATAAGCAAAAGAATTAGAAGAACCAATAAAAATTAACGAAGCTCTTCAAGGTACGATAACAACACATAACATTGCCAGATCATTTTTTAAATTCAGTAAAAATTAGGTTTTTCAGATAATATGTGATCATCTTAGAACATTTAGAGGGCTCAAAAAAACATTAAATTATACACCAATTGTCGCAATCAGGAGAATAATCAAGTAGAATTATTTACATTTCAGTCATTTAACCATAGAATATTAAACAAAGGAAAATTTACAAAGATTTATAAAATTATAAAACAGGAATTACTAACACGATTATCTGAATTTCAAATAAGAGGTTCAGGATGGACTTTAAAAAGAGTAATTGGAATACAATTAGCTACAGCAAAGTATAATCCTTTAAATGGAGCATCATATATGGATTACCAGAATTCATTAGAAGGAACAAGCATGTATTTATGTGAAAAATAATGATTACAACTGTTTTCTTTGGGCAATAAAATGAACATTGTATCCAGCAGAACGAGATCCACAAGGAGTAACTAAATACAAAAATGTAGGTCTTAATATTGATTAAATAATAGATAAATATGAATATCCTAATAAAATTGACGATATGCGAAAAATAGAAAATCAAATTGATACATCTATAAATGTATACTCTATTGAAGATAAATCTACGGTATATCCACTTAACCTTACAAAGAATAAAAAGGATAAGCATATTAATTTACTTTATTTCCAAATTAATAAAAATTCACATTATTGTTGGATAAAAGATTATTCAAAATTAATTTTAGAGCAAAAAAATAATCATAAAAGTAAAACTTATGTATGTGATATGTGCCTTCAATTTTTTTACTCTAAAGAGAAATTAAATAAACATACATAAGACTGCTCTAGAAATGAATAAGTAAGAATCACTTATCTTCGAAAGGCGAGCAAATATCGTTCAAAATTTATAAACATACAATGAAGGTTCATTTCACAATATATGCAGATTTGGAATCAATTCTAAAGAAACAATCAACCACTAAACCAAACCAAAGAGAATTAAATAAATTTAACTTGATCAGAAAATATTCAGTTTCAACAGAGGACGATATTGATAATGGCCTTTATAAGGCGATACTTAAAGAAAGATATAATCTTACTAATGATCAAATAAATAACATTGATTTAAAGTTAAATGATGAATCATATGCTACGAAATATCAATTACATGAAGCATCTGGTTTTTGCTATTATATTGTATCTAGTTATGGTGATTATAAGCTTCCAGTAGTCTATCGAGGCTCAAATGCACATAAGATGTTTATACAATCAATAAAAAGGGAAGTAGAAACAATTGGGGGAATATATTCACAAATTGAACCAATGCATCCACTAACAAAAAGAAAAAGTGTTATATAATATATCTAAAAAATGTACTTTATGTGAATATAGGAAGGGCAATAAAAAAATATATCATGATCATATAAGTGGAAAATTCATTAATCTTGTATGTAATAATTGTAATCTACAATTTAAATTGCCCAATTTCGTTCCAATTTATTTCCATAACTAAGCTGGTTATGATGCTTCATTATTTATTAAAGAGTTAGGATATGATGAAAAAATTTATTTAATTGCTAATAATGAAGAAAAGTTTATAACTTTTGGGAAAGCAACAGAAATCAGAGGATGAGATTTACACACACACACATTTAAATTTATGGCCAGTATTTAAATTAGATGATAATTTATTTAAACTAAAGGTTAATTGAAACACGCCCAAAAGCATTTTTCAAAAGATCAAGTTGATTTAGTTATAAGAAAGGATGTTTATCCGTATGATTATATGAATAGTTGGAAAAATTCAAGGAAACTGAACTCCCACCAAAGAGCGAATTTTACACTAATTTAAATGAATATGACATAACTGACGCCGATTTTGAGCACGCTTAACTTGTATGGAATCAATTTAATATATTGTAGTCAACATTACATCAACAAAATAATTTGATAGTTTTTTTTTTTTATTTAAAAGTTAAAAACTCGCCTCTGTTACCATCAAAAGGGTTCCTGTCATCTATTTTTGTAGTTACCTAAATAACAGCGTATCATCAGTTAAATTATCATAAATTTTTTTAAAACAGTACATTCCATTAAGAAAGAAAAAAAATTCATCATCACCTATGCGGATAACATTATTTTATTCCACTTTCCACGTAAATAAAATATATGAGATTTTTCTTCCTTAAATTTTTCAACTTTCGAGTTTAAATTTTGTAATTTAAGGTCTAATTCTTTATCGGAGTCTTCTTTGCTTTTTTCAACTTTTGTGTTAACAACTGGATCAAAAAATGATTTGTTTAAATTTAGCAATTTATCAGCTATTCCTTTATCGAAATATCTTTTATTGACAGCATCTTTCCCATCTACAGGATCAGCCGTATTATTAATTCTACGATTTTGAATAGAAACATAGTCTGTTGTATAAACAAAAATGTTTCTAAGTTGATCTCGTAAAGAAGAAACAATAGCATTGTATTTTGAATCTACATCTGTCTTTAAAGCGTAGACAGAAACAATAGTTTTATATTTCTAATCTACATCCTTTCTTTTAATGCATAATATGCTATATGTAGATCAAAAAATATTTTATTTACCATGTCTTCATTATTTATATGTTCACCTATATTAACAATTATACATCCTAGAAAAGAAACATACGATTTTGTATAATCAAAACAGTCGGATAGTTCACTTTGCAAAGAGGAAACACTCGAATTGCAATGTGAATCTACATACGATTTTAATGCATAAGCACTAGTGTCAAAAATTTTATTTAAA